>OX336379.1:50006234-50156734 GCA_946902895.1 Fragum fragum
TCACTCACTCTCACTCACACTCACTCACTCACTCACTCACTCTCACACTCACTTACTCACTGCCTCACTCACTCACCCACTCACCCACTCACTCACTTACTCACAGAGATTACTTTATATGCCTGTCGCCATTATATAGTCGGGCATTAAAGTCTTATCTTTCTGTAAGCGTTGATTAGCCATCAAATAGAGATTTATGAAACGTATAACCCTTATCAGTTGTCAAGAAATCAAGCTTTTTGAAAACTATCTGTACCTTCTAGAGAAACTTTATGAATAAATGTTGAATGTATTGATACCATTGGCATCCGAAACATCTATTTGTTCTATGCACTAGTTATCATTTTTGCTCTTTGAAGATTTCATGATTCGAATTCCGTGCCGAAATATGAAATCTTCCATAAAGTTTGCAGTCGTACTCCCTCACTCTCTCACTCACTCACTCATTACTCACTCTCTCTCTCTCACTCACTCACTCACTCACTTACTCACTCACTTACTCACTCACTTACTCACTCACTCACTCACTCACTTACTCATTCACTCACTCTCTCATTCAATCCTCATTCACTCACTCTCTCACTCAATCCTCATTCACTCACTCACTCTCACACTCACTCAATCACTCACTCACTCACTCTCACTCACACTCACTCACTCACTCACTCTCACACTCACTTACTCACTGCCTCACTCACTCACCCACTCACCCACTCACTCCCTTACTCACAGAGATTACTTTATATGCCTGTCGCCATTATATAGTCGGGCATAAAAGTCTTATCTTTCTGTAAGCGTTGATTAGCCATCAAATAGAAATTTATGAAACGTATAACCCTTATCAGTTGTCAAGAAATCAAGCTTTTTGAAAACTATCTGTACCTTCTAGAGAAACTTTATGAATAAATGTTGAATGTATTGATACCATTGGCATCCGATTCCAAAGGAAGCCCAAGTGCCCTTTAAAACAAGGACGAATCATCTATTTGTTCTCTGCACTAGTTATCATTTTTGCTCTTTGAAGATTTCATGAATCGAATTCCGTGCCGAAATATGAAATCTTCCATAAAGTTTGCAGTTGTCTAGAATTATTGCTAATGACATTTTAAACTAGCAAAGCGTCAGTTTTGATAGCTTAAGTTAACAGACCAGCTTTTGATGTCTACTCAGAGTTCAAACGAGTGAAAACTGCCACTGGAGGCTTAACTACTAAATCCATTGAATGCCTACGCAATAAAAAGTAGTTCTTATTTCAGGAATATTGCAAATTCTACAACTGATTTTTATGGCAACATGAATTAACTTCATTCAATTTGTAGACAACTCCTATAAAGTATATTATTAAATCCAACCCCACTCAATCGCGCTTTTTACAAGCATTTCAAGAAAATAGCTTTTGAAAACATTTCGACATTGAAGAAATTGCTTGTTTCCTACCATACAAGACAATGGATTCCTAGTTCCACTTATCACGATAACCTTTGATAAAGGATATTACTTAATAAAAGAATGCTTGACTAGCTTACAGTAATTTCAGTACTTTGATTGTACTACGCTTTTTATCAACTACATAATGATTTGAAGGTGATACCCTATTATTTCCCTACTTCAAGTAATGTATATGACAGACAAACTCAGGTGTGATATTAAATGTCAACATCATTTTTCAGACTGGCTTTTGTTTTATACTAAAAATTGAAAGCTAATAAAAAACAAACATATTGCCTTTTTTTTAAGAACCTTTTTTTTTAAAACTCGACCCTAGTAGACACAGTCTTTGACTTGAAGCTAACCTAACAAACCGCGCGATTAGACTCGAATTCACGATCTGGTATACAACAATTAAGAATACTCGATTCGGGATCCAATTTGTCAAGTTTCTTTTGACTGTGATTATCTTATGTTTAATCCTTTCCTGTTCAATCCCTGGTTTTTATGTCACTGGAAATTTGTGAATTAGAAAACATTGTAGAACAAGAGGGCCACTGGCCCTGGTGGGCTCAACCGAGATTAAGTCTCTTTTTCTGTCAAAAGTCAAATTTATGTAAAGGCCAGGATAATGATACAGTTGGACATTACCATACTTTATATATATATATATATATATATGTTGGCATTGTACCAGGGGATCCAAAGGCCAGAAATTTAGCAATGTTCATTTACCTATTGTGAAAGAGGAACATTTCTGCCATATTCGGCTCAAATGGTTTAGGAGGAGATGTCGTGTTACAATCTTTCTTGTTTTATATAGCATCAAGCCCCTGGGGATCCTTCGGTAATGATGTTAAAATTGTGAAAGAAGTAAATAAACTGATGTTTCGTACAAAATATCAAGGCTCTACGCCTTCTAGCTAAGGAGGAGAAGATAATTACATATTTTTTAAAAAAAAAAAATCACAAGATCTTATTCATTTTTTTTTTCATCGTAGCAACCAGAGTTTTCAACAGATTTCTGTTCTTTATCTATTGTGAAAGAGGACCACATATTCAACATTTCTGTTTTATTTGGTTCAGTTGGCCCAATGGTTTCGGAGGAGATATCGTTTAAAAATCATTCTTTATTACTTTATAGAAACACACACCCCGGAACTCAGCCCATTGGGCCCCGAGGCTAATGATTTTAGCTTTTTTGAAAGAGGTCATTATACGGATGTTTCATGAAAAATGTTAAGGCTTAAGGTCTTCCTGGTCTGGAGGAAGAATTTTTTAAAGATTTTTTTTTCTTTTCAACGGTTTTCAACGCATTTCAATTATTTCAGATATTCTCAAAGGGGGCACGTGAGGAACATTTCTTCCAAATTTTGTTAAAATTGGCTCGATGGTTTCGGAGAGAGATGTCGATTAAAAAACCTTCTTTGTTTCTTTATAGAACATTATCCCCCAGGGCACAGCCTATGTAGGCCCAAGGGAAAAACTAAAAGTAGAATTAATGTATCACACTTCGAACAATACTTAAAGACTGATAATAATCCTGACTCACTCTTTATCAATCGGACGAAGAAGTTTTATCCTTTCATTCCGAGGTTTTAGAGTCCGAAGCCCAGTGTCTATTCGAAGAATCAAACGAAAGGCGTGAAACCAACTTAAAAACGATCGATCGGGAGGACCAGACAATGTTTTAAATTATTTTTTTAAATATGGTATTACTTTTTTCGAATCGTACTTAAAATCTCTTTTCAACAAAATACTAAACTTAGGCATATTCCCCGAAAAATGGACCGAAGGATATATAGTACCGTTGTTTAAAAAGGGCGACCCTAGTAAAGCAGAAAATTATAGGGCTGTAACGCTACTGAGCTCTTTCGGGAAACTGTTCACCCGTATTTAAAAAAAAACTGCCTTACGAAATTGCCTAAGAATATCAAATATTTATTGAAGCAAAGGTAGGTTTTAGAAAAAACATGGGCATGATAGACAATATTTTCATTCTTAATGGATAAATAAATAATTTTTTACAAGAAAAAAAGAAAATGTATATGGGTTTTATTGATTTCACGAAAGCTTATTGAAGCTGAAGTTACGACGTTTAGGTCGCCAACCGTTTTACTTTTTGTTACATGCTATCTACTTTTTGTTACACGCTACTGGCCTGAAATCTTGCAAAATAACGCTATTTAAATTCTAAACGGGACTTCCTGTCGGAGTCAGTGGGCGTGACCAAAGGAGTAAGTCGACATGTCCAGCAATTGGTCAATCAAACAACCTGGTCAGGGTAGGTACTTGTGGCCAGTGACTCGCCTGATGTTGAAACAAGTCATGTAGAGCCTTGTATCCTAACAAACGTGCAAATTTACAATCTATCACAGGTAGGGGATTATTGTCTACAAATGTTTACCAATTAGCTTTTAACTTCACGTCGATTTCTAAATGGAAATTTCTAATTAAACGCAGAGTTTTCGCTTTGTTTACGCAGAGTTTGTGATATAGATTTTGTTTAATGGAAAGTTGGCACCTAATTCAATGTACAGAAATTTGGTTAACCTTAAACATTTTACACATACACACAAAACTTGAGGCAAATGTGACTATGTTGCTTAGAATAGAAAAAAAAAGATGAACATCGATATTAACAGTGTTAATGAGTTGTAGTTACAACGTTCAGCTCGAATAACGACGAAGAGTATAATAAATGTCGGGGTACGAAATTGCGTGAATGGAACGGTTAACTCATTATCAGACAGCGAAATTTCAGACTAGTCCAAACTGCAAGGAGTTGCAGACGACAATTTAAAGTAAATGCAATTTTAGATTTTTTTTTTCAATTTACTTGGTAGAAAACATTTTGTAAAATAGGGAAATTACTTGATACAAGCTATTTCTTCATTTTACACAATTTTTATCAATTATTTTTCTTGGGGGATATCATTTTACGTCGTTGTGTAATGTATATAATTAGAGTGGCGATGCGTCAGAAGATTGACAATCGGGGACATGTTATCCAGTCTATGATGATTTGATTGGAATGGCATTTAACGCCACTTTTAATAGTATTTTAATCTTATCGCGGCGGTTTGGGCACCTAACCATAGATTACTGGATTTCAAACACTAGTACTATCAATACATTCTTTTCGAGCCTCCATCTGCTCACCCGAACACCCAACCATTGGTGAGAGGCTAACATCGAAAGGACACTTGCCGTGTCTGGGAATAGAACCCTTGACCCCATGATTTAGATTCCGACTCGCCACTTACTGCGCTATTCCTTTCGAGGAAATTTGCAGTTCAAAGCAAGGATTGTATCAATTTTTATTGATATGACATGCTTCGAAATATCGAAAAAAGTGTGCAAAAGGAAAGCCGATTCTAATCTTTTTTTTTTAATCAGGGATTGAAAAAAGTTCAAAGAGTTTAGTAAAAACTAAATGAATGGTTTGATAATGATATGTACCTCAACATACAGTATTACTTGCTTGTTTTGTTCTAGAAATAGCAGAGTACACCCGTTATTATTTTATGTTAATATTGTAAAATGTGCACTATTTATTTTTTCCTATGAAATATTGTAAAATGTGCAATATTTATTTTAAAATGGATTGTGTTAAGTTTCTATAACAAGAGGCCCATGAGGGCCTGAGACGCTCTACTGGTTTTCAAGTTTTCCGTTAAAGAAATCTGATATTTCAGGAAATTAATTGCTCAAAGAAGAATGCATAAAGAAAAAAAGGGGCTTTATCCCCTTAATTAGTTTAATCAACAATTCTCAAGGCCCCTTTTCCCATGTTTCATGACGGATCCACTCCATTTCCAAAAGAAAGTTACCTTATGACCCTATAATCATTCTGTGAATATTTCATCAGAATCTGACAATAAATGTGGACTTTGTCACATAAACAGGATTGTTTTGAATGAAAATCAATAAGGCCCCTTTTCCTGTGTTTTCTGATGGATGAAATTTCATTCCAAAAGGAACTTTCCTTACAACCCGACAATTGTCCTGTGAAATTTAAAAGACAATTTGATAATGATTGTGATCTTCATCACATACACAAGAATGTTTTGAATGATAATCTGTAAGGTCCCTTTTCCTGTGTTTCGAATGCCACAATTATTCCATGCATCTTTGAAGAGAATCCAATAAAACTGTTGACTTTATTGTGTTAACAAAGATATTAAATTCAAGTTCTCATAAGGCCCCTTTCCCGTGATATTTTACTGTTGGTTTTATCATTTTGTGAAAGTTAAAAGTGAATCCAATGAAATATTGGGAATTCATTATGTTTACTAGAATATTTAAAAAAATCATATGGCCCGATTTTACATGATACTTAAAGGATTGTACCCAGTTCTGAAAAGAACCATTTAATTGTAATATCATTCTGTGATTTTTTTCATAAGACCCCTTTTTATATGACACTTGCCATAATCAGATCCACTGTCAAAATCAACAATTGGAATGATGGTACAATCAATCTGTGTAATCTGTGGAATTTATTGTGTTAATGAGTTTATAGTGAAATCTTCATAGGGCCCCTTTTCTCATGATACTTTAAAGAACAAACCAAATTTCAAAAGGAACAATTCTAATGAAGGCAGAATCATTCTTTAAAAGTTAAAGAGAATCAATGAAAACAGTGGACTGAATTGTGTCAAGAATTTTTGAAACAAAATTTTCATACGGCCGCCCCTTTTTCCGTAAATCTTAACAAATCAGACCCAATGTACAAAGGAACAATCCTAATGATAGTTTGAAGAAAATGATAAAGACTGGGGACTTTATTCTAATAATGATGTTTTGTAATAAAATTTTTATAAGGTCCCTTTTCTTGTGTCACTTAACCAATCAGACCTAATTTACAAAGGAACAATCCAAATGATGGTACAATCATTCTATTAAAGTTTGAAGAGATTTTGATAAAGACTGAGGACATTGTTGTGTTTATGATGATTTGGTAATAATCTTTCATACAGCCCCTTTTCCCATGATACTAGACAGACCAGGCCCAAATTGGAAAGAATCAATCCTTATGATGGTACAAACATTCTGTGAAAGTTTGAACAGAATCTGATGAAAACTGCAGACTTTATCTTGGTGTAAATTTTTTAAAATAAAATTTTCATAAGGCTCCTTTTCCTGTGATACTTGAAGGATCAGGTCTCATGTCAGCATCAACAATTGTGATTATTGTACAATGATTCTGTGAAGGTTTGAATGAAATCCAATGAAAGCTCTGGGCTTGGTTACAAGGATTATAGATAAAATCTCAAAAGGCCCCTTTTCCATGATACTAGACAGATCACTCCTACTTTGAACAGAAAGAATCCTCGTGATGGAATAATCATTCTGTGAAAGTTTTAACAGAATCTTATGAAACTGTTGACTTTATTGTGGTACAATGATTTTAAAATTAAATTTCATAATGCTCCTTTTCCTGTGATACTTGACGGATCAGGTCTAATGCAAACATCTACAATCATTATTATCTGTGAATGTTTGAAGAAAATCCGATGAAAGCTCTGGACTTGGTAACAAGGATTTATAAATGAAATTTTCATAAGGCCCCTTTACCTGTGTTTCTTGTCAGTTCAAAGCCTGTTATGAAAAGAATGATAGTTATGACCTTCCAATCATTCTGTGAAAGTTTCAACAAAATATGATCAAGCCTGTGGGCTTCATTGTGTTAACAGAGTTTTATTAATTGAATTATCATATAGCCCCTTTTCCCATGTTACTTGATGGATCTGAACCAATTCCAAAGGGAACTCTTCTAACAAAAGTATAATTATTCTGTTTGAGTATAAAGACAACCCCATCTCATCTGTTGACTTACAAGCATTAATTACGATTTTTTTAATTTAATTTTCCTAAGACCCCTTTTCCTATGTTTCTCAATGGATCAGACCCAATTTGAAAGTAACAATTCTTATGACGGTACAATCATTATGTGAAAGTTTGAAGTCAATCAGGTGAAATCTAGGGCCATGATGTGTTAACTAAGATTTTTTTTATTAATTTTTCATAGGGCCTCTTTTCCCATGAAACTTGATGGATCAAACCTACTTCCGAAAGGAACAATCAATTTAATTTAATAATTATTCTGGGAATGTTTGAAGAGAATTTGTTGAAACTATGGACTCTATTGTGTTTACGAGGACCTTTTCAATCCAGTTTTTATCGGGCCCCTTTTTCCCGTGGTCCTCGACTGATCATACAAAATTTTGAAAGGAACAATTCTTATGATGGTACAATCATTCTGTGAAAAGTTTGAAGTCAATCAGATGAAAACTGTGGACTCTAGAGTGTTAACAAAGATCTTTGGATTAAATTTTAATAAGGCCGTTTTTCCTATGATTCTTGAGGAATCATATCCGAGTCCGAAAGGAACAATCCTTATGATGGTACAATCATTCTGTGAAAGTTTGAAGAGAATCCATTGAAAATTGTTGGCTCTAGATTATTAATGAGAATTTTTTATTAAAAATTTCATAATGCCCCTTTTTTCCTGTTTTTCTTGACGGATCATACCCAATTTCGACAGGAACAAACCTTACGTTAGTTTGTTTGTTTGTATGGGGTTTTACGCCGCTTTCAACAATCTTTCGGTTATATCGCGGCGGCTGGAGCACCTAACAATGGATTCCTGGTATTTCTCACACCAGTACCGCCAATACATCCTTTCCTAGCCCCCAGCTGCTATCCCATATAGGTCTACGATTATCGACCAATTGGTGGGAGACAAACCTTATGTTAGTACAATCATTCTGTGAAAGTTTGAAGGGAATCCGAAGAAAACTGTTGACTCCAGAGTGTTAAAGAGGATTTCTTAAAAGATTCTTCGATTAAATTTTCATAAGGCCCCTTTTTCCCGTGATTCCTGGTGGATCTGATCAAATTCCCAAAGGAACAATCCTTATGATGGTACAATCATTCTATGAAAGTTTATATACAATCTGATGAAAACTGTGGATTCTAGTGTTTACAAGGATTTTTTAAAATAAATTTTCATAAGGCCCCTTTTCCCATGTTTCTTGAAAGATTAGACCCATTTTTGAAAGGAACGATCCTTATGATGGTACAATCATTCTGAGAAAGTTTGAAGAGAATCCGATGAGAACTGTGGACTCTATCGCGTAAACGAGGATTTTTAATGGAATTTTTAATCAAATTTTCATAAGGCTCCTTTTCCCATGTTTCTTGACGGAACATACAAAATTTCCACAGGAACGATCCTTATGTTTGTACAATCATTCTGTGAAAGTTTAAATACAATCTGATGAAAGCTGTGGACTCTAGAGATTTAACGAGGATTTTTTAATTAAATTTTCATAAGGACCCTATTCCCGTGTTTCTTGACGGGAAAGGAACGATCCTTATGTGGGTACAATCATTCTGTGAAAGTTTGAAGAGAATCTGATGTAAACTCTGGACTCTTGAGTGTTAAAGAGGACTTTTTAATCAAATTTTCATAAGGCCCCTTTTCCCGTGTTTCTTGACGGATCTGACCCAATTTCGAAAGGAACAATCTTTATGACGGTACAATCGTTCTGAGAAAGTTTGAAGAGAATCCGATGAAAATTGTGGACTTTATCGCGTTAACGAGGATTTTTTAAATAAAGTTTTAATTAGGCCTCTTTTCCCGTGTTTCTTGACGGATCTGACCCAATTTCGAAAGGAACGATCCTTATGATGGTACAATCATTCTGTGAAAGTTTGAAGGGAATCCGATGAAAACTGTGGGCTCTAGCGTAAACAAGGAATAGTTTAACGGACGGACGACTGACGGACGCACGAACGCACGGACGCCGGACGGGAAAAAGCCATCGCTATAGCTCTAGGAGCCTTCGGCCAGTAGAGCTAAAAGGACACTGGTCTCACAAACAATTTCAAAATTATTAAATTTTACTGTTCATTTACGTCTCACACCATATTTTAAAAACATATCAAATAAACACTTTGTAAATAGGGTGACCAATAAAACTTGTAATTACAGCTCAATGACCATTTACGTTATTGGTTTTTTTTATTCGTTTTCGTACCCAAATTGAAAACAAGAGGACCATGATGGTCCTAAATCGCTCACCTGAGGCATCTTCAAATTACAGTACTTTTTAGTATACAAGAGGACAATGATGGTTCAAAATCGCTCCCCTGAGTATGATGGTTCATGGTTTTATGATATAAACAAAATAGCAAAGCCCTCTGTATAATTTTTTTGGAGAAAATGTTTAAGGATTTCTCTTTAAATCCTAGGTATATTGATGATCCCACAATATAGCACTAGTTTCCTGAATATGGTAGTGCTTTGAAGTATAAACATCAATACTTACCAAGTATAAAAGCTCTAGGCCTAATGGTTTAGGAGAAGAAGGTTTTCAAAGATATTATTTATTCCTAACTAAAATTAGGTATTGCACAGAAAAGGGCTAATTCTTTTTAAGTAATTTGGTAGAGGGTCAATGGCTGATGATATGTACCAAATATCAAAGCTCTAGGATTTTTGGTTTGGGAGAAGAAGATTTTCAAAGATTCCCTTCTTTATATCTTTGTAAAATCAGGGATCAGAAAGAAAAGGGCTAATTTTCAGAATACAGTAATTCTTTGAAGTATTTCGGTAGAGGGTCAATAGGTGATGATTTGTACCCTAATGATTTTGGAGAAGAAGATTTTTTAAGATTTCCTTCTTTCATACTATGTAAAATCAGGGAACGCAAAGAAAAGGGCTCATTTTCAGAATACGGTAATTCTTTGAAGTATTTTGGTAGGGTGTCAAATGATGATGATTTGTACCAAATATCAAAGCTCTAGGTCTTATGGTTAGGGAGAAGAAGATTTTCAAAGATTTCATCTTTTATTTCTATGTAAAATCAGGGATCAGAAAGAAAATGGCTAATTTTCAGAATACAGTAGTTCTTTAAAGTATTTTGATGGAGGGTCAATAGATGATGGCGTAAACCAAATATCTAAGCTCTTGACCTTTTGGTTTGGGAGAAGAAGATTTTAAAGATTTCCTTCTTTATTTCTATGTAAAATCAGGGATCGCCCAGAAAAGGGCTCATTTTCATAATACGGTAAATCTTTGAAGTAATTTGGTAGAGGGTCAAAAGATGATGATTTGTACCAAATATTTAGCCTCTCGGCCTTACAGCTAGGGAGGAGAAGATTTTTAAGTTTTTTCACTCCGTTGCCATGGCAACCAGAGTTCTTCATGGATTTCAATTCTTTGAAGTATTTTGAAAGAAAATGATCTAAGGATCATTTCTGTGAAGTTTTGTTGAAATTCCATGGTTAGTTTAGGAGGAGATTTTTTTTTTGTAATTGTGAACGGACGGACGGACGGACGGACGACGGACGATGACCGATTACAATAGCTTCCCCAGAGCACTTCGTGCTCAGGTGAGCTAAAAAGTGTAAGGGGACAGCAAATATGGACTATACTGAGTGCGAGCAGGTAACAGTAGTTAAATGTCAACATTAGGCATAATACCCAACTAGTAACAGAAATGAAAAAAAAAAAATCTTTCGATTAAATATTTAAGTCAAACTCGAATGGTCGAGCTAAAAAACAAACTTAAATTTTAAATTTAACGACCGTTTTGATTTAGCTTTCATTATTTTAACCAAATACTTATCAAACAATTTACCAATTTTCAATAGAGTAAAAATAAGAAAGATAAATCCTAATATCAAGTTTAATGAAGATCAATAAATAGGTGATATTTCAAAAATTACTGTTCTGGTAATTTGTTTGTACCACGTGGTATACCTCCGCTTTGAAAAAAATAAGTTATATCACTAAAGAGATCATTTATTTATATGCTTTCTAGGTATAACAAGAACAGGGGCTCCGAAAAGTTCCGAAAACTCCGAACCATGACTTTTGATACAATTGCGTGGGTTTTTTTAAAAGCTGGTAGAGTAAATGTATTAAATGGTTATTGCACCATGTTGATACGTATTGGCAAGTACAAATCTTTCTTGTTTTTTTCCACATTACATAGTATTAACCTTAAATAGCACATGCATATACCATAGCCGCTCGTATAGTGGTCCAGTACCGAGCACGGGGGTAAAAAAAGTTCCTTTCCTCCCCCAAAGCAACCCACCAAAGGACCAGAAATCAGACCCGGGGGGATAGGCGGGTCGGTTCCTCGGGAGGAGGGGGAAATTACAGGAGCTCTGAAAAGTCTTGCAAAAAGATATACCTAAGGTAACTTAAGGTAGATTAACCATTTTATCTTCAAGAAATATAAAAAACGAACAATATAGACCCTAGTTTTACTGCTTAGTCCAACATCGTTGATACCGTTCGCAATGTCGGAATGTCCCTTTTTCTCGTAATTTGTATCATTGACAAGCAAATTCGTTTAAGAAATGAAGATAGACCTTAAAACTTAATCACAGTGTGATTAAGTTTTAAGGTTCATACCTCAACGTAATTTCTTTTTCTTCAACTCTTATCATTTAATCCAACCAAGCAAATATTTTACAATTTTTGAGTTAATTTTTTATGGGTCCTTTGTGCTTCAGCATTCAAAATAGTTGCATACTCATTTATTTTTCATAGAAGTATGAATTAAACAAATCAGCCAATCAAAACGCTTAACCAATATCGACACAGTGACGCTTCTGGACGCCCCTCAAGAATAAAAATTGGGAAAACATTTTTTGAAAGACTAAGAAATTGCTTGAACTAAGCAATATCTTCATTTTCCAAAATGTTTTCTACCGAGAAAGAAGAAAAAATATAAAATTTCATAAACTTTAAATTGTCGTCTGCAGCTCCTTTGCACTAGTCTAAAATTTTACCGTCTGGTAATGGATTTAATCTCGAAAGACGAAACTAAAATTAACTTATATATACATAAACACATGGGGCACTATTTCTGATATCAAATCTTTTGGATCAGTCTTAATTTTATGCAAAAGAAAATGATACCACGTGTGATATGTGTAGGCCAACTTGGAAATTTTCCGCCCACTTCCGCCACGCCTCCTCCATTCATCACACATTTCTCTTCTCCAGATTTCCGCGCTGTCGTAATATTTACCGTTACAAACCCTATTCGGATTATTCATACACTCTTTAGCAATTTTATCTTGAAAAAGTTCGTAATTTTCTAACTTTGGTAAAATGTCGAAATTTTCTTTCTTCTTTCTCAACTCCGTGAAAACATGAGAAACAAACATTGGACCAGAACATTGGTTAGATACACGACATTTTTGAGGCTGTTTCTCGAGTTGCCGTATCAATGCATCGTAGAATGGATGGCGAGGCTTGCAAAGAAGTACATTGTTTGAGATAAAGTCTGGTCGGATGATACTGTCTCTATTAATGTAGTGTTCGGGTGGTTCTGGCGTTATAGAACAGTTCTCCTGTTCGAAATAAGGCGCTAATGGCTTCACGGCCACCGTATCGAGATCAAAGTAGGCTCCACCAAATTGATGAATAGCCAATACACGTATGATGTTTGCCCTCTGAACATTTCCTGAAAAAATAATTGATAAATCTATACGATCAACCAGGCGACATGATCAACATTAAAACCTCAGAAACACTTATTTTTTTTTCTTTTATATAAAATTTATCTCTTATAACTAGTTTTAATCCAACGTACATACACTTTTACATAGACTTAACTCTTTTTTATATATATTTTCCAGTCTAAAACTTTTTTCGTGTTCTATTCAACGAAATATTTCCCAGATCTCTTTTATTTTCGTTTGGTATTTTCAATTTAATCTTACTTAAGGGAGACAATAACTAGTTTGGTATTTTTCACACTACGCAAGATTTAACTCCCTTCAATAAAGACAACTGCTAACCAACGGCCATACGGCTGGTGGCTGGTAGTCGACGTTCCGGATAGAGGCAGTATTTTCTATTTAAAAGATGAGGTGTTTCAATATTTATTTTTCTTAGCGATTTCAAAGAAAGTCAATAAAAAGGCTATTTGAAGAAGGAGAACAGAAGGAGAACAGATTCAGAAGTCCCCTCTGCTTGAGAAAGCTTTTTAAGTCTTAAGGAGATCGTTTCTCTTTTAAACAATTTTTGGTTTTGTTTAATTTGACTCTTGCAGACCGTTATTTTTTCTAGACTCATCTACAAAATAGTTGTATATAAGTGTCTTGGACAAGAACCGTATCTTTAGACGCAATATATTTCTCACAGCGATAAACCGTTAATTAACCATTTAATCTTTCGGGACTTGAGCAAACTAAAAATGAACGAGATTTAGTTATACTAAAAGTGAAAAAGAATGTTCATTGCACTTGGGATCGAACCAACGGTCCCGGTTTTTTTTATTTAAATCCTTGCAGATAGTGCACCTTATCATGACTTCTTGTCTTTCCTTTCAATAGAAACAGCCAATCTGAACCAACACAGACACAGTCCACACAGATACAGTACTTATTATTTTACCAAAGTGTAAGAAGCTAAAATCGAATTTCGCCATGACTTCAGCCAAATGCCAGATGACTTATTTATAGCATTTACCCATAACCTCTTTATTGCTAGCTTAGCCTGCATCACCCGACCTAGTTAATCGATTTCTGAGGAGATTGAATTAGACACGAGGGAATCATAAACTGACCTGACACATTGAAGAAATTAAACAGCGTTGGGTATTTTTTCTCTATCAGTCGTCTACCGGATTCTTGCGTCCAGAAGCAATATTTCCATTCTGGAGGTGGGTTCAGTTCGACCAGTCTCTTGATGTAGTCAATAAAATCCTTGGGAACAACTGCATCTGACCAAACTTGGTGAATGATTTTGGGAATACCTCGTGTAACGGCTGTGAAAATAGAAACACAAGACTACATAACTGAGATTTCTTATCGCATTAAATCGAAATCCCGCGTACGTCTTAAATTGTCAACAAAAATATCTGCGCAAGCGTAAGCCTCGTTTGTCAAACAAAGCAGTTTGTCAGCGGCACCTGAAGTTTTCAGTGTTCGAAAGGACACATTATGCCTTAAAATATAATTATTTATAGAATTGACGACTCTTGACCACGCCCATCGACCTCCTACATGACTAGCGATCACAATGTCTCCGAGCAAGCAACCTTACTTGCTGGAGTTCACTGTCATTCCTGCCTAAATGTATCATTTGATTGGTCTGTCGGTTTTGTATTGACTGTGGGGATTCCTCAGCTCATAGAAGCTTCGTAGTGTATAAAATATTGAAACAACAACACTGAAACGTTGCAAAAAATCGAACTAGAGCAGCGAATTGTGATTTAACTTATCTTCCGGTATCCCTTTATATCACTTACTCAAGTTGTATAATATTACATAGCGGCGTTAATCGAGTAATATGTCGATAACTAAACTTGAATGAAGCTTAACTCAAGCTGTAGTTATGACATTTTGCCCGCCATACAACGATATGAAATGAAACTCCATTACATTACGAAATAGTCTCTATATACCAGTAAAATTTTTGAGAAACTGCATGAGTTAATACAAAGATCCCACACTCACGTGTTTCTGGTATTGACCGTATTGATGGTGCTTTTGGTGTTAATTTTGTTGGTGCTGCAGATAATCTAATTATCGTGGTATTTACTGCTGGTTGTTGCTGGTAAGGTGACAAGTTCTGCTTGTAAGATGAGAGGTTCTGCTGGTAAAATGACAGGTTCTGCTGGTAAAAGATGATCATGCAAACAACGGCAAGGAATGACAGAACAATTAATTTCCGTTTTCTGAAATGAAATATGTAGTATCATGATTCAGCCATTTTGTTATGGATTCGGTTTATAGGAATAATTGAGTCTAGAACGAAATAGTTGCTGTCAGGAACCCATTACCAGACGATAAAATTTAGAATGTCTAGAATTGAAAGAAGATGCAAACCACGATTTTCAGTTGACGGAACCTATTTTTTTTTTCTTTTGAAACATTGTGGACAATGAAAAAAATGCTTCTAACGAAACAATTTCTTCATATTCCATCAAGTTTTCTGAAGCCGAAGCGAGATCGTAGGAGAATGGTTTATATGAACAAGGGGCCGATGACGGCCTTTGACGCTCTACTGTTTATCAAGTTTTCTGTTAAAGAAATCTGATATTTAAGGAATTTAATTGCTTGAAGAAGAATGCAAAAAATGGACTTTTACCCCTTTATTATTTTGAGTTTCAATCCTTAAGGCCCCTTTTCCCGTGTTACATGACAGATCCGCTTCATTTCTAAAAGAAAGTTTCCTTATGACCCTACAATCTTACTATGAAATTTTCATCGGAATCCGATAATAATTGTATCACGTAAACAGGATTGTTTTGAGTGAATTCCATAAGGCAAATTTTCCTGTGCGAACCTCATCATATAATCAAGAATATTTGGAATGATAATCTGTCAGGCCCCTTTCCCTGTGTTTACAATGCCACAATTATTCTTTGCTTCTTTGAAGAGAATCTGATTAGAACTGTGGTCTGTATTGTGTTAACTAAGATATCTTAATCAAGTTCTCATAAAGCCCCTTTTCCCGTGATACTTTAGTGTTATTTTACTGATTCTGTGTAAGTTTAAATTGGATGTGATGAAATATTGGGACTTCATTATATTAACTAGAATTATTAAAAAAGTCATATGGCCCCTTCTACATGATACTTGACGGATTGTACCCAATTCTGAAAAGAACCATTTAAGTGATTGTACAATCATTCTGTGAAATTTTGAAGTGAATCCGGTGAAATCTAGGGACATCATTCTGTTAACTAGAATCTTTGAGAAAGGTTTTCATAAGGCCCCTTCTCATGTGATACTTGCCATGTCAAAATCAACAATTAAAATGATGATATAATCAATCTGTGTATTCTGTCGAATTTATTGTGTTAATGTGAGATTTTCATAGGGCCCCTTTTCCCATGATACTATACAGAACAAACAAAATTTCAAAAGGAAAATTTCTAATGAAGGTACAATGATTCTGTAAAAGTTTGACGAGAATCTGATTAAGACTGAGGATATTCTTCTGTCAATGAGGATTTGGTAATACTTTTTCATACAGCCCCTTTTCCTGGGTTACTAGACAGATCAGTTTAAAGAGAATCGATGGAAAAGTGGACTAATTGGTGTCAAGAATTATTGTACAATCATCCTGTGAAAATTTGAAGAAAATCCGATGAAATCTCTGGACTTGGTAAAAGGATTTCTTTCATTATCTAATATTAATAAGGACCCTTTTCCGTGAAACTTAAAAATCAGATTGATTGTTTAATTGAATGAATGGGGTTTAATGCCGCTTTTAACAGTATTTCAGTCATATCGCGGCAGCTTGAGCAACTAACAATGGATTCTTGGTATTTCTAACACCAGTACTACCACTACATCCTTTACTAGCCTCCAGCTGCTATCCCACTTAGATTTACGATTTTTCACCCATAACAATACAAACGAACAATCATAATAATAGATAGTTTGGAGAATACAGTAAATACTGAAGGCTTTACTGTGATATTGATGTTTTTGCCATAAAACTTTCAGAAGGCCCCTTTACTTGTGTGGCTTAACAGATCAGACTCAATTTACAAAGGAACAATACAAATGTTGGTACAATCATTCTATTAAAGTTTGAAGAAAATCTGATAAAGACTGGGGACATTCTTGTGTTAATGGGGATTGGGTAATTTTTTCATACAACCCCTTTTCCTGTGATACTAGATAGATCAGTTCTAATTCCGAAAGAAACAATCCTTATGATGGTACAAACATTCCGTGAAAGTTTGAACAGAACCCAATGAAAACTGTTGACTTAATTGTTGTGTAAGGATCTTAAAATTAAATTTCATAGTGCTCGTTTTCCTGTGATACTTAACGGATCGGGTCTAATGTCAACATCAACAATCGTAATTATCAAACAATTATTCTGTGAAGGTTTTGAAGAAAATCTAATGAAAGCTCTGGACTTGGTTACAAGGATTATAAATTAAATTGTCATAAGTCCCCTTCTCTCCTGATACTGGACAGATCAGGCCAAAATATGGCAAGAAACATTCTAATGATAGTACAAACATTCTGTGAAAATTTGAACAGAGTCCGATGAAAACAATGGACTTTGTTGTGGTACAAAGATTTTTAGAACTAAATTTCATAAGGCTACCTGTGATACTTGTCGTATCAGATCTAGTGTCAACACCAACAATCATTATTATTGTACTATCATTCTGTGAAAGTTTGAAGAAAATCCGATGACATCTCGGGACGTAGTAAAAGGATTTCTTAATGAAATTTTCATAAGGCCCCTTTTCTCGTGTTTTTGACAGTTCCCCCGATTTTGAAAAGAATGGTTGTTATGACCTTACAATGATTCTGTGAAAATCTGATCAAGCTGTGGGATTCATTGTGTATACAGGGATTTTTAATTGAATACAGCCTTTTTTCCCTTGTAACTTGATGGATCTGACCCAATTCCGAAGGGAACTATACTTACAAAGTATAATCATTCTGTTTGAGTATGAAGACAACCCGATGAAATCTGTGGACTTCAAAGCATTAATCAAGATTAAAATTTCATGATATCCCTTTTACTGTGTTTCTAGACGGATCATACCTAATTTGAAAGGATTTGTTTGTTTGTTTGTTAGAATTGGGTTTCACGCCGCTTTCAACAATCTTTCAGTTATATCGCGGCGGCTGGAGCACCTAACAATGGATTCCTGGTATTTCTCACACCAGTACCGCCATCATATCCTCTCCTAGCCTCCAGCTGCTGTCCCACATAGGTCTACGATTATCGACCCATTGGTGGGAGACAAGTAGTCGGAAAGGATGAGTGCCGCCATCGGGGATCGAACCCGGGACCTCTAGATTGACAGTCCGACGCGCTACCAACTGCGCTATGACGGCTAATTTGAAAGGAACAATCCTAATGGTGGTACAATCATTCTGTGAAAGTTTGAAGTTGATCAGGTGATAACTAGGGACATTATTTTATTAACTAAGATTCTTTTATTAAATTTTCATAAGGCACCTTTTCCCGTGATACTTAACGGATCAGACCCACTTTCGAAAGCAACAATCCGTACGAAGGTATAATCATTCTGTGAAAGTTTGAAGAAAATTTGTTGAAAACGGTGGACTCTAACGTGTTACCTAGAATTTTTCAATTAAATTTTCAGAAGGCCCCTTTTCGATTGAATGGGGTCTATCAACACTTTTAACAGTAATTTAGTCATACCGCGGCGGCTGGAGCACATAACAATGGATTCCTGGTATTTCCCACGCCAGTACTACCACTTCATCCTTACCTAACCTCCAGATGCTATCCTATTTCGGTTTACGATTATCTACCCATTGGTGAGAGTCAAATGTCTTAAAGGATATGTGACGCCGCCTGGGATCGAACCTATGATATCCCATAACTGAAGATTAGGAGTCTGATGCGCTACCGACTGCGCTATGACGGTGGCCCTTTTCCCATGATACCTAACGGATCAGACCAACTTTCGAAAGCAACAATCCTAAAAATGGTACATATTATACTCTGGGCAAGTTTGAAGAAATTCCGATGAAAATTGTGGACTCTAGCATGTTAACGAAGAATTTTTAATAACACTTTCATAAGGCCCCTTTTCTCCTGTTTCTTGACGGATAATACTGGATTTCGAAAGGAACGGTCCTTATCATGGCACAATCATTCTGAGAAGGTTTGAAGGGAATTTGATGAAAGATGTGGACTCTAGAGTGTTAATGTTGAGTTATAATTGATTTTTCAAATAAATCTATAAGGCCCCTTTTCCGAAGTTTATAATAATAAAAAACAATAATAACAGCTTTATTTCATGAAGGTAGAACATTAAGACATTTTCAAACATTTATTTTACAATGTTGCCTTCGCTATTATGAAAATAATTACTGTAAATGATGAAATGATACAAACATGCGTATAGAGTTTGACTAACAACAACAATAAAAACAAGGGGGGATGCTCAATATGATATAAGGATAGTAATTTGAATGGGGTGTTACGCCGCTTTTAACAATCTTTCAGTTATATCGCGGCGGCTGGAGCACCTAACAATGGAATCCTGGTATTTCTCACACCAGTAGTACCATTACATCCCTTCCTAGCCTCTTGCTGCTATCTCACATAGGTCTACGATTATCAACCAATTGGTGAGAGACAAATAGTCGGAAAGGATTAGTGCCGCCGTCGGGGATCGAACCCGGGACCTCTAGATTGATAGTCCGACGCGCTACCAACTGCGCTATGACGGCGGCTCTATAAGGATAGTAAATCTACGGACAGATACACCTTTAGGGCAATATCTTATGTATCTTCTGGTGAGACTTTAGAATTGTTTCAATATCAAATATTGTTTAAACTGACTTTTAAAACTGGATTTAGATAAAGCATCTCTAACTGAAAAGGGAATTTCGTTCCACAGACTCATGCTGTAGTATGAAAATGAGTTTTTCTTGTACAATGTATTAAACTTTGAGTTAGTTTATGATGAGTAATTGATCGTAAATTGAAGTTAGTGTTATTACTAAAAGAAATTACGTCTGCCATATACCCTGGTAAGAGGTTATTTCTACATTTATATATTAAAAGACCTGTGTGATAATTACATCGGTTATCGAAAGTTAACCAACTAAGTGTAGAAAAAGATCAATCGAACTTGTTCTTGCTGAAAGGCTTAGAAAAACACGGGCTGTTCTTCTCTGGAGCACACACAATTTAGAGATCCTACATTTAGCACTTTTCCACCAAACTGTACAGCAAAAATCAAAAATAGGTAATATATAAGAATTGTAAAACAATTGTTTCATTTCAAAAGACAGATAAGCCGAAATTCGTTTTAGAACAGAAATTTTGCTATTCATTTTAGAACTAATTTTGTCAATATGCATATTCCATGACAGGTGTTTGTCAACGTGAACACCGAAAATTTTATGGGAATCAACAATTTCAATACCATCGTCCTTTATCTTTAAATCTAGTTTTAACCTTTTTATTCTATGTTTGGGTCCAATAAGCATACACTTAGTTTTATTCGCATTTAGTTTTACAAGCATATTGTTATTAGAACACCGTGTCAGTAGTGTATTTAAGCTATTTTCTAGGTTGGCTTGTATTTCGTCATTGCTGATGCCAGATGTATATAGTGTCGAATCATCCGCATACAGGTCTAAACTAGACGCTTTAACATGCATACTCATTTCATTTATGTAGGTTAAAAACAGAAGAGGCCCTAAAATAGAGCCTTGCGGGACACCACTAGATATTGCTGGCGGACAAGACTGAATATTATTATACTCGCATGTACTGTTTCCTGTTAGACAAGTAAGATTCAAATAAATTAAGGCTTTTTCTGAGAAATTGTGTAACCTGAGCTTATATAATAAAATTTTATGATCTACCAAAAACAAAAGCCTTTTTAAGTCAACCAAAACCGAACCGACAATCCTTCAGGAATCAATTTCTTTTGACCATCCATCGATTAGCCGAATGAGGGCTGTTCGACAAGAATGTTTTCCTTCTAAAACCTGATTGATTTTTCGATAATATGTTGTTTTTTATCTAGGAATGAAAATAGTTGTTTATATAAATGACGTTCAAAAATTGTTGATATAGTTGGTAATATCGATATTGGGCGATCTTCTTTTTCGAACCCCTTGTGTAGAGGTAGAACATATGCTTCTTTAATGCATGGAAATATACTTTTTGCAATACTGTTGTTAATGATAGAAGTTAATGGTAAAACTATGTGATCACCACACGATTTTGGAATTTTGGCGCTTATTCCGTCAATGCCAGCAGCTTTTTTATGTCAAGTTTATGTATCATTTGACAAACCTCTGAGGGTGTAATGTAATCTATGTCAAAAAATTTGTCTTTCAGTACATTGTTTAAATGTGTGTGCATGCAAGAAAATGTACTTTCGTTGAAATATGACTTTTTTACGCTGTTTACTATGTTGATGAAATAATCATTAAAATTACTGAGGATATGATGTATTCCGTAGATATGCTCTCCGTTGAATATCATTTCCGAAGGTAATGGGGATGAAATGTTATCCAAGTTGTCATTGTTTTGTACATTTCTAAGGTTTGTCCAAAGATCCCTAATACTGGTGCTTTTATTACCTGCGTTATTGTAGAAACCTTTCTTGTTTTTACAAATACGATGTACTACTTTAATTTTCATAATTTTATAGTTAACCCAATCCTTTAATTTATGGACGGATACAACTTTGTAGATAGTACTATAAAACAACGAAAGAGCCAGTTCTGGGTCATGCTCCGTTTCAATTAAATGTATCTGTAAAGCACTTAAATCTTTTTGAAATTTTCGTGTTTAGAAATCTTGAAATTTCTATATGTCATAAGCGCGTTACTATATCCTTTTCTTGACGGATCATACCCAATTTCAAATGGAACGTTCCTTATGATGATACAAACATTCAGTGAAAGTTTGAAGAGAATCCGATGTAACTGTGTTAACGAGAATGTTTTTAATTGAATTTTCAAAAGGACCCTTTTCTCGTGTTTCTGGACGGATCTGACCCAATTTCAAAATTAACGATCCTTACAATGGTTCAATCTTTCTGTAAAATTTAAAGAGAATCAGTTTAAAACTGTGGACTTGTAGGTAGAATTTTTAATAAAATTTTCATAAGGCCCCTTTTCCCGTGTTTCTTGGCGCATATGACTCTATTCGAAAGGAACTATCCTTGTGACGATACTTTCATTTTGAGAGTTTGAAGAGAATCCGATGAAAACTGTGGACTCTATTACGTAAACAAGGAAAAAATAACGGCATGCCGGCCACACGGACGCTTGGCGGGAAGAGCCATCACTATAGCTCTCTTGGCCTTCAGAAAATGCATCACCGACAATTATTTGTGTACAATGCCTCACATGTACTTATAAACAGAACCGTTAATTTTTGTTTGTTTGAACGGGGTTTGACGTCCCATTCTAACGAATAGTCCTAAATCTGTCTTAAAATGCCATTCAAAGGGGCTATCTCCGCATCTGTTTCGTATGATTACGGTACGTGAAAAATTGTACTGCCTACATAACAATTAAACAATTCGTTTATACAGATAATAAACACACTATTTGAGGTATTGGGACGGATTAATACAGAAGTGCGGTAAGGTAGGTTATTTTCATTTTAAATCCTTAAGAAAAAAGTCCTCGTCTATTAAATGAAGCAACTATACGTAAAATGCCATTTCGACATCTGTAAGTTGTTACAGCGAAGAGTGTTAGTTTCATACAACGGGCATAAAATTGCAAGTATTGCACGATTTGGTTCTTTTACCTTCATAAAAGTGGGAAAAATTGCCCGGATACATATTCATTCATACAAATTTTCTTCTCTTCTACTACCAAACATATGTTCTATTATATACACACGATTTAATACGATATGTATTTATCGAACATTCCAATTCATCTCCAAATATATCTAAAAAAAATATGGAGAGTTTTGAATATTATCTTATTAATGTATAATGTACAACTAAATGGTAGTAATTGCATAAAGTTTGCAGCAATTTTCAACTTTATCGACTATCTTGTATAGAAATATTTCATGAATACAATTCAGTTGTCGGCCGTAAGAAGTATCTTTTTATTGTATTTTTATTTTAAATCTATTTTTGCTATATGACTCTAGAATATGAGAAGATCAAAGGAAATCGGACTCGTCCTATGTCGACTCTTTTTATAGCGCAATTACGTTGGGATATCATTAGATCTTACTAAAAAATACCATAAGGGCCATCGTGTATGAGTTCCTTCAACTGAATCGAGTCTAATATCTGAAAAATAATGCCGTGAATTTCTGAAATTAAGACGATTCTGATGAGTTCTAACAACATTCGATATTGTAATGATATTTTTAACGAAAACTGCTTTCGCTTCTTATTTGTTTGTTTGTTTGTTTGTTTGAATAGGGGTTTACGCCGCTTTTAA
This sequence comes from Fragum fragum, assembly GCA_946902895.1. Taxonomy (NCBI): domain Eukaryota; kingdom Metazoa; phylum Mollusca; class Bivalvia; order Cardiida; family Cardiidae; genus Fragum; species Fragum fragum. The sequence goes on from OX336379.1 coordinate 50,029,605, forward strand.
CAATCTTTCAGTTATATCGCGGCGGCTGGAGCACCTAACAATGGATTCCTGGTATTTCTCACACCAGTACCATTACCATTACATCCTTTCCTAGCCTCCAGCTGCTATCCAACATAGGTCTACGATTATCGACCCATTGGTTAGAGACAAATAGTCGGAAAGGATGAGTGCCGCCGTCGGGAATCGAACCCGGGACCTCTAGATTGACAGTCCGACGCGCTACCAACTGCGCTATGACGGCGGCTTGCTTTCGCTTCTTAAGATAATTTGTTTTCTAAATTGGGATTTCAATTTAGTCGCTTGATGGAAGTTGCTTAATAGACTCGGTCGCTCGAATAAGATCGACTCTGCTTTAGATTGACAGAACTACTCAAAATGCGTCACTTAAAGTTTAAAAAAGAAGTCCAAAAGGATATTTGAAAAGCAGACAATCAAAGAATGCGAGCTTGGGGTACATGTTAGATAAAGGACAAATCTACCAAGTGCATTGATTGTATATTCTCACCGATCCGTGTTACTTATAAATTGAATGGGATTAAACGCCACATTTAATAGTATTCCCGTCAAATCAAGGCGGTTGGAGCGCCTAACCATGGATTCCTGGTATTTCTTACAAAAGTACTAACACAACATCGTTTCAAAACCTCCAGCTTCTCATCCCACTTGAGTTTGCGATTAATCACCCATTGTTTGGAGACAAATATCGGGAAGGAAGGATATCGGCCGGGGATCGAACCCGGGACACCGTGATTAGAAGTCTTTTGCGCTGGCACCGCGAAATTGCCGCGGCATAATGATTTATACAAGCTTGTCCATCTTGCTAGAGTGACCACTCCTTTTTAGCGACCACGTCCATTTAGCTACCACGTCCATTTAGCGACCACGTCCATTTAGCGACCACGTCCATTTAGCGACCACGTCCATTTAGCGACCACGTCCATTTAGCGACCACGTCCATTCAGCGACCACGTCCATTCAGCGACCACGTCCATTTAGCGACCACGTCCATTTAGCGATAGAACCCGGGACCAAGTGATAAAAAGTCCTTTGCGCTGCCACTACGAAATTGCCGCGGCGTAATGAATTATATAAGCTTGTCTATCTTATTCGAGCGACCACTCCTTTTTAGCGACCACGTCCATTTAGCGACCATAAGCGGAATCCCCTGTTCAGAAGAAAAATCTTTCAAGAAGTGAAGGTATTTGACCAATAAAAAATCACAATTAAATCCTATGTCCCAGTGAGATTCTAATGAGTCTCAACAACATATGATAAAGCAAGCATGTTGTCATAATTTATGTTTGCAGTCGAATCAATCCTTTATACCTTTTGACAAAAAAGTGTACTAAGCGATCATTCTCTTAAGCGACCACTTTTTGGTCGCCCTTAAGTGGTCGCTTAATACAATATTTACTGTATGTTTAGTTGTCGCAATGACTTGATAACTCGTTTCGTAACATATGTGTTACGTTTTGCAAGAAAAGGCAGAAAAAAGTAAAATCGTTTGGGGGGGCTATTAATTAAAATGACTTGATTTAGAAAAGAGTAATTCGAGCCCGGTCAGTTCAGTCGATCACCCGCTGTTAGGTCGTGAGTTCGAACCTCGGCTTAGTCAACATGCGTCATTTCTCTCTAAAAAAGTGGTGAACTTAGTGTACCTAATTGAGATAAGCAGCTAGTGAATCGAATCAAATATTGTGATAGTGGTGGTGTGAGAAGTCATGATAACGTGCTTGTTTGTTTGTTAATTTTAACGTGGTTTAACGCCACTTTTAACAGTATTTCAGACATATTTTACAGTATTTCAGTCATATCACGGTGGCTTGAGTACCTGGTATTTCTAGTACCAGTACTGCATGTACCACTGCATCCTTTCCCAGCCTTCACTTGCTCATTTTGATTAGAACTGATCCAATCGCGGCTGTCAATCGCGGCTGTCAATCAAGGATTAAACCGACCAATCAAATAATTTATTCAGCCCGGACCTGAGTTTTTCAACTCCACAATGGCCGCCATTTTTGTTAACCTTTATTGTTGGTTTGGAGACATAAACGTCGTTACCAAATCTTACTCAATAAACAGTCATTATTTTTTTATCATTACTATCTTTATTATCTGTTTTATAAATGGAGTATTAGTATTAATGAAAACTTATTCAATCGCCCCCATTTAAGAAGACCACTTAAAGCTCGCACGAAAATGTTTAACGTTGCCTGGATAAATACATTTCTTATCTAACTTGCCATTTAAAACACGGTTGTGGAATTTAAATAGGGAACTTTTTCTTAACCCATTTCTTCTTTCCAAAATTTTAGACTGGTCAAAATTGAAAGGAGTTGCAGACGACAATTTAAGGTTTATTAAATTTTAGATTCTTTCAACTTTCTCGGTAGAAAACATATTGCAAAATGAAGAAATTACTTGTTACGATGTTTTCCTAATTGTTTTCCTTGAGGAGCGTCAAAAAACGTCTTTGTGTGGGAATGGGTTAATGGAGTGAAATGGTAGATTTATGAAGATAGCTCGTGTTTTAAATGAACTGGGTGATGTCGTCAGTTTGATACGAAATACCCGTAACTACAGCTTGAACAGAAATGTAGTTACAAGGTTTCAGTAGATAACCAATATTATGTGCACTCTGTCTATAAATTCATTTCCCAGTTGGGAACCGAATCTTAGTCAACAAATGAAATCGCGGAAATGTCTAATGCATGATATAAAGTTGTAGTGCCGTGACAATTTGAATAATATAAAACAATATTATGTCGAACTGAATGAAGGGAAGATAGAACGAGCCACTTTGAACTGAATGAATGGAAGATGAACGAGTCATTTTGAACTGAAAGAATGGAAAATAGAACGAGCCACTTTGAACTGAATGAATGCTAGATTGAACGAGCCATTATGAACTGAATGAATGGAAAGTTGATCGAGCAAAATTGAACAGAATGAATGGAAGATTGAACGAGCCAATTTGAACGTATTTGTATGGGTTCAGCGTTATTTTTCAGATATTGTTGACTGTATATCATGGAGAAATATTCATTGCAATTTTTGAACAAATCAGCCACCAAGGGGTGTTTATTAGGATTGTCCTTTTTATACACTAAAATGGTCGATTTCAGTTTTCTGATACATAAAGAATGCCCCATTCTTTCTGATCTAATAATGTGTTTTTCTATGCTGCCGGCATCTTTTAATTTCCAAGACGATTTTATGAAATATCAAGACCCTAAGATTGGCTATACTTAATTTATCTACTAAATCAGTGAAAATACTATGTTGTAGGTAACCTATAGAATCTGAAAATTGTTTTTCCCATGAGAGTAATGCTTTTCAACGAAATTCCATGAGATCTTTCATTGTGTTTTCGAATGTCCAAAGTAACGTTAATTTTCTATAAATAGAATTCCATAATGTTCCTCTTCCTATGATCTTAAGTAGATCCTATCATGATTCCAAACGAGAGACTCTTATAACGAAACAATGTACGGTAGTTAACATCACCTTGAACAATATTTCTGTTAAATCATGACAAAATTCTATTGGCCAATCGCTGGCCCCGCCTACTTACTATATAAGCTCCACCCATTGACTCAAACAGAAAGTTCTGCTTCGACTTTTAACGGCTTTATTTTCAAGAATTTATGGCCAACTGCTAGTAACAAAAAGTTAATGGTTGGTTTGCGACTTAAACATATTAACGACAGCTTGAATAAGTTTAAGTTACGATGTTTATGTCGCGAAACCAACAAAAACGTTCCACAACAATGGCGGCCATTGTACGAGCTCAAAGCTCAGTTCCGGACTGTATATATATATATTTTTGTTGATATTTCGATTGGTTCCTTGATTGACAGCCGCGATTGGTTAATTATTCAGGTGAGTCCTTGTTTCATCATTGCTAAACTGGAGCTCTGAAACTTTTTGATCAAAGATATGCCCAGATTACTAACAGCGTGAACGGGATTCGGAATCGAACGCGCCTTCCTCGCTATCTGTCATATTAAAGAGTCTGTCGCCCTAACCTCGGCGCCACTCTTTATCCCTTTGATGATGTAAATATCGTGTGAAGGATTCCAAAGAATATTATGTTTGTGATATTTTTTATGACATCAGCGTTCACGTTTTGAAAGGTAGGCAGTAATAACACATTATCTGTCCTTCCACCCAGTTACTATAAAAAGTAAACAGTCATAGACAGGTAAGGGAAAAGCCAGAATCGAGGTACATACCTATATTTGGGTACAATACATAGATCGAGGTAGAACATCGATCCATGTATTGTACCCAAATGGAGGTAAATACCTAGATTCTAGTTTATTTATGTCAAACAGGTAAGTGGAGGAAGACAACCCAAAATTGCAAACTTTTTCCTGGACAAATTTGTTGTCTATATCTAACTGCTTTGATAAGTGCAATTGACAGTAAGATCCACCGAAACAATTACTTCAAAAACTTGAATTAATTTCTTGTAAATTTTAACGTAATTACTGCAAAAATAGCCCTAGTAAAAAGTAATAAACTGAAACATGTATTTGATAGAAAACAATTATTTTAACTAAGTTCAGCTTGAATTATTCTTCAATTTCTTCTCAATATACAGGTTTCTCACATAGCGGATATGTTGACAGACCTAAGTATTATACCTGAATCGAGGTACACATCTCAATTCTGCCTTATTCCTAACCTGGTACAGAGGCTAATGTTGAAGCTGTAATCACGACGTTTGGAATGTTCAATCGAAATATAATGATTACAAAATATGCGAAGCGTTTTGAATAGTTGTACAAGTTATTTAATATGTATTATTTCAAATCGACAAAAAATATGTGGCCAGTTCTGACTCGAATTTAACGATTTATTTCTAAAATAAAAATATCAATTAACACAATACATAACATTTCCGTATTTTACGCGCCGAAGACATTAAGCTTTGGAAAACTTAGTGAGAAAAGAAGTAATTTCTTTCTAAATACTGAATCAGACATCTATTTCTCCCTTTATCGCACGATCTCCTACCTCATTAGCAGTTTAGGCTTTTATTTTTAACTAAATCCTTTCCCTAAGTAAGAAAATTTTAGACGGGTCCAAATTGAAACAAAATGCATACAACCATTTATGTAGGTGAGATTCTAAAATTCTTTGTCTTTTGAAGAAGAAAACATTGTGGACATTGAAGAAATTGCTTGAAACAAGCAATGTCTTCTATATTCACAATGCTTTCCAAAGCTTCTTTCTTGAGGGGCGTAAAAAGGAGGGATTGTGTGGGAATAGGTTAAACAAACTTTGTTTTGTCGTCTGCGATCTCATTCAATTTGGACCAGTCTAAGAAATCGTCTCGTGGGAAAAGTTAACTAAAAAACTGCTTCATAAATACAGATGTAGAAATACCTAACCCAACCTGATAAAATCCATATCTAGTGTAATCTAACATCCACATGAAAACTGTACACGAGGTTAACTGGCCTTTAAAAATTCATGTCGCGTGTTATCCACTTGTAAGGCTTTAATCGTGAGCCAGAAGAATCACGTGCTAAATAAATATACGCAACTGTTAATCCATTCCCACATATGGACGCTTTAGGACGCCCCTGAAGAAAAACAAATGGAAAAATTGTGTAAAATGATAAAATCGCTTGTCACAAGCAATTTCTTCATTTTACACAATGTTTTCTTCTCAGAAAGTTGAAAAAGGCTAAAATTTCATAAACTTAAGATTTTTATCTGCAAGTCCTTTGAATTTGGACCAGTCTAGAATTTTGTTGTCTGGCAATGGGTTAAATGATTGATGTATTGTTGGCTAAAACCCCTGATCCTAAAGACTGCAGTTTGACTGGGGTAATGATAAGTGTTATTTTGTATTAATTGACCAATCAAATAATAAATCCACCAATCAAATCTTTCATTAATTCTGGAAGTGAACTTTGAAATCCGATATTGACAAGCATTTATGTGAAGCATTTTCGTGTTTTTACGACTTAAACGTCGTAACTATAACTTGTTTAAGTTGTAGTTACGACGTTTAGGTCGACAGCAAAAACTTTATCCTTTTGTTACAGGTTATTGGTAAAATACTTTGTAAAAATAACGCCGTTAAATATCGAAGTGAACTTCCTGTCGAAACTCAGTGGGCGGGGCAAACTATCGGTCAATGATCTTGAGGAAGATGAAACAAAGAGCTTCAGCTTAGATAAGTTGTAGTTACGAGGCATAACCAATGACCAAATAACACAACTTTAGACTGGTCTAAATTTAAAGAAGTTACAGAAGACAATTTTCAGTTGATGAAATTGTAAAATTCTTTATCTTTTCGGGAAGAAAACGTTGTGGATAATCAAGTCAATCAATTTCTTCAATGTTTTCGAAAACCTTTTATTGAAGGGCGTCGTTGTTTGGGAATGGGTAAAATAACGGATGCAATAAAATTCTAGACAAAAATTTCGGAGGTCAAAATGTACTTCCGTTCTAAAATAATAATTGGGTTAGTTTATCAAATATCAGACTAGTACCTATATCTCGTTGATTTTGATAACTTTGGGGAAAGAGTATCTTTGTCCGGAAAATAAAAGAAATGAAAAAAATATATGACCAGACGAAAAAAAAAAAAAAAAAGACTAACCCAAATCAAATATTCTAATCGTAATTGACCAATCTCGGCTGTCAATCAAATGACCAGTCGACCAATGTTTCAATCCAGAAATGAGTTTTTAACCCCGACAATGGCAGCCATTTTTGTTCATCTTTTTTCATGGTTTGGTGACTTAAACGTCGTTACTACAGCTGCAGCTCCGTCGTTTAGGTCACCAATCCACTAATCTACTTTTTTGTTACACCATACTTGCCATAAATTTTGCAAAATAACGCCGTTTAAATTCAAAGCCGGGCTACCTGTTGGAGGCATTTAGCGTGGACAAAGGAGTAAGTGGGCAGGGCCAATGATTGTTCATTTGCGATCTCTTCAACCTTTAGCTGCAACAAGCAAGTGATCCACAGACAATTCGCATTATTTTTCGTAACGAAATGTCTCCAGCATCTATCTAAAATATTTCAGATTTTCCCATAAATGATCCTATCCGACTGATCAGAAGTTACTGTCATTTAGGCTGGTGTGGCCAGGGATCAGCAGCTGATAGATTGGTGTTGTTAATCAAAGATCGATTGAACAATAAACCCTTTCCTGTTCAATCCCTGGTTTTTACGTCCCTGAGAAAATATGATTATGAAAATATTGAAGAAAAAGAATAAATTGCTTTTAACAAGCAATTTCTTCTTTTTCTACAATATTTTCCACCCTTCTGACTCGTTATTTTCCAATTTAAATCCATTTTAAATTTCCACCTGCAAAACCTTTGAATTTGGACTGGTCTAAAATTTTGCAAAACAGGAAAGGGTTAAATCATTAATTTAGACCGGAGATGCATTCTGTGGCCCGACAATATATAGAGACATTTAATTGGTTTGTTGTCGTAAATGTCGTAACACTTACTCAAGCTGTAGTTACGACATTAAAGTCTTCTACTAAAGATTTGTAATTCATTTTTTTTTACCCTGGCCATATAATTCGCAAACAATTATCGTTTAATCTTTAAGTGGAATTGCCTTGTCGGAGGTCAAGTGACATTGTCAGAGATCTTTCATTTGACAGAAATAAGTTGTCCTTTGTCTAATTTGTTACATACATTGATATTCGAAAAAGAGAGAAAGATTGGTAGGATGAAAGTAATGCAGCTTGAAAGACAAAAGAGTGTAATGAGAGGAAAGAAAACGAAAGAATCACATATAGAGAAGTTAGATGCTGATGTTAAGTACCTGGGGAAATCCATCTTGCTAGTTCCACCATATTTTATAGCAAGCCATACTTAAATACTAAATGCTCATCTCGTTGCGTAAAAGTTTTATTCGGTGATTCGACATGATGATTTGGTTCGTACGTAGAATTCAATTGATGTTTTTGGAGGCGCTGCAATAAATTCATACTAAACGGTGTAAAATATCATTCTTCTTAGTTTTGAGGTTTGTAATGAGATTTTGATCAAACAGACTGCTTCTTTCATTTGTACAAGGTATATCGCCCTGTTGAACAATCTTTTATTGTTCGCTGCTTACCAGGTGAAGTAGATTTTGCTTATACAATTTTTCTTTTGTTAAAACTTTCATGGGTCTTGTGATACGATTGATCGAGAATAAATATTTAATACCTTAATGAGTATATAGTTACCATGTAAGCGTGTACAGAAAGAAGCTCTATAGACACATGCGTGAAAACCGTAACCTCGTCTGATATGCTTTGGGTCATCTATTACCATAGATTTGATTTGATTTGATGGGGTTTTACGCCGCTTTCAACAATCTCCCATATCCCACATAGGTCTACGATTATCGACCCATTGGTGAGAGACAAATAGTCGGAAAGGATGAGTGCCGCCGTCGGGAATCGAACCCGGGACCTCTAGATTGACAGTCCGACGCGCTGTCAACTGCGCTAAGGCCATAGCACATAAGACTGCACTGAGCAACTATGAATGAAAAATGGCTGAATGTTACCTGGACATGAAAAAAATGGTTTCAAGAAATGAAAAAATATCTTTTTTTCAATCTTTTTTGACTACTTAATTGACATTTCTATGCATTTCAAACATTTCAATAATTATATTTTGATCATTTTCCAATATTATTGCTGATTTCAGATCATATTTGTAAAAGTACTGCAAATAATTCAAGTAAATTTTACAAAAATTATCCTTGCATCATCATTAATTCAAAGAATTTCAATATTATTGAAAACACGGCTTTAACCCTTTCCTGTTTTGCAAAATTTTAGAGTTGTCTAATTTCAAAGGTTTTGCATACAAATATGTAAACTAGATTTAATTTGTAAAATAACCACTCTGAATGGGAAGAAAATATTATGGAAAAAGAAAAAAAATGAAGAAATTGCACATTCCAAACATTTTCTTCTGTTTTTACAATGTTTTAGGCCATAGCACATAAGACTGACTGACCAACTATGAATGAAAAATAGCTGAATGTTACCTGGACATGAAAAAAATGGTTTCAATTTTTTTTGTCTGCTTAATTGACATTTCTATATATTTCAAACATTTCAATAATTATATTTTGATCATTTTCTAATTTTATTGCTGTTTTCAGATCATATTTGTAAAAGTACTGCAAAGAATTCAAGTAAATTTTACAAAAATTATCCTTGCATGATCATTAATTCAAATACAAATATGTAAACTAGATTTAATTTGTAAAATAACCACTCTGAAGAGAAGAAAAAAGAAAAAAAATGAAGAAATTGCACATTCCTCCGTTTGTACAATGTTTTCTCAATTACAAATTTACAGGGATTTAAAATCAGGAATTGAACAGGAAAAGGTTTGTGGGCGGGGCTAATTTCCATATATGGTGAAAGCACTAAAAATCTTCACAGAAACTAGATGATGGATTTCACAGGAATTATCCTTGGGTGACCCATTATCAGATTCTGATCAGATAAAAATATGGCTTAAATAGAGGGGGGGGCAACTTCCTTATATGGTGAAAATTTTGAAAATCTTTTTCTCGGAAACAAATAGATTAATTTCAACCAAATTCCACAGGAATTATTGTTTATCAGATTTCTTCAATAATTTTGATTTGATGAAAATCATTTTGTTTCATCAAAGGGGGCAGGGCTAATTTCCATATATAGTATATATTCAAACTTTTGGAAGTCTCAGAAACCTTTTACAGGAATGATCCTCAGGTAAGTCTTTGTCTTATTCCTTCATGGGTATTATGGTTCTAGCTTCTGTCCAAATATGGCATATAGTAAGATTTTTTGTCTATTCCTTTTCATCTGACTTAGTAAACTTTACATAACTTGACTTGGCTTTTGTAAAACCATGAAAAGTTTGAAATGATTCTCTAGAACTATTCTGACTAGATTTATTTGCCAGATATGGCAAAGATGATTCAGTTTATATATGGAATGCCTGAAAACATCATTTACTCAATCAGTACATACAGGCATGTGGGCGATACAGGTGCCTCTAGCTGATGCTGCTCAAGAAAATAGCTTTGGAAAACACTTAGGAAAATGAAGAAATTGCTTGTTACAAGAAATTTCTTTGTTATCCACAATTTTTTCTACCAAAAGGAAATAAGATTTTTGCAATTAAATCTGCTGAGAATTGTCTCCTGCAATTTTCATTAAATTTTGACCATAATCCACACAAGCCTTCTTTTTTACGCCACTCAAGAAAAAAGCTTTAGGAAACATTGTGGAAAATAAAGAATTGCTTGTATTAAGAAATTTCTTCATTATCCACATTGTTTTCTATCTCCCCCCCACACACACACACAAAAAAAAAATAAAAAAAAAAATAAAATTCCATCAGCTTGAAATTGTCGTCTGCAGCTTCTTTCAATTTGGACCAGTCTAAAATTTTGCTACGTTGGAATGGGTTCAATAAGATGTGAGGAAATACATGCATTAAGTTTTCTATTTGCAAGACACAGCCTTAAACAGCCTTAAGATTTAGAAAAAGGGGCAAATGATTCGTCAGAAATATTCTGAGGTTTTACACGAAGTTGCATCCAATTAAGTATGGGGGTTGTGGAGAAATGGATTTGGAAGGATGGACAGACAGACAGGCATACACACAGTACAGCAACTGTATACTCCAAAGAAATTTTGGGAGAAGCATATAAATCCATGTTTTTATTGGGTCAACAGTCAGAGATAAGATAACACAAAAATAATTTCATTCATCCAAAGTTTTATTGAAGAATGTTTGCCAAAGTTTGAATACACTGTATATTGGATAATATTTGTTCAAGGAATGAGATGAAGGATCACCCAAGGATAATTCCAACGAAATACACAGGAAATCCATTTTGTAACTTCAGAGCTGAAGATTTTCAAACAAATGCTTATGGGCAATTTACCACCTACTGACAAACAGATGCATGCATAATTGACACAGAACCATGATAATAGCCTGTGATCTTCTGTGAGTGGAGCTCACATGACAATTTGGCTGTCTTAACCAGACAAATTCAAGTGCATAACTAGAACTGTTGCTTGTAAGGCCTGACAAATGACCCCCACTGCTGCCTCCTTTTAAATGAGGCCAAATTGTAACCATTGAAATGTTGGCCATCCATGATTTATCAAGACAACATTTTTTTTTTACAAATTTTAAGTCAATGAGGGGCAATGACTGTGTAAAAAAATAGGGATTTTGTTCAACATTGAAGATGGGTATTATGGATTTCATGCAACGTCAAACATGGCGTTTATGTTCTGGAATAAACATGTGAACCACTTTTATTTTTTTAGTCTGTCAACCTGTTCAGGAGTTATGATTTATTCCCTATATATTGTATGTAAGAGAATAAATCAAAGGAGCATAACTCCTGAATCAGTTGATTAATCATAATGAAAATTGCAGGTGCACAAGTTACCATTGGAAGGAAGATTTTGGTAAAGTTTCAGCAAAATTGGTCTGGAAATGTGGGAAGAGATGAGGACACAAAATTATGTCCACACACGAACGGACAAACAGATAGCCCGACAGAGGGACAGACAATCTTATTTCAGTATACCCCCATAACTTTGTACTTGTGAACCACTTTTATTTTTTTTAATCTGTCAACCTGTTCAGGAGTAATGATTTATTCTCTATATATTGTATATAAGAAAATAAATCAAAGGGATATAACTTCTGAAACGGTTGATTAATCATAATGAAAATTGCAGGTGCACAATTTCCTATTGCAAGGAAGATTTTGGTAAAGTTTCAGCAAAATTGGTCTAAAAATGTGGGAGGAGATTAGGACACAAAATAATGTCCACGGACAGATGGACAGACAGACAGACAACCTGATTCCAGTACCCCCCCATAACATCGTACATGTGAACCACTTTTATTTTCTTAATCTGTCAACCTGTTCAGGAGTTAAGATTTATTCTCTATATATTGTATATAAGAAAATATATCAAAGAGGCATAACTCCTGAACCAGTTGATTAATCATAATGAAAATTGCAGGTGCACAAGTTACCATTTTTTGTCAAGTTTCAGCAAAATTGGTCTGAAAATAGGGAAGGTGATGAGGACACAAAATTATGTCCATGGATGGATGGACAGAGGGACAGACAGACGGACAACCTGATTCCAGTATCCTGATTCCCCTCCCCATAACTTCGTTGTGGGGGGTATAAAAATGGGCTGTTAAGAAAATTATTTGATTTTTTTTTCTACGACAGGTTGATCTATCATTCCTTTTTTTTTAGTAATGTTGAAACAAAACAAATTTTCCTCTGCTTTTACAAGGGCTTGGAACCTTCTTATGGACCTATTTCGTCATAGATTGCTTGTCTTTGAAATCATGACCAAATATTACATAAGGCAGCATTAAAATTTTGTTTTGTACCTCCATCAGCTGCTGTTTCACTATCACTGTGATTTTAGTCCTATAAAGTGATAGATGTGTTTTCAAGTGATATTACCTTGTGTTCATTCTTAAACTAGATGTTTTGATGAACTGATATCAATTAGCAATTAGTTTTATTTTGGAAAATCGTCACTGTCAATACCATAAAAGATGTTTATACCACACAAGATTTTGTTTACAATGACATTTGTTTTGTGATTGGCGTCTATTATTGGATTTTTTCGACTGCATTTTCACTGAAATAACTTTGTAAAATTTAATGCAGTCTCATTTGGAGACATCTAGTTGTGTCCTGACAGTGTGTCCTCAAAATGTCTAATTGTAATTTCTGTACCATATTAAGTTTGTAACTGCCTCCAAATTGATATCCTTTTATAGTTACATCCTATATTGAAAGTTTGGAACTGTTTTCCCCCATATCACCTTGTACTTACAGTACAATATTTTTTAACAGTGGTCCTTCTACTTACTGTCCTATATTGAAAGTTTAGTAACTTTCTTTTCACCTATATTGCATTGTATTTAAGGTCACATAGTTTTAAAGTTTGTAAGTTTGATTTTACCTTGATGTTACATTACCACATTGCAAGTTTGTAACTGATTTTTCACTGAAATCACCTTGTATTTATGGTCCGATATGGAAAGTTTGATGAAAGCTGTTACAAACTGGTTGCAAAAGGCGAATCACTGTTTGATCTTTTCACAGAAAATAAGAGTTTAAACAGTAAACTGGTTGTAATAGGACAGTCACTGTAACATCTTTTCACAGACTATACCGAATGAAAGCTTTACCAAACTGGTTATAAAAGAAGTTGCTGTACCATCGATTTCAGATAATACTTGATGAAAGCTATCTGAAACGGATGAAAAAGGGGTCACTTTACCTTCTTTATACTTGATGAAAGCTGTACCAAACTTGTAGTAAACTGAGAATCACTATATGATCTTTTCACAGTTATTACCTGATGAAAACTGTACCAAACTATTTGTAAAAGAGAGTCACTTAACCATCTTTTCACTGGTAATACTCATTGAAGGCTGTACCTAACCGTTTGTAAAAGGAGAGTCACTGTACCATGTTTTAATAGATGTCACATGATGAAAGCTATGGAGCCATACAAAATTGGTTGTAAAAAGCTGAGACGCAATACTATCTTTTCACAGGTATAAATCGATGAAAGCCCTACCAAACTCATTAAAAAGGAAAGTCACTGTACCATCTTTTCAGATACCATACTAGATGAAAGCTTTACCAAACTGGTTATAAATGAAGAGTCACTGCACTTTCTTTCCACAGACAATACTTATGCAAGCCATACTAATCTTGTTGTAAAAGGATAGTCACTGTACAATTTTTTCAAAGATAATACTTGATGAAAGCTGTACCAAACTGGTTATCAAAGGATAGTCACTATATCAACTTTTCACAAATAATATTTGTTGAACGTAGTACAAGACAGGTTGTCAAAGGGGAGCCAATGTACCATCTTTTCAAAGCTAAAAATTGTACCATCTATTTGATGAAAGCTGTACCACTATGGTAGTAAAAGAGAGTCACTGTACCATCTTTTCACAGATAATATGTGTTGAAAGCAGTACAAAATTGGTTGTAAAAGGAGAGTCAATGTACCATCTTTTCATAGATAATAATTGATGAAAGCTGTAACAAACTGGTTAAAAAGGAGTTACTGTACCTCTTTTCACTGATAATACTTGAAGAAAGCTGTACAAAACTGTTTGTAAAAGGAGAGCCACTGAACCATCTTTCCACAGATAATACTTAATGAAAGCTGTAGCATACTGGTTACATAAAGGAGTTGTTGCACCATCTTTTAAGATAATACTTGATAAAAGCCTTGCCAAACTGGTTGTAAAAAATAGTCACAGTACCTTTTTTTCACAGATTATACTTGAAAACTGTACCCAACTGGTTATAAGAGGAAAGTCACTTTGCTATCCTTCACAGATAAAATTTGATGCAAGTTGTTCCAATAACCAATATTTATTTTTTTCTTTGATAATACTAGATGAAACTTTTGCCATTTATTGACTTTTTACTGAAATACTAAAAACGGTCCTTTCACAACTGATAAATGTTGAAACTTTTAACATACTGGAAAGTAGAAAGGAAATGAAAGTTAAGCTCTTCAATTAAACATCTTTAATGATGGAACTGACTATTTTGTCACTCAACAGAAATATTCTCAAGAAATGGAAGAACTTTTTAATTCTTATTTTTCTCTTTGTCTGCTTAATGTTATTCTTCCATTCATCAAAGGTGATACTTTCTTTTGCTTGACAATATTGTGAAACATATATGAATTGTGGATTGTTGATATTTTTCTATATGCCACATTTCCTACATTCAATAATATCCGGAGTTTTGTCCCTCATAGATTTTATTTGAGGTGTTGGACTAATGACAGCTATTTTCTTAGGATCTATATCTGGTGTTTTATTAACCTGTAACGGCAGAAGTATCTTTAACTGTTGTTAGTCTATTATGACCACATTTGTCGTCACAGATTCTGTTAAAGGGTATGATTCAATTGCTAGTCTTGTTGGAGCTTTCCTTTTAAAGGCCGCCTCCTTTTAGATCTACTGTACACAGTGGATCAGTAAAGTTAAAACTTGGACTTGTGGTGGTAGGCAAAGCTTCCAGTTTAGTTCAAGATTCTGGCATTCCTTTACCAATTATTTCAGGTATATCCAGACCTTGTAGTAGGACTTTCTGTTCCTGGGCCTTGACTTGTTTGTTACACCTGTGAAAAATTTGGAACAGTGTTTGTACATTCCATGATTCAAATAAACTACTGCATTTGATGACAAAAAAGTTGACTGATCTAGAAAAGATCTTGCAGACAACAAAATTAATGTGCATAACTGCGTTTTCATTATAAAGAAACTTGAAGGCGCTCGAGCTCCTTTAATGATCCACAGGCCTTATTGTACCGATTAAGCAGATGGTGTTTTCAAGAATTCTATATAATCCAAATCACATTCACCATGTGTGGCAAATAAATCTTGTCAATGAAATCTTTTAATATTTCAATCTTTTCATTGTTTTACGAATGTCAACTCGTTTACCAACTCAGATGAATAAGGTATTAACAAATTTTCAAAAGATTTCACTGGATACCATATATGGACATAAACCACGACCATAAAAGCCATCTTTTCAACCAATCAAAATTAATTGATGGAATCTGAAAAACAATCACCAGAGGATCATTTCAATGAAATTTGGTCGAAATACAACATCTGGTCTCCAAGAAAAAGATTTTAAAGCTTTCACCTTATATGGCCATGCTTTTTATCTGATTGAAATTCATTGAAGGAATCTGATAAAGGTTATCTTAGGATCATTCCTGGAAAATTTGGTTGAAATTCATTCACTGGTTTCTCAACATCAGATTGCTCGGCTGCAGGTGCTGGATAACGCAAAAATTCTAAGTAAAAAAAGGGCATAACTCTTACAAAAATGCTCTAAGAGTTATCCTCCTTGGTAGTCAATACACATGCCAGGTTTCATGAGGATATCTTCAATAACAACAGAGATGACCATGGTTAAAGTTTGTCATGCCAACGCTAATGCTGAAGCACACATCACCAAGGTGATGACAATACCTTGGGTTTTCTCCGAAAACAGCCAAGCTAATAAATCTAAGTCATTAAAACTTTTGAAATAGTTCTAGAGAAGTATTTCAACTTCTTCATTGATTTACAAATAGTCAAGTTAAGTTATGTAAAATTCATTCACTGGGAAAGATGAAAAGGCATTAACAAAATTTAAAAATTTTCATTGTATACCACATATTGACATAAGCCACAACCATAATAGCCAAGCCTTTTAACCAAGCAAAATCATATGAAGGAATCCGACAAACAGTCATCTGAGGATCATTCCTGCGAAATTTGGTTTAAATCCATCAACAGTTCATTTTCAGTATATACCATATATGGAAATAAGTCCTGCCCATTTAAGCCATGTTTTTCTTACGATCAAAATTCCTTTTGATAACCTGATAAAGAGTCATAAAACGATCAATTTGGTAAAAATTTGGTTAAAATCCATCCAAATGGTTTCCCAGACAAAGAATTTCAAAGCTTATACCAAATATGGAAATTAGCCCCATCCATTTGAGCCATGTTTTTCATTTGAACAGAGTACTCTGAAGGAATCTTAAAAAGGGTCACCCAAGGATCATTTCTGTGAAATTTGGTTGAAATCCATCAACTTGTTTCTGAGAAGATGATATTCAAAGCTTTCACCATATATAGAATTAGCCCTGCCCATTAAAGCCATATTTTTCTACCTATCAAAATTCTTTGAAGGAGTCCAATAAATGTTGACCTAAGAATCATTTCTGTAAAATTTGGTTGAAATCCATTAAATGAACTCTCATCAGAATATTTTTAAAGGTTTTACCATATATGGAAATTAGCCCGTTCATTTAAGCAATGTTTTTCAGTGGATCAAAATTCTTTGAAGGAATCTGATACAGGGTCAGCCAACTGAAGGATCATTTCTGTAAAATTTGGTTGAAATCTATTAAATGGTCTCTGAGAATATGATTTCTCAAGGTTTGACCATATATGGCAATTAGCCCCGCCCATTAAAGCAATGTTTTTCATCGGATCAAAATTCTTTGAAGGAATCTGATAAAGGGTCAGCCAAGGATCATTTCTTTGAAATTTGGTTGAAATCCATTAACCCATTCCCACACAAAATTTTGGACTGGTCCAAATTGGAAGAAGCTGCAGATGACAATTTCAAGTTGAAGGAATTTTTATTTTTACATCATTTTCGATAGAAAAAATTGTGGATAATGAAGAAATTGCTCAATACAAGCAATTTGTTCATTTTCCTTAATGTTTTCCAAAGCTCTTTTCTTGAGGGGCGTAAATAGGAAAGGTTAAGTGGGAATGGGTTAAATGGTTTCTGAGAAGATTTTTAAAGGTTTTACCATATATGGAAATTAGGGAAGAAGGATAATTTCTGTGAAATTTTATTGAAATCTGTTCTGTACTTTCTCAGGAGAAGATTTTTAAAGGAAAAGTTTATAGACAGACAGACAGACGGATGACTGGAAGGACCACCATACAGACTGACACATGCTCAACCAATAGAAGCCATGACAATAGCTCTCTGGCTTTCAGTCAGTGGAGCTAAAAATAAGCCCTGTCCATTTAAGTAATGCTTTTCATCCAATCAGAATAGTTTGAAGGAATCTGTTGAAGGAATCTGATGAAGAGTCAGCCAAGAAACATTAATGTAAAATTTGGTTGAAATCCATCCATTGGTTTCTGAGATGATTTTTTAAAGCTTTTACAATAAATGGAAACAAGCCCCGCCTATTTAAGCCATGTTTTTTTATCCAGTCAAAATTCTTTGATGGAATCTGATAAAGGGTCACCCAAGGATCATTCATGTAAAATTTGGTTGAACTCAATCCATTGGTTTCTTAAGAAGAAGATTTTTAAAGATTTCAACATATATTGGAAAAAAAAAAGCCCATAGGGCCTTAACGGTCACCTGAGTCCAAAGAACACAAAAACAGAGAAAAGTCCACCAGATTATGCTACACACCAAAAAATAAAGCTCTAGACCTTTTAGTTTGGGAGAAGAAGATTTTTGAAAAGTTTTCACTAAAAAAGCCTATGTTAAACTTGTGGCATCTTGAAATGGGCTAACTATGACCCTGGGCCATAATCTATACAATCTTGATAGAGGTCCACCAGATGCTGTTGCATATACCAAATATCAAAGCTCTAGGCCCTCCTGTTTGGGAGAAGAAGATTTTTAAAATTAAAATTTGTGATGTCCAGAAATGGGCTAACTATGACCCTTGGGCCATAATCTATACAATATTGATAAAAATCCACCAGATGATGCTACATACCAAATATCAAAGCCCTAGGCCAATCTGTTTAAGAGAAGATTTTTAAAGTTTTCACTATATAAGCCTATGGTAACTTGAGACGTCCAGGGATGGACTAAATTTGATCTTGGGGCAGCAATTTGTACAATCTAGATAGAGGTCCATCAGATGATGCTACATACCAAATGTCAAAGCTCTAGGCCCTCTCATTTGGGAGAAGAAGATTTTAACAATTTTCAGTATATAAGCCTATGTTAAACTTGTGATGTCTGCCAGCCCCTCTCCCCCCGCCCCCTAGCACGGCAATTTCTTGACAGATTTTTTCTTCTTGTATAAACTTGATAGTCCTTGCCCTAAAGACTCTAAGTACCAAACGTGAATCCAATCCAACAGCCGGCTCATAACAAGAAGATTTTTAAAGATGTACCCTCTCTGACCCCTTATGGGACCTAAACGGGAGATATCTCCATGATGTATACAAAACTTAAATCTGAAGCACCTTCCCATACGGAAGCTTCCTGCCAAGTTTGGTTGAAATCCATCCATGGGATCTTAGGAAAAAGTCGAAAATGAACAAAGTTAATGCACGACGGACAAAACATGATCGCAATAGGTCACAATGACTTTCAATCAGGTGACCTAAAAAGCCATGCCCATTAAAGCTATGATTTCATCCGATCTAAATTATTTGAAGGAAGCTGATAAAGGGTCACCCATGGATCATTTCTGTGAAATTTGGTTGAATTCTGTTCAGTACTTTCTAAGCTGAAGATTTAAAGTAAAAATTTACGAACGGACAAACACACAGACAGACGCAAGACGGACACATCGCCATGACAATAGCTTGTTGGCTTTCAGCCAGTTGAGATCAAAGCTGTGAACTTAATTGTGGTAACGAGGATACTTTAATCAAGTTCTCATAAGGCCTTTTTTCTGTGATAATCTATTGACATTTTAAAAAGAATCAAATCTATTGATTATACAATACTTCTGTGAAAGCTTGAAGACAATTCGATGAAAACTATGGATTTTATTTTGTAATATAGAATTTCCATAAGGTCCCTTTTCCTATGGTTCTTGGCTGATCAGGTTCAATTTCCAAAAGAACCATTCTAATGATGGTTTAATCATTCTGTGAAAGTTTAAAGTGAATCCATTGAAATATGGGGACTTCATTATGATAACTAGAATATTTAAATTACATTTTCATAGGGCCCATTTTCACATTATACTTGACAGATTGTACCCAATTCTGACAAGAACCATCCTTATGATTGTACAATCATTCCGTTAAATTTTCAAGTAAATCCAGTAAAATGTAGGTATATCATTGTGTTACCTAGAATATTTAAAAAAGTTTTTCATAAGGCCCCTTTTCGTGTGATACTTGACAGATCAGATACACTGTCAAAATCAACAATCATAACAATCAATCTTTGTAATCTGTGGAATTCATTGTTAATGAGGATTTTATAGCAAAATTTTCATAGAGCCCCCTTCTTGTGATATCTGACAGAACAAACCAAATTTTAAAAGGAACAATTCTAATGAAAGTACAATAATTCTCTAAAAATCTAAAGAGAATCAACGAAAACAGTGGACTGAATGGTGTCAAGAATGTTTTGTAATAAAGATTTCATAAGGTCCCTTTTCCCATGATACTTAACAAATCAGACACGATTTACAAAGAAAAAATCATAATGAAAGTTCAAACATTCTAAAATTTAAAGAAAATGATAATTAGAGGTACTTGAGAGCTTTAATCACTCCACAGGCCCGATTGTGCTGATTAAGCAAATGATGTTTTCAGGAATCATACTCTCCATGTGTTGCAAATAAATCTTGTCAATGAATTCTTTTAATATTTCAACCTTGTTATTGTTTTACAAAAGTCAATTTATTTACCAAGTCAGAAGAAAAAGGTATTCACATTTAAAGAAAATTAAAAACTTCACTGGATACCATATGTGGACATAGGCCACAACCATAAAAGCCATATTTTCAACCAATCAAAATTGTTTGATGGGATCAGATAAGAGTAACTAAAGTATCATTCCAGTGAAATTTGAAATCCATCCACTGGTTTCTAAGAAAGAGATTTTCAAAGCTTTCACCATAGAAGTTAGCCCCACTCATTAAAGCCATGTTTATCATCAGATCAAAATTCTTTGAAGGTATCTGGTAAGGGGTCAAAAAATAACCATTCCTATAAAATTAGGTTTAAATCCATAGACAATTTTCTAAAATGAAGATTTTTAAAGATTACACCATAAATGGAAATTAGCCCAGCCCATTTAATCCATGTCTTTCATTCAATCAAAATTCTTTGAAGAGATCTCATCAAACATCACATAAGGATCATTCCTTGAAAAATTGGTTGAAATCCATCAACTGGTTTCTGAGAAGAGGATTTTTAAAGGTTTCACAGTATATGGAAATAATCCCTGCCTATTTAAGCCATATTTTTTTCATCTGATCAAAATTCTTTGAAGAAATCTGATAAAGGGTCACCCAATGATCTTTTCTGTAAAATTTGGTTGAAATCTATATACTGGTTTCTGAGAAAGAAATTTTTATAGATTTCACCATATATGGAAATTAGCCCCACCAACTAAAGCAATTTTTTCATCTGATCAAAATTCTTTGAAGGAATCTTATAAAGGGCCACCAAAGAATCATTTCTGTGAAGTTTGGATGCATTCTTTATGGTACTTTCTGAGGAGAAGATAATTAAAGTAAAAGTTTATGGATAGACGGCCTGATGAAGTTATGACATACACAATGCCATGACAATAGCTTGCTGGCTTTCAGCCAGTGGAGCTTTAAACTGAGGACTTTATTGTGATAACATCGTATTTGTAATAAAATGTTCATAAGGCCCCATTTTCTCATGAATCTTAACAGATCAGACCAAATTTACAAAGGAACAATCCAAATGATGATGCAATAATTCTATTAAATTTTAAAGAGAGTCTGATAAAGACTGAGGACGTTCTTGTGTTAAAGAGAATTTTGTAACAGCCTGTTTTCTTGTGACACTAGACAGATCAGACCAAATTTGGAAAGAAATAACCAATCTGATGGTACAAATATTCTGTGAAAGTTTGAACAGATTCCAATGAAACTGTGGACTTCATTAAGGTAAAAGGTTTTTAAATTAAATTTTCATAAGGCTCCTTTTCCTGTGATGCTTGACAGATCAGTTATAATGTCAATACCAACAATCCTAATAATTGTAGAATAATTCCATGAAAGTTTGAAGAAAATCTGATGAAAGCTCTGGACTTGGTATTAAGGATGTTAAAATGAAATTTTCATAAGTACCCTTTACAGGTATTTCTTGACAGTTCAGACCCCATTTCAAAAATAATAATCGTTACGACCTTACAATAATTCTGTGAAAATTCATCAAAATCCAATCAAAGCTGCAGGCTTTATTGCATTAATGGAGATGTTTTAATAAAAGTTTCATACAGCTCCTTTTCCCATGTTACTTGATGGATCTGACCCATTTTAGAAGGAAACTATCCTCACAAAAGTATAAGCATACTTTGAGAAAGTCCAATGAAATATGTGGACTTTACAGCATTAAGATCTGTTTAAGATCTGTTTAATTAAATTTTCATAAGACTCCTTATCCTGTGTTTTTCAAAGGATCAGATCCAATTTCGAAAGTAACAATCCTAATGATGGTACAATCATTCTGTGAAAGTTTGAAGAGAATCTGGTGATATCTTGGGACATCATTGTGTTAGGCCCCTTTTCATACTCGACAGATCAGACCAAATTTCGAAAGGAACAATCCTTATAATGGTACAATCATTCTGTTAAAGTTTGAAGAGAATTCGTTGAAAACTGTAGATTCCTGAGTATTAACAGGGAATTTTTAATTGAAGCCTTATCTTCCCCCAAAACAAACACAATTAGTAAGAAACAACAAAATTAGTAAGAAAACCAGACTACATCCTAAAAAGCATAATATAAACATGTCAATTGAAATTATTAGGTCAAAATTATTCAACATGATAAACTTAGAATTCAAGAAAGAAGTTTTGTTAATTTAAATTGTCACCCACCACAATTTTAGTTTTTTTACATAAAACTATGACGTCAGTGATGATGTTTTAACGTTCGCTAGTCAATCAATAAACCTGTTCAGTCATGGAGATTTACGAAATTGTTCGTAAAGTTTAGTAAATAGCACTGTGCACACAACAGTCAATGCCGAAGATTAACAAACATTTCCGGTGAAGAATCGGATGCAGTCATATCGATCTCAGAATGTAAAAAAACACCAGTAGAAATCTATAAGAAAAACCCAAAATACATGTACTTTTTCTAGAGAATATCTCTCATACCCTCCTCTTGTATAATGATATCAAAAACGCCCATGTTTTTCTTAGTGACCAAATAAACAATAGATTCTTCAAATTGATTTTCCTTATTCGGAGGGCAGATATGCCTTCTAATTTTCATAAGGCCCCTTTTCCTGAGACAATTAACAGATCAGACCCAATTTTGAAAGAAACAATCCTAAATACTGGTACAAACATTCGGTGAAAGTCTGAGGGGAATACAATGAAAATTGTGAACACTAGATTTAAGAACTAAGATTTTTTCTAATAAAAATTTCATAAGGTCCCTTTTCCTGTGTTTCTTTAAAGGATCATGCCAAATTTCAAAAGGAACAATCCTTATAGTACAATCAATTTGAGAATTTGAAGAGAATTTGATAAAAAATGTAACAAGGATTTTAAAAGATTTTTCAATTAAACTTTCATAATGCCCCTTTTCCCGTGTTTCTTGTAATTGCAAATCTACTAGTGACTGAGAACAATTGGAACACATTATATCAAAATATATCTATAATTTAAGGAGCTATGCTGTGGACAAGCTTCATTTCAACTTTCGTCCTTGAGTTGTGACCTTTACC
Organism: Fragum fragum; assembly: GCA_946902895.1. Taxonomy (NCBI): domain Eukaryota; kingdom Metazoa; phylum Mollusca; class Bivalvia; order Cardiida; family Cardiidae; genus Fragum; species Fragum fragum. Next base: position 50,052,869 of record OX336379.1, read on the forward strand.
TAGGAAATATATGAATATTTTTTTCAAAAGTTACATCTACTCATGATAATCAGCAATTGTGAAAGTTACTTTGAAATCCATCAATAATTGAAGGATCAATGTTCAACCTGCCTGGAGCATATCTTTAAACCTTGAGCTGAGACCTTGACCTTGAAGTTATCTTAAAATTTGTTTCTAATTGCACGTCTACTGATATAAAGTAATTTTGAATTCAATCCACAATTTTGAGAAGCTATGGTTCAAACATTGCTTTTTTCAACATTGGACCTTGACCTGTGATCTTGGAGCTATCCACATTTTTCCAAATGGCACATCTTCTCACGACTGAAAACAGCTGTGCAAATGTATATAAAAATCCTAATATAATTGAAAGAGCTATGCTCTGGAAAAGCTTAATATATATCGTCGACATTGGGATGTGATCTTGACCTTGGAGCTATCTGAAGATTTGTTTCAAATTGCACATCTACTCATGCTAGAGAATAATTTTGTAAAGTTATTTTAAAATCTGTCAATAATTGAAGGGGTTATACCCTTGAAATCTTTAATTTCAACATTTGACCTTGAGCTGTGACCTTGAACTTGGAGCTATCTGTTGTTGTTTTTTTCAAATGGTACATCTATACATGATAGAGAATATTTGTGCCAAGTTATTTGAAATCTATCCACAATTGAGGGAGCTAAGCAGTGGACAAAGTCAATTTTGACATTTGACCTTAAACTGTGACCTTGATCTTGGAGCTATCCAAAAAGCAGGAACAGAGCCTAAGCGCAATATCATAAGGAAATCACAGATGAAGTCTCATCAAATTTGGTCTAAGGGTTGTGGAGATGTTGGGCGGCAAAATGATGGAAAACAGAAGGACATATATATTGATGAAGCGGTGTGCTTAGGCTTGCCCTTGGGGAGCAAAAGAAGGGCACTTCCTTGGTTCATAGGCAAAAACTCAATTGAATTGTATGAAGTTTCATTGATGTAGGTCAAATGGTTCCAGAGGTAGAGCTTCTACAGTTGGAGTCGAACAGACATGTTAAACCAATATATCCCCCAATTTAGTTTGTAGTTTGGGGCTATAGATTAATCACAGTACCATGTTCCATGTCAATGTTGTTAATGGTTGTGGAGAACAAGCCTAATTTTTCCAAGACTCAAGCTAAAATAGCCATATCCTGACAATGTAAGGTCAGGTGACTTGGAACATTCTGAGAAAATTTCACTCTAATTCATTCATAAATGTAAGAAGAGATGCATTTACAAGAAATCTTGCATTAAGGCCCCCTCCCTCCCTTTTCAAGTTACGCAGGCTAAACTAGTAGAACTCCATTGGTGAGCTCAAGGTCAGGTGACTGGGACCATTCTGTGAAAATTTCATTTAAATCTGTTAGTAAACGTAGGTGATGTGTTATCAAGAAATTTTCAATAACCCTCCTTTTTCTGTCATGCAGCTTTAAATGGCATAACCTCGACAATATGCTCATGGTCATTCAAATCTTTACATAAATGTAGGAGGAGATGTGTTAAGAAGAAATCAGATGGACAGACATTGGGATGGACAGATTTACAAAGACAATGGTACCAAAGACTTACAAAGACAATGATACCAATATATGGCAATCTTTGATGTCATATAGCAAGAGGCCCATGAGGGCCTGAGACGCTGTACTGGTATCAAGTTTTCTGTTTAAGAAATCTGATATTCAAGGGAAGTTAATTGCTTAAAGAAAAATATATACATAAAACAAGAGTGCCATCGTCACAATATACGCCGCCACTTTGCTACTGTTTCAAGAAAAAATAATTGTAGACACTAATTATTTTGATAGAACCAAATAAAAAAACATTAGCAGACTACCTTTTTAAATTGTCAAGTTCAAACTGTTTTTTATGTTTGATTGATTGAAAGGGCCCAGGGGCATAACTCTTGCAAAAATCAATGAACCATTAAATCCTTGATCCATGTACACCTATAAATTATGGTGATGACACTGACTAATTTTCTTTAAAATCAAGACAAAAAGTTAGGAGGAGTTGTGTTCACAAGGCTGCAATTTCAATAATCCCCAGATACTAAGTTTTAAGGGGGCATAAGTCAGGGAAATATTAATGAACCATAAAATCCTTTTTTCATGCACATCTACCAATTTAGGTTATAACATCCACCAAGTTTCATTTAGATCCAGCCAGAAACTTAGAAGGAGATGCATTCACATGGCTGCAATTTCAATAAGCCCCAGAGACTAAGCTTTAAGGAGAAATAACTGCGGCAAAAGAAATCCTTCATTCATGCACATCTACATTGTATATGGCTTAATTGTTTAGATTTTACATTAAATAAAATTCAACAACATTACAATCAAATTTTGATAATTAACATCATTTAATAACTGTTTCTTCAGGGAGGCTGACCCACCAGGCCACCCTGGCTAAAACTATAAAGATAATCTAATAATGAATTTTATGCTAAAAGTCATGCCCTCCATTTGTTTGGGGGTAGACTTTTTATACTTTTGAGAGGGTGCTAGTTATATGCATCACATGACTGTTATGTTTCCCATAAGGTCGGAAATTGAGTCTATCCTGCCTGATGCTTAGGGTATAAGGCCTGGAACACAAGGGAGGAGGCTAACTCAAAGCCCTGGATCAGAGAATACTCAAATACAACCAACATACCAGGTTCAAGACCCGAACCCACATAGGAGTGCCAAAGCCCCTATCTCGGTGATGGGAGCATATAGCTACAAACACCAATGCAGCCCGGCCCACCTAATGGGCACCCACAGCTAAATGCACTCCCCGTAGACACCGGAGACTCACAGACCAGATTTGTCAGTCCCCAGGACATCATCGCAGACGGCCTACAACCACATATCCTATCTCACATTCACTCTACCATGTCCTTTGAATGTCTATTCTGTCCCTGGGAGCCAGTACTTGCATCACACAACCGGCTTGTTCTAAAGTTTTGTTAAAAATTTAGGTACAATTAACACTGAAATATGTAAATATGTCCCAATGGACTAATTAAACAAGAGATCACAGAGCGGCGCCTATACGCCTGAAGGGGCTTGTCAGTAGCCTCGGCTTGACAGTAACCTGAGCTTGAATAATAGCTAATGATTTTGTCACAAGAAAGATTTTATCACTTGAATAATACTGTTTACACTTTAGAAATAAGACAGCTTTATAATAACTTATCATTCAACATTATGTACAATGGTTACATTCTATGATTTGAATACAATTGACAAAGAAAAATGACCAATGACCTTGAAACAAGTTTTACCAGAAAGTACTCACCACAAGCAATAAAATTTGACCTTGTAACACTGAACTTGACAAATAAACTATTACAATGGTTTAGTTTAGGTTTTTCAGATTTCAAAACAACCTTGACATTTGAATTCAATCAATACAAGAAAGATCCAAACTTTTTGAATTTCTGAAGTCTTATGCTCAACTAAATATCAGAGATACATTGAGCCAAGATTCAGTTCAATCCAATAGAATTTGTAGGAGGAGTTGTGCACTAACACATTCACACAAACCTGTAATTTCAAGCTATATTGTTAAGTAAAGAGCAGATAATTCAGGAACAACTTGACATATCAAACAAATTTTAGTCCTAAGCACAACTAGACATCATACAGAGTCATTGTGGCAAGTTACAGTTCATTCCCACTCAAAATGTGGGAGAAACTTGTACTTACAAAAATAAAGGATTTTTGTTCAATTCAAGGGCAGATTATACAAGATAACTAAAGAAAAACTGGAGCGATTTGAATTTCAAAGGTCTTATGCACAACTAGACATCATAGAAAGTAATTGTGGGCAATTTCAGGCAATTGCCATAAATTATGTTGGATAAGATGTACACACAATAAACATCATGTTTTTCGTTAAGTTAAAGGGCAGATAATTCAAGACAACTCAAGAACGACTGGAGTGATTCGAATTCCAAAGGTCTTATGCACAACTAGACATCATAGGGAGTAATTGTGCCAAGTTTCAGCTCATTTCCATTGATAATTTAATTCAAGATAACTCAAGAATGACTGGAGTGATTTGAATTTCAAAGATCTGGCACAAAACTAAATGTCATAGGGAGTAATTGTGCCAAGTTTCAGCTCATTTCCATTGATAATTTAGGAGGTGTTGTGCACACAAAACATTGTGATTTTCATTTAATTCAAGGGCAGATAATTCAAAATAACTCAAGAATGACTGGAGCGATTTTGAATTTCAAAGGTCTTATGCACAACTAGACATCATAGGGAGTAATTGTACCAAGTTTCAGCTCATTCCCAATGATGGCTTAGGAGGAATTGCACACACTAAACAGTTGGTAGCGCTTCGGACTGTCAATCTAGAGGTCCCGGGTTCGATCCCCGACAACGGCACTCATCCTCCGACTATTTGTCTCCCACCTATGGGTTGATAATCGTAGACCTATGTGGGATAGCAGCTGGAGGCTAGGAAGGGATGTGATGACGGTACTGGTGTGAGAAATACCAGGATTCCATTGTTAGGTGCTTCAGCCGCCATGATTAAGCTGAGAGATTGTTTAAAGTGGTGTAAAACCCCATTCAAACAAACAAAACACACACAAAACATAGTGATTTTCCTTCCATTCAAGGGCAGATAATTCAAGATAACTCAAGAATGACTGGAAGCGATTTGAATTTCAAAGGTCTTATGCACAACTATCATAGGGAGTAATTGTGCCAAGTTTCAGCTCATTCCTGTGGATAGTTTAGGAGCACACAAAAACTTGCTAATGGACGGACAGAAGGAGGGAAGACCGGAGCCATAACATAAAATGACCCTTCGGGCGTATAAAAATGTATGTATAGATTCATTATCACTCACAGTGAGTGAACTGGCAGGCTTTCAATTACTGACCCGAAAACAATATAGATAAAAGGGTATTTAAAGCGATTTGAGTAGAATAAAAAAAAAAATCTGATCCGTGTAATCTTATTGTTTGCACATGGTAGATTGGCCCTTTTCCTGACCAATCCTATATGATGAAGATAGTTTCAAATTATCTTAGACCCCTCCAGTCGGATGGTTTCCCTATTTGTTAACTGATGGTTTCAGAACCGTAAAAATCTTAAGAAAAAAGGACCACGACAAAATAACTTTAAAGGGTAATTATTTAGTTAATAAGAAGAAACTGGCAGTTGATATATTTACATGCTAATTTTCCAAATTTTCTACTTTTGTTGCATATATTTGATTTTTATCGAGTAAAAGCAGTAAATCCCTGAGGCAAAAATCAATGAATCATAAACTCCTTACTTTATGCACATCTACCAATAAAGGTGATAACATCTGATAAGTTTCATTTAGATCCAGCCAGAAACTTAGGAGGAGTTGCATTCACAAGGCTGCAATTTCAATAAGCCCCAGAGACTCAGTTTAAAGGGGGCATGACTGAGTCAAAAATCAATGAACCATAAATTCCTTACTTCATGCACATCTACCAATTAAGGTGATAACATCCACAAAGATTCATTTAGATCCAGCCAGAAACTTAGGAGGAGTTGTATTCACAAGGCTGCAATTTCAATAAGCCCCAGAGACTAAGTTTTAAGGGGGCATAACTGAGGCAAAAATCAATGAACCATACAATCCTTACTTCATGCAAATCTACCAATTAAGGTGATAACATTGACCTTACTTCATGCACATCTACCAATTAAGGTGATAACATTGACCAAGTTTCAAAAAGATCCATCCAGAAACTTAGGAGGAACTCCAGAAACAAGAAACTTAAGTGGGCGTACAGACGGACAGACTGAGAAGATGACGCCAATCTACGACTGCCTCCAGCGGCGTACAAAAAAAAAAGGCACATAAAACACAAGTGACAAAAAAAGGAACTTTTGGAAACACACATTTCTATTATTGTTCTTTGTTTTCTAAGATAAGTTATCAAGATGAGCAATTTTGAGTGATCTGGTATAGCTTTAAATATGGTCCTTTCCCACTGCTAATTTACCTTTGATATACAGGCTGCTGTATTTACTATTGCAAATCAAGAGAGAATGAAATGTGAACAATTGTGGTTCACAATGGCATCACTCTATGTAATATATGCGACCAAAATATCGTAAGTACAGCTTCAGTAAGTGAAGTTTTACTCACAAGGACTCAACCGCCTATCGACAACTATCAAAATTGTGAAATCCGATTGAATAAAGCATATATCTATAATGTGTATCGATTCTATGGCCTTAGAATTCCTACACATTATTACCTTTGGGCTGTACTCATTGAAGTGTAACTTTATCGACGGAGCTGATTAGGGATTTTATTAATAGTATAAATTATTCCAGAGCAGGTATAAACAGCTTTACACAATGCAGTAGAAATTAGGGTGGTTTTTTTCAACAGCATCTAAATGGATTCATGGTAAACGCACTGCTTATTTAATAATGCGCCAACCTTTTAAAATGTGCATGACAAGTGGCACATGGTCTTATGTCTTTGAGTCCTGAACTATTTAAACGTGTGAAAACCACAATCCAGTGCCCAAGATTCAGCTCTGGATTTACTATAATTTCCCATTTCAAATGCTGCAGCAACCAGAGTTTTTCACAGAATGAATTTCTTTTAACAATTTTTGTAGATCTTCATCCAAGGAACATCCCTGCAAAGTTTCAGCTTGATTGGCCTACTGGTTTTGGAGGAGAAGATTTTTTAAAAATTTACTAAAAATTTCCATTTTCAAATGCCACCGCAATTAGAGTTATTCACGGAATGAATTTTTTTTAACAACTTTTGTAGAGCTTCACCCAAGGAACATCCATGTAGAGTTTCAGCTTGATTGGCCTACTGGCTTTGGAGAAGATCTTTAAAATTTACTAAAATTTCCTATTTCCAAATGCCATGGCAACCAGATTTTTTCACAGAATGAAATTCTTTTAACAACTTTGGAAGAGCTTCACCCAAGGAATATCCTTGCAGAAGTTTCAGTTTTTATTGGCCAACTGGTATTAGAGGATATTATTAAAGAAATTGTGGACAGACAGAAGGATGGACGACAGAAAATAACCAATCAAAATAGCTCAACTTTTTGTAATTTGTGATCAGGTGAGCTGAGATATGTTCCAGAAAAAAATGTAAAGGTAAAAACAACAAAGGGCAATGACTCAAAACTGGGTATGGCAGAGTTGGAAATTGCTAGCACTTATTGTTTAGGAGATATTATCTTGACAAAAATGTAACAGTAAAAACAACAAAGGACAATAACTCAAAATGGGCATGGTAGAGTAATGGTTCTTGTACATGACACTTCTCCACATTGTGATCTATAAGTGTATAAAGTTTAAAGTTGCTAGCACTTATGGTTTAGGACGCATGTTCTGCACAAAAGTGTGACGGACAGACATACAGACAGACTCAAGCAAACCTATAGTCCCCCAACTGGTAACTGGTGGGAGACTAATAAGGGACTCCTTAACTTTGAGCAAAAATTATTATGGCACTGATTGTCAAGTCCCTCGGAGCACACTTTATTGATGCCAAACCCTTAAATCTATCCAGAAAACTACAATTATATAAAACAATGTGTAAATTTGATTGCTTCTAGGGATTTAGATAGTCAATATCATGTTAAAGATAATAAATTTCAATTTCAATTTAAAACAGAATTCACATTCTTATTTAATTGAATCCATACCTTTATTACTTTTGTATTCAAATTTAATGCATATCCGGTTACTGGTACACTTGTGGTGCTGCTTTAGATTTTCTCCTTACGATTTATTTTAGGTACCCCAATCATGAATTTTGTAAAAATAGACACCTACTTCCAAAATATACCTCTGTCTTTACGAAATACATGGAACATCTTGAAATGAAGTTAAAATATTAACTTGTAGCTATTGTTTATACAATATGGCGGCCGTTTCTATCCACACTGCGATTGAAGCCTTCTCATTGGTCAAATCATAGTTTTAAACCATAGTTTGGAACTATGATTCCAGGTACCTGATTGGTTGTTGAAACACAGTTTTGTTAGTTAATTTGAGCGCTATGACGGCGGCACCTATTACCATAGAGAACGATAGACAAATACCACTTTTAAGGATCACAGTATATACCATTATTTTAAGCCACCACTTTTGGCCGTCCCATGAATGGTCGCTTAATACAATTAAGAGATAAAGAGAATATTTTTTGTTTTCGTGGAGGTATGAACCGAAAAACCTAATCACACAATGTATGAATCCGCTTCGCGTATTCATACAGTGTAATTAGTTTTTCGGTTCATACCTCCATGAAAACAAAAAATAGTCTCTTCATTTCTTATAATTTAATAGGATCGAGCGAAAAAAGAAAAAAACCTACATCTTTTGATACCTTTTTGTACGGGACTATTTTGTGCGGAAGCATACAAAATCACTGCATGCTCAAAATTTTGTTCATGGAGGCATGAATTAAATTTTTCGACCAATCAGAACGCTCGTTTTAGATAGACGAAACTGAAAATTAAATTATGATTTATTGTATATCACCTTTTTTAATTTGATGTTTTCTACTTGACGGATCGCTCCCTGAGCTCGGGACAAAAAGTTCCACTGCGATTTTAAACAGCGTTATTTGCAAAATATATTGTCAGTGACCTACAACAAACGAGTAAAACGGTTGGTTGACAACAACTTAAACGTCGTAACTACGGCTTGAATAACTTGATTGGCCGATTGTCTCTTTGATTGATAGTCGCGATTCGCTAAGTTGATCAATCTCAGTAAGATGGGTGTCAATTTTTTTTTGTCCGTTACGCGGAGTGGCAACACCTCGAAAGTGCCAAAAGCATCGACACTGGTTAAACTGCGCGGGCTGTGCATCGCAATATGGGTTCGACCTGAGTACAGAAATGTTACTCTACAATTGAATTGTATACTTTAATTAGTTACCCTTCCTGTTTCATCAAATTTTAGACCTGTCCAACTACAAAGGATTTACATATGAACTTGATTTGAAAATTTACCATTCAGTAGGGTAAAATTTTTGTGGAAAAATAAAAACTAGTTTGTTACAAGCAATTGTTTTCTTTTTATACAATATTTTCTCATTACAACATCAAGGACCGTAAAATCAGGGTAATGTACGGGAAATGGTTAACCTTTGCTGAACCTCTTAAGACTATAATTATTATTGACCTTTTCTGGACACGACCTGTTTTTAGGCCAGGAAATCCTTCTGGTGGATTTCCTTGCCTCTAGGGACCAAAAGCCTTTCACGGATCTACTTTCAGGCAGAAAATGTCGGCCTAGGTGGCCACCTATTAAATTGCTGAATCCGCTGATAAAGTAGATCTACTCACTAAACTTTGAATAAGAAAATCGGCGAAAGAAATACTACCACAAACCATTTCAAGACTATATTCCACCTATTCTAGCAAAGAGCTTCATGTTTATTGTCGATATTAATAAAATACTTAAAATTACTATTGTTTGGGGACTGCTAAGTGGATTATCTTATCCCAAGCTATGTTGGCACATAACAGTCTTCATTTGCTATACACCTATTCTAGCAAAGAGCTTCACGTCTAATGTGGATGTTAATCAAAATCACTAATGTTCCAGACTGCTATTGAATTACTCAAGGGCATCAGTCGAGGTTAATTTTCAAGGTCAAATATGTGCGAAATTTTAGTTTTAACATTGGTTTTACTACTGATTTCAAATTGTAACAAACAGCTGTTTCTGAAAAAATATAGTGGCGTGGGCATTCGTGTTTAACAAATGCATCTTATTCTTACTCAATAGAAAATTTACTCAAACTTCTAATTTGAATCAATTTTCCATTTCTAATTTACATTAAATGTTGCAAGCAACTATCTACCACCATTTTTAATTTTCACGCGTTTACGATATCATTTCTGCAGAAATGCATCTTTGATCTGAAGTCTTAGAATATTGCTAAAGCCATTTATTGAACTGCAAACGATGAAGGTATATATTGTAAACCTTGTATTCTGACTAGTTTTGCATATTCTTAGTAATTGTATCTTACAATTTCCACAATTTCCTGGCCATTTACGATGTTCACGTTTCACAGCAATTATTTGCTTTTACTCTTTATCCCCGACCATGGATGAAGCAAAATGAAATCGTTTTAGGTCTCGGACAAACTACCTTGTCGGATTCGATTGGGTGTGGTTTGTCTGGTAAAGAATGAAACACCGATAGCCCGATTTCCTCCTGAAGTGCAGGACACGTTGAAGCAAGAGACCGAGGGGCCATTTAGAAACTAAGTACTAGAAATAAAGGAAAGCGTAAAATAACTTAACTTCCGACTGTACCACTAAACGAGTGTTCAAAGCTGCGCTCGGGAGCGGAATGGTCTTGGGATAATACGCTGGTCTCCGAAGTTCGCGTAAAATGGGCGTAAAATGCCATAGTATTAATCACAGCTGCTTTCAATCAAATTAAAAAAAATCAATTGTTTGCACTCACGAGACGGATGTATCATTGGCCAATCAAATCACTTCTGTCAATGGCCTCGATAATGAACTCCAACAATTAGGTAAAGTCGGTGAGCGGTTAAAAGGTTGAAAGAACGGTGTATCATATATAAACTCACATCTCGTTTTGTCCTCAGCCATAAACAAAATGGTTTTATCGGTTACAGCGACAAACTATCTTGTCGGCGTGCGGATCGGAGTGCCTTTTAAAGTTGGTCTGGCTAGCTATAAAAAAACAGACGTATCGCTGTCCCCACTGATAGCCTCGTCTGGTCACGTCCACTGACTCCAACAGAAAGTTCAACGCGATATTAAACGGCGTTATTTTGCAAAATATATGGTCAATGTAAGGACCGACAGACGGCGATGCGGGTTTATACTCGCTATATTCCAGACATGCTAAATTTTAACGTACATGCTTGAGCTGTGACCTTGACCTAGGAGCTATCTAAAAAGTTGGTGTCAAATAGCGGAACAATTATGCAATGTAATTTCGAAATCAATCCATCATTTTCGGAGCTATGTTCAAGACATTCTTAATTTTAATGTTTTACCTTAAGGTGTGACGTTGACCATTGAGTTATCTGATCTTTTCAGTCAAAGGGTGTTTCCATTCATGATAGAGAACAATTGTTCTAAATTACTTTGAAATCAATCGAAAATTGAAGGAGTTATGCTGTGAACAAGGTCAATTTTCGTTTTTTACCTTAAACTGTGACCTTGACCTTGGAGCTATCTGTTGTTTGTTTGTTTTTGGTTTTGTTGTTGTTGTTGTTGTTTTGTCAAATGGTACATATATTCATGATAGAGAACAATTGTGAAAAATTATTTTGAATTCCGTCAATTATTGAAGCAGCTTTGCTAAGAACAAGGTCAAAGATGACCATTGACCTAGAACTGTGACCTTGACCTTGAAGCTATCTGATTTTTTTCAAATGGTCTATCTATTCATGACAGACAACAATCTAGCCAAGTTAATTTGAAATCCATCCATATTTTAAAGAGCTATGCTATGAACAACGTTTATCTGACGTTTGACCATGAACTGTGAACTTGACCTTGGAGCTATCCAAAAACCGGGAAAAGAACTACGGCGCAATATCATAAGAAATTCACATGTGAAATTTCATCAATTTTGGCCGAAGGGTTGTGAAGATATCGGGGCGGGCGGATTGACGGGACACTGACATACGAAGCGGCGGATATATACTCTCCCTTCGGGGAGAATTCCAACAACAACAAAATATATGAGATGTAGGATGACGGGTCTTTCAATTTTTACAGACAAGCACAGACGATCCAATTATTGTAGGTATATTGAACTATTCGAAATTTATTTACTTGATACATCGAAGAGGTATCCGATTTACAAGGATGTGGTTTTATGAACCAATCGCTGGCCCGTCCACTTACTCCGTAGACCATGCACATTGACTCCGGCAGAACGTTTCGCTTCGATTTTTAACAGCGTTAAATTCCAAAAATTATGACTATTAGAATCATTAAAAAAGTAAGGTGGTAGGTTGGTGATCTAAACGTCAATAATGCAGCTTGAAGAAGCTGTAGTTACGACGTTTAAGTCGTCAACCAAATAAAACTGCTTTACTAAAATGGCGGCCAATGTCGGAGTTCAAAATTAACTCACAATATAAATGAATGATAGCATTACTATACTGGTTATTTGATTGAGAGCCGCGATTGGTCAATTGAGGAGGATGGATTGGGGGTTGAAGTCATCATTCGCGGAATGAAATGCGTTTTAAAGAGAAAATGCGAATGAATGAACGCGTGGTGCAAGTACAATTTTTCTGATAAGAGAACGCTTTTAAATATAATATCTGTATTCATACACACAAACATTTTTTTAGACATAAAATTCATCCATGTCCTTACACGTGACAATACTTATAGAAAAATAAAGTTTAAACTAACCATATTTCACAATAAAAGATATCATTCAAAAGCCGATTTTGTCAATCCGCTTACCTTTATATCAATGTCTACGTTGATAACGGCAATGGCATGACATAATTCGATTTCTTTTGCAAAAATGGCCAAGGTAAAAGGCAGATATAGTTTTAGTTCATAGTACAAAAAATGATTTTAGTGGCAGACAAACGACTCATTTCGATGACACTGAGGGACTATATAAAGCGCTTTTCTAGATAGTTTTAAAAGTTTTAAGCAGGACCGCAGTCATATTTCGTTCTAAAATACAGTAAATCTTGTATTAAGCGAACACTCTTGGGACGACCAAAAAGTGGTGGCTTAAAGGTAGGTATCGATGTTTTTTTCAAGTCGCAGATTTTAATAATTTTTATTTCCTCTCATAAACTACTTGAAAAAAATATGCCGAAAAGTAGTTTTGCAAAAATATGAGGTCGCTTATCAGAAAAAAGCAGGGCATTTCCCTAATAGCCTGCGTAGGCTATTAATCTATTTTTAGATTAGTTACGAAGAGTATGGAGCATTCACGTGGCGCGAATAACCGTTAGAATCTTGCATCTAGTTCAAATTACATCAAACCAACGTCATCGTTACGTCATCATGAGTAATGTTCGCTAGCCGGTCTGTAAAGATCAGTCCTTTCATGTGACAAAAAATCGTATCTTCAATATGATACGCTTCAAAGAACATAATATGATAGCTCCAAATCGTATAGAATTGACAAATCGCGGCTTTCGATGAAGAAATATATCGACCAATCAAATTATTTATTCAGTCAGGGATTGTACTTACAGCCAGACATTAGCCGCCATTTGTGTGAAACATTTTTGCTGTTTGGCGACTAAAACGTCGTAACTGCAGCTTATTTAAGCTATAGATACGACGTTTAGGTCACCATCCAACGATTCTGCTTTTTTTGTTACAATAGAAAGGGACTTCCTGTTGGAGTCAATGGGCGTGACCAAAAAGATTAGTTGGCGGGGCAAGCGATTGATCAATTCCTTTTTAGTATGTGTTCTCATACATGTAAACAAACCTATTTCTATGAGATTATTATTTTAAAAGCATATTTATAGTTATGAAACAAATAGTTTAGTTATTTGGCACACCACAAAAAGACGAATAGGTCCCGTACACATACTTTTTTCCACTAAACGAGAAAAGAGCTAGAAAGCAATGTTAACGTTAGTTAAATAGACGGATAGCTTGTCATGGAAGGGGCCAGAGATTCGTCAATTGCAAGGTGATCTCGAACATACATGTTTTATTTGTTAGAATAATATCAAAACAAAGCGGAAATTGCGTTCACCTGAGTCAAAGACTATTGTATAAATGTCTACTCCCAGTGACCTTATATCAGCAGATCAAGGTTTTTAAAGATTTTACACTTGGTAACCTACCTTGACCTCAAAGCCATTTTTAAAACTTGCTCTACATATTTTCTCAAAAAAAAAATTATTATAACTTTAACAAATTTCAAGACATTCAACTGTATACAGTAGCCTTAAAATTAGACTCCAGACACTTCTAAAAATTTAATCTAGAAACCCATTTTAATCCAAAATATAATATTGAGACAAACATTCTGACGAAATATAGAGACACATGGGCCTATAATGTGGTAACTAGAATATACGCAGGGTAATTTCGATCAATGCTACATATTTAAGCCTTAATTGTAGCATTTACAATGAACAAGGCTTTTGGAATGATGGGGTGTGCTTTTAAAAATCTTAGAAGTAGTCTATCTTAGCGGCTCTGTCCTTTGGAACCAGAAGGCTAGGTTTAAGCAATTTTAAAGAGGTCCGTATACTAATTTTTCATGCAAAATATCAGGGTTCTACGCCTTCTTAATAAGGTAAAGAGGATTTTTTTAAATTTACTTTTGGTAACCATGACAACCAAATTTTGACCGAGTTCTATTCTTTTAGCTATTGTGAAAAAGGATCATTTCTGACAAATATGGTCAGTAGTTTAGTAGGATATATCGTTTTAAAAATCCTGCATTAAAACTAGGCTCCAGACCTGGCATCCCGGGGGGTATGATTTTAACATTTTTGAAAATGTATAATTGTTGATGCTTAGTGCAAACTATAAAGGTACTACATCATCTGGGGCAGAAGATTTTCACTTTTGTTACCATGGCAACCAGAGTTTTATGTTTTTTGCAAATGGCCAAAGGGGGCTGGTCATACAGCACCATGAAGCATGTCTTGCCTGATAAAAAGGATAAGCAAGAGAAAAAGTCTTCTTGTTTGGAAAATATAAATAAAAACAAGAAAAAATTCGACCGATTTGAAAGGCAATTGTTGTTTGTTGGTTTTTATAAAGGCTTCACTCTACTTCTTGCTTTTCATTGACAGATAAAAGAAGAAGAAAAAATGAAAAGAAAATCATAAAATTCATAAAAATGAAATTTTGCTCTAAGTTAACGGGTTAAATACATAGCATATAGTTCTAGACTTTTTTAAATTAAATTACATAAACTTACTCCTTATGCTGAAAATTTGATCAAAATTGGAAACGGTAAAATACTTTTAAAGCACTTTATCTATTATTAAGTGGGTAGGGTAACATAATGTCTCCAAGAAAGGGGTGTCCATAGGGCCTTTCGTGGTTGCTTTCGATTTTTCCAAAACTTATTATATGCACACTATAATGTTATGCACGACTGTTGACAAAATCTTGTCTTTCAAATACCCTCAAAGTCTAATCAGCAAAGGCCATTGTTGTTGAAAAAGCAAGATGAATTTTGTTGTTTTAAATTTCAAGGTCATAGGTCCAGAGCCAATATGAGCTCCGGTTCCTTGGTACGGACTTATATTCTAGAAAATCTGAATTTTTCATTACATTTTTACCCACTTGTGAATTTATGAACATAGATGTGCCGAAAGTTAGAAAAAATATAGCTCAAAATGCAAGATCATAGTTCTGGGTTAAAGATTAAACAAGAGTACCGCCAACGGGTTCCAACGCTCGGCTTCAGATGCTGGATAATGCAAAAATTCTAAGTCGAAAAGGTGGCATAACTCTTACAAATCGCTATTAGAGTTATCCCCCTTGATAGTCTAGATAGCTCTTGTGATGGTCGATACACATGACAAGTTTCATAATGATATCTTCAATAACAACAGAGATATGACCAAGGTTAAAGTCTGTCACACCAATACCAACACCAACGCCAACGCCGACGCGAACGACGCCAGGGTGATCACAATTCCTCAGGTTTTCTCCGAAAACAGCCCAGCTAAACATGACCCTATTCATCTGAAAAAGACAAATTATGTTTCATTTAATAGTCGACTATAAGGGAAATCTAGTCAACTGTTCAGTTTCAGCTCCAACGGAAAGAAAAGAAATATTTCATTTCCTAAAATTTCAAGGTTAAATGCCGAAGTTAAAGCTAGAATAACGAATGGAACAATATTAATATAGTGAGATTTCTTACGTTTCAAAATTAACTTTATCGGAATTCTTGAAAAAAAAGTTAAGATTAAGCTAAAGGCGTGCAGGCAGAAAGAATAAGAAATATGTACATTTGCTCAAATTTCAAGGACAATGTCATAAGTACCAAAATGAGACCAGTAGCTCAAGTTTTTTAATCAAGTTTCAATGATAGGGTCTCAAATATCAAATGACCAACTTGAAAAACATATCATAGACAGGCATATATATAACAAATACTAGCATAGTGTCTCTTAGATAGCTTTGAATATTGTCTAGAAATAGGTTGCAAAGATTCTGGTTAAAGATGCGACATTAACCTTAGAAAATTCGCCCTTATTAAATGAATACTCCTAACAGGTATCTACATAGACAATAAGAGTGTTGTCACTTGAAAAGCTATCAAGAAGGAAAAAGTTATGTTTCGTGATAATTTTGAGAATAAGTCAGAAGGATAAGGGAATAAAAAATTTCCTTGGCCTAAAACAATTGCCAATCATTGAATATCAATTACTGACAGTTACCTACGTTCTATATATATAAGCATTTCTATCTATATAGCTATTAAGCAATGAATGCCGTTAGTCTCAGGTTCATTTAACAAGGCATGCAGAAAGACAGATAAGGGTTAACAAGCCTATTTGATTTGAGGGATATAAATTAAACTGAAAAGTGTTTTCTTTGTAAACTTTCCATAGTCGATTGTCCTGGTTAGTGGAGCTTAAACTGAATATTTGACTGGAATTAAACTATATCGACTTTCGAATGTAAAAAATATGTTCAGTCCAGATCATTCGGTTCATTTCTAAACTGTGACTTTGAATTTTAAACCATCTGTTTTGTCTTTCTTATCGTATATCTAGGTTCATTTCTTTTGTGGGTGAAATTAAATTTAAATAAGATTTAAGTTTATAGGATGTTAGTCCATACGACGGCATCGGAACTGATTTTGACATCTGACCCTGACCTTGACCTGTGACCTGGATATTTGAGAGAAGGGGGGTAATCCCTTTAGATTGAGTCATTTACCCGTCATACAAATACGTGATTTGATGTCCAATGTACATTCAGAAATTTATAAAGCCTACCTATAACAGCGAAAATTGAGCATAAGTATAAGTGCCAAAAATCTGTTTTATAGTAAATTACCCATCCACATTAACAAAGCTTAGACAAAAACCTTAAGGTATTTACAAAGAAAATGTCAGCAGTCGTTGATAATATCATTGTATCCATATGATAGGTTTGAAAAACCGAAGGGAACTACGAAAAGGCGATTAATACTCTGATAGTCGGAATAACTTTTGAATTGTGATGAGCCCGACCTTCATATCTTACATTTACAATCTTTGTACCAAGACATTTATATAATTTTAAGGCAAAGATTATCCACCGAGGTCAAGGTCTCATTTCAAAGTTATTTTATTCAATGTAACCTTTTACACTTGCGAATTCCTTTGGAAGAACAAAAGATGGGGCTTTCATATTTCAATATTGTCTTCCATCTTAAATGATATTTCGAGAGGTACATAAATCAAGTTCACTTGACAAGGTCATTGTGACGATTCAAAGTCATCTGTAATCTTTAACTGGACTGTTTGAAATGTCTTCTTATGTCGTAAAACTTACATATTTTACATTTTAATGACTTGCGTTAGGAAATTTTTGATGGATATAAGGTAACTTGTAAAACAGATCAAGATAACAAAAACAAAACACTCAAATCAATTTCCTTATTGGTAGGGTTTAGCTCAACTTTCAATACGATTTCAGACATAATTAAGTTTATGGGCCATCTAACTAGTGGTTCCAGGCAGTTCTAAGACGAGATAACCAACAACATCAAATGTTAAATTTCAGTTGCTCATCCAATTGTGGTAATTTATTAAGTAGTTTCACCCTAATTAACAATTTCTTTTCAAATTATTTTCTAGTAATAAATAAAGAACTAGATCACATTTAAAGCTTTTAATCCTGACAATTTTACTTATTTTAAAATTTCACTATTTTTGCTATAATTTGACCCTATTTGGAATTTAGCCGAAAGCTTTTTTTCATAATATTTTCATTAAGATAGTATGTATTTACAAAGTTTTTTTTTAAACAATCTATGTATGAGGAATATCAGAAACCCCATTTATTAATCATATTTAGGATAAGTTTTAAGATCTCGAAGATTTTTTTTTCAGAAAACAATCTTACCGGATGTCAATTTCTTTCAAATATCTATACTAGACAGAAGGCACTGTAACTCTTTTCACTCGTGTCTAAAACTGACTTAATATTCGATAGAACAAAGTTAAGCTAAGCAAGTTGTTAGATAGACAGGTAATAGTTTGGTCCTACTGGAAATGTAGACAAAGGCAAAACACTTTATTATAGATTTGTTGGATAGTATTTATTGCAAAATTTCATAATCTATGGGTAGGGACTTTTGAAACACGCCCTTTGGCCATTGTTTGGAAGGAGTTGTCGTTTAAAGATATTGTTGACGGATGTCGCACGACGAACGAACGCCCGACAAAAGGTGATCACACTAGTTCACTGAACTTTATGCTCAGGTGAGCTAAACAACAACACAAAATATAAAACAGACGATCATGCACCAGCATACAAAAATGTAAACGAAGATGAAAATTATTATTCTTTTTCGTGCAGTTTAGTATGAAAAAAGCAGTTTGATGACTACAAGTATGTAGCTAAGGAATTAAATCGTTATCTTAAATTTTAAATCACAAATAAAATTGTTAGTAAGACGATATAAAAGCCTAATTATGGTGCACTACAGAGCCATAAGAATCAGCAACGACAAGGCACACCAATAACTTGTTGACAGTCCTTTTTTTGTCGACATTCTGCATAATGTGTTGGTCGATCTCTAATTACAACACACTGATCGTCCCTACAGGACAAAACAGACAGGTAACCGCTACTGTGACATCGTGTATACAGTCTGCAGTTGTAGGGATGACATCTATAGGTCTCGTCATTTGTCCCGTCACAGTGGTCTGAAAATTTAATGAACGAATATGTTGAATATACATATAGCTGGTGCAGCTAAACATTATCCTGTTGTATTTCAATTTTTTTTTATTTATTGTAGCTTAAGTGATATCAAAGTATCATGTGATGCAATTAATAATTAAGATTTAATAGAAATGTTTTTTGCCTTTAAGTAGATTTGATATTCGATTATTTTTTGTAAGAATTATTTTAAAGCCATACCATCCAAAAGGCGGATAGTCTGTGCGAGTGACTGAGTTACCATATTGCCCGTCATCGTGTCATAGACTGCACATCTGATGGATACATTGTCCCAATTTTCATCGAACGAAATGGCTTCTCTCCGTCGTGTTAGGTTGGTTTGGCAAACTGATGTCTGATTTTCCAAGCTAACTTCAGAACCGAGGGTGAATACTTTGTAAGTATTAGAAGAAGTGTCTAAATATTCGAATCTGATATCATACGTGTTTCTGTATCCAACATCTGCTGTGCATTGTAAGAAATCTTGTTGACGAAGTGTTGGTGTATTCTTGACCATTTGAATAGGTAGGGTCAAAGTTGTATTTCCATGTGTATCTAAAAAGATACAATTTAAGTGACAAGCAAAGCAAAATATAATTCATTTTATAAGTAACATTTTTGTTTGTCTATCAAAATTCAAGCGATATCTTGCTTCCAAGAACAACATTACACGAAGCTGCTTGCACACAAAGACGATCTATGAACTTTTACTGAAAACAAGTTAAATACTTACTTCGTTTGTCTTGATGGCATCTTATTATATGAAATGAAGAAAATATTTTTTTTTGTTTTGTTTTAATTTGGTTGAGGTATGAATCAAAAAGGTTCACCGCACTAAAACATGATTACTGGAACTGGATTCATTAGTGTGATAAGTTTTTTTAGTTTCGTACCGCAATGAAAACAGAAATAATCTTTTCACTTCTTTCCTATAAAATAATGAAATACGCAACCGTACTGCTATAATATTAACCAAGACTGACACTCTAGAAGTCGACTCGTATTGTCATTTCAAGTATTGAAGAATATACTTGAATGTACTGCTTGTAAGAATTAAAGGGTCAAAACTCCCAATAAATTTATGAAAAATGATTTGTAATTTGTAAAATACGTGTTTTGGAATATAAAGTAAATTCAACTCATTTAAGGACGACCAAACTACGTGATGTACATGAAATAAAATGCAGGTACGACCTTCAAGTCGACTGCAGATGAAAGTAATTAAAAATATCATTGCAGTGGGAGTTAATCATTTCACTTCGGGTGTAAATGAATTATTTGATTTCTAGGTCGATTGACGCAGAAGATCTGTCAGCTAAATACACGTAGCGGTTACGTAAAGAACGATGTGACGTCTTTCTTTTCTTGCATCGACTCAACGTTCGCAATTTTCAGATATAACATAGCAAAAGCAAGATTCTAAAACGAGACTAGGGATAAATAAAGAACTCAGAAATAAATCACATTTACTTGTTTAATACGCGCACACCAACATTACCACGACCCGATGTGGTATTCCATTCGACCCTTTATTAAATATTGGATGAATTTATCTTTCATCGAGTAAACAACAATAGCTATGAATTTAAAGCTATTGGATACAATTCTTCTTGATTTTCCTTTATTCTCTTTCTTTCATATAAAAAATATACTACATGAGAAATTTATCGAACTAGCATTCTTTAATTCGGATCGTTTGGCAGGTTAATTACATGACAACATAATGACGTCTATCGTATCTTTGTTGAAATAACGGTAAGTAGCGCGAAATTTTAACGAAACCAGGGCTAATCATATAAACACAATGAATAAACAATTTTTGTAATTTTACTGACTCTCTGATAATTCACCGGAGAGCCTTAAAGACTTGTGCTAAAACGAAATGAAAAATTGAGATCATCTTCATTTGATTTACAAATCTTTTTTGAATTTTGCATTTAAACGCATCTAAGATTCTTTCAGATTTGGGTCAAATACTGGACGTCATGAAAATTGCAGATTTTTTTTCCGAAATAATAATTAGTCTTGAAAGAAGTGAACAATCTTATTTTAAAATTACGTCAAAGTTTTACAGATTAGGATTACAACATTTTCAGTGGTATTTGTTGCCTTTTTTATCCTGGAACTACTCATCTCTAGTTCGTACTAAAAATATTAACCTAACGACAGATAGATTGAAAAAGTAATTTTAAAGCACAGGTATCTACTCTAACTATGTAACACAGCAGCTTTATCGAGGATTAAAATGCCGTTACAATAGACAACCATCTATCACATAATTGATCGATCAGTGACCCAGTATACAGACCTCTGACCGGAAGTTCAAATCGGATAAATTGCAACTAACAGCGGCGTTTTGTAAAAACGTAATCAATTGCAGACCACTGAAATACCCCAAATACGTTGAAAAGCTCAACTCTTTAGGACTTTATACAAATACATTCACCAACCAATGCATAACAAAATAAAAACCTTTCTATAGCCAGTCATGCGATATTTTCACCCGCATTTAGGATAGAAGATGATAAAAGATGGTTTGAAGAAAAAATTAATATAGATATATTGGAATTATATTTCAGTTCAGAAGAAACACATTTTGCTATATTTTCATATAATCAATCTTAAACGTATATCAAATGCAATGCATATTAAACATAGAAAATAGTTTGCATATAAAATTTGGTTTAAAACACTAAACCTTTATCTTAAAATACTTAACTATTACCTGTCACATATAGCAAAACTTGAGTAGCACCAATTTGATCTCCATTCAGTTCAAGTTCACATGTGTACTCTCCTTCGTCTTCACATTTAGCAATTGTAAATTCAACGAATAATGTTGGCATTGGTACATTGGATACGTGACCATTGATTCCAGTAATGTTCTGCACTAACTGTATGGTATCGTAAATGAGCACAGTGACAAATACGTCGGTAAATAACGATCGTCTTCGAATAGTTACTTTATCAATGACAATACTGGAATCCCAACTACAGATCATTACATTTGGAGCGCCTATGGACGCCGTAGATACGATGTCACCAAACATGAGTACTTAAACGAGAGAGTGTATATCGTTTTATATAGATGTAAATTTACCCGTAATTAAAAGAACAACATAAAAAACAACAAAAAAAGACAAAGACACTGATTACTATCCTGAAATTTTAAAATCAAATCATTACCAAGTTTTAAATTCTCAATTATCATAGCTTGAATGAATCTGTGTCAGTTTACTTTAAATAAGTCTTATGTGATTTATTAATTAATTTGATTTATAACCAATGATAACATAAAAGGATATCTTTACCTAAAAGAATGACACTTTACTTACCAAGACTTTCGATAAAAGTAACACAGTAACATTTTTCCCAAATCTTCACCTTTGTATTGGTATATTAATTGAATAGACTCCTTCTTAAATGATGGTAGAGCTTTATAAGAGGTTGTATCTATATTTGAGATTATTATAATTTTGATATTTGATTTTTATTAGTGTGGCTGCAACACACATAAACTCAAAATAGCGTCCTTAGTTTGTAGTTGTGTATTTTGCCCCAATTTATTATCGGGCGCTTCCACGGGCCCATGTACAAGAGAAACGTTCACGCTTTATCCTGTTTCAGAACTAAGACTTTTTATTGAAATGCCATTTGCCGGAAAAATACAGTCTCTATCGTAAGGTCTCTTATTACAAAGTGAACACTTAGGGTGCGATATTTTCTTATTGTAAGAAGGTGAATTCAGATCCAATTAATTTGGGAGCCGCCGCCATAGCGCAGTCGGTAGCGCGCCAGACTCCTAATCTTCAATCATGGGTGTCATGGGTTCGATCCCCGGCGGCGGCAAATATTCTTTCCGACAATTGTCTCTCACCAATGGGTGGATAATCGTAAACCTAAGTGGGATAGCAGCTGGAGGCTAGGAAAGGATGTAGTGGTAGTACCGGTGTGAGAAATACCAGGAATCCATTGTTAGGTGCTCCAGCCGCCGCGATATGACTGAAATACTGTTAAAAGCGGCGTTAAAC
Source organism: Fragum fragum (assembly GCA_946902895.1). Classification (NCBI taxonomy): domain Eukaryota; kingdom Metazoa; phylum Mollusca; class Bivalvia; order Cardiida; family Cardiidae; genus Fragum; species Fragum fragum. Next base: position 50,075,793 of record OX336379.1, read on the forward strand.
CCCATTCAATCAATCAATCAATCCAATTGTTTTGGACGATTAAGACCGAACTGTGAAACATACAAATAATAACACAATCTTTATCATTCAAGGTGTTGATGGTTTAATTCTAATGAAGAATATATATCTTAAAGTATATCAAAATAGTAATTTTTTAGTTCCATTTTCTATCTCCAACTTCAGGTAATCTTCTCAAATAATTAAAACTCTTAAGATATTCTTAGAAAAGTCAATAAGATCATAGCCAGTTGGTTGGCTTAAACATTTGCCATGTTCATTGTAACCTTTTGACACTTAAGATTAGATACTCGAATTCAAATCTGGATTACTTTTGACGAGCGATTTGCCTAGCAACAAAGTAAGACTAATACAGTTTTGCGTACGAAGCGTTGTTCAGTTCGATAATATAAGGTTCAACAACACTTTCAAAAATATTTTAAATATATCACAGGAGCTGGCGTACTGCCAGTCTTTTCCAAAAATAGTACAACATTTAATCCGAACTACTAGCTTGACATCGCACTTTAAATGCGTAATTCTTATCATTTGCCCATCGTCTAGAGATAAACGACGCATGTCACTTTTTTTTGTCAAATGTCGGTAAGACTGTTTGCCTAACCGGGTTTTTACAGCAAAGCGTTAGCAAATGGGGTCAGTGGGATTGGTAAATATGTTTATTTTAAAGATCTGCCATCTTATTACTAATTTCTGTATAAAGAATCTAACCATTACAAGAGGTGATATTTCCTTCAACATACTCACCCGGTTCTAAGATAGTCAAAAGGTGTTGGGTCGATGATATCGTGCTCCCATTCGTTAAGACCGTCTCACAGGCTATTGTAAAATTTTCCATGTATGCTCGCACGTAAAATTTATAGCTTTTCGTTTGAATGTAACCACATGTAGCCTCATCAAGGTAGCGGTTTGCTGTTGACAATTCTATGCTTTCTTTGTCTACTGAGCTCAATACAAGGGTCATTTGTGATGGAGGATTACCTATATTTCCTGAGCATGTTACTGTGGACAATTGGTTTCTATAAAACTGTGTCGGTGTCTTTAGGAAATCAGGTTCTTGGACCGGTGCTGTTGATAAAGTAAAATTTAAGACATAGACATTCAAGTAGATTCGAAGGTGGAAATGAACGTGCACGTATACGAGGGGTGATGAAAAAGTCCGTGGCATAGGGCAGAAACAGCCCAATATAAAGGTCTATGAAGATAAAGTATGCTATTAATTTGTTGCGACATTAGGATTTTTTGGCAGAATTGGATTATCAAATCCTCGACTATGAGTAAATGGACATTTTCTCATACTGTGATTATTCAATATATTGACCTAAATGGCTTGTTGCCTAAGGAAACGGACTGCTTTAGAGAGTGTCTTAAAGATGACACCGTCCTTTTTATGGAAGATCGGGGAATTACATTTGGAATACAATAAGGTATCTCACAGGAACGAGTCCGCGTAATCATCAAATAGGATTTACAAATGACAAAGGTTTCAACCAGATGCCTCCAAAACTTTCCGAGTGTTGACCAAAAAATGAGCTGGGTGCTAGATGTAAATGTAAAACCTTGCGATGGTTCAGCGGGATCCAAAATCTCTTAAGCTGATTGTTACTGTTGATGAACCATTGGTATACCACTTCGAGACCCAGAAAAAACAAGTAAAACCCTAGAAACACCAGGATCACCGTCCCGGAAAAGAGGCAAGTTACGAAATCCGCTAGGAAGGTTAAGGCCATGGCTGCTAATTTGGCCTTTTTTATTCAAAAGAGTCACAATATAAATGGAAAGTATAGTCTCGACCTCCTTTGGCAGCTTCGTTAAAAAAAAACAACAAGGAGAACATGCATGCAGAAGTGTCATAAGGTGTGCTCCTCAATTAAAACAATGACCCAACATACAAGTCCAATATTACCTCAGCAGTTATTTAGGATGTGGTTTCAAACTGGTTGAGTTATAACTTTGTTCAAATGATTTCGCACCCCCTCACTATTAACTATTTCAAATAAAGAATAAAATAACTTAGCAGTCACAAACGTTTCACTAATAATGAGGTCAAACAAGATGTCGAAGAATTTTGTGGGTAAAAGATGGTACCTCCTACAGAGAATGTAACGTATTTTTCCACACCGTTGGATAAAATGTGAAAGCTTTCATGGTGAATGGTTTGATGAATACATTAAAATATTTAGGTTAAACGGCTTCTTATCGCCTTTGGCCACGGACTTCCAATCATCTCTTGTACATGATATATGCATTAGCTTTATTAGCAAGGAAATTCGTCCCTTTAGCTCTTAATGAACAGACCATCGAATTTTTTATTGTTATTTCACGATCAGTTTAGATAAAAACTAGAGGGTCGATGGCCCGGGGGCACCTACCTGAAATAAAGTCTCCAGGGCCCCAAGGTTAGGAAAGAAATATTTTGCTATGGTACAACATTTTTCAACAGAGTTCTATTCCTGATAAACATTCCTGCAAATGGCTAAGCAATTTTGAAGGCCTTGTCATTTATAAAAACTTTCTAATTTCTTTACAGGCCCTACCCAATGCCGCTTATGCCCTAGAAACCCGGGCGTCGTTTTGCTAAGGTTTTCATAAGAATTTTCGTAGCTTTACGTTTTCGATAAAACTTACGTAAATCATAAGTGCGTTTTACTAAACCTGCGCAAGTTTTATCGTGAACTCAAACGATATTTTGTCGCAGCTTTGATAAAGTAGAAAACAAGAATCGTACAAGTTGATTGGTATCTCCTTCGTCATTTTACTCATTAACTTTCCCTTAGAAATAATGAATTGAAAAAAAGTATAATACTTAGTTTTGCCGAGATGGAAGTAATCTAAAGACAAAATGAATATACCTTATCGGTGTAATTGTAATATTGACTAATCTAAATTCTTATAAAACGTGACGTCACGTAGTAATGAATGACGTAATCATGACGCACAAAATACAATGATTTCATAGAAAACAATACACTAGTTAGACTCAGCATCGAAATTTATAAATGAACTTTAAGAAAAAAAAAAGAATATAGACAAAACCTTACACTGATCATGTTTGAAGTAAATGTAGACGGCGATTCAATGTTAGAAGAGGAAAATATATAGATTTCATTTGGCCTGCATATTTTACAAAGAAGAATTATTTTGGTAAAAGGAGAAATTTGTTTATAATCAACGTACCCTTCTTCTAGACTGTTTCATTTTTAAGTTTATTAATCGTATGTAAGGTAAAGGGAACTTGCTAAACTATCAACGTAAAAAGAACCGAAAGAAAAATCACCTTTGTTACTCTGATTATTCATTATTTCTGTTATTACTTGATCTTTAAGTGAAATTTTCAAAAAAAAGCTTTATAAATAGATAGTTTATACGATGCCAAACTATGAAAGTGCAATATTTATGATAAAAAATGCCAATATCACTATTCTATATACTTACGATCCTACTAACGCCACGTTTTTCTGAACGTAACTTTACGCAAAAGGTTACGTTAATCTTAGTTACGAACATATTTAGTAAAACGCACTTACGATTAAATTTTGACCGTACGCAAAAACTTACGAAAAAGTGTTCGTAAGGACTTTAGTAAAATGGTCCCCTGATGTACAGATTCTAGCAATTTTCAAACAGGTCAATCTTTTGATGTTTTATGTCAAAAAACGAGGCTCAATGCCTTCTTGTTCAGTTTATGATTAAGTTTAAAATTTCCTTTTCTGCCAAAGCAACCAGAGTTTTTCAATGGGGTTCACTTATTGGACTACCTAAAGAGCGTTCATGTAAAACATGGTAGGAATAGGCCAAGTAGTTTTAAAGAAGTTGTCGTTTTTAAATTATTTTTTTCGTTAGCTCTGTCCTAGGGGCACCGAGGGTGTGGACTTCTAACAAAATGAAAGAAGTACATGTACTGATATTTCGTGCAAAATATTAAGGCTCAGTTCTTCTGTATCAGGAGCAGTTAATTGTGTATGGCAATCAGAGATTTTAACTGGCTTCAATTCTAGGACCACTTTAGGAAAGTTCCAGCATTTTTGTTGTTGTTGTTGTTGAAATGGCTATTTAAATTGGAAGGAGTTGTCTTTTTAAAAATCCCTCTTTCTTTCTGTAAAGTCCCCCTTGGACTCGAGCCCCTATTGATGCCTTAGTGCGATCACTAAATTTCTTAGAAGCAAAAAAATCTAAAACAGTGTTGTATTTGATTTGAAGAAAAAACACCAAGCAGTGATTCAGTAGACAAAATCATCATTGAAATACATTTGAATGTTACTTCATAAAGTTGTATTGTAGCATCTAATCAATTAGGTTAAAACCCTTAACGCATATGAGAAATGCATCAGATGCAACACAGATTCTATGTATTCAACTTTCAGTGATGTATGTACCTATTATCAAGATTTCCATATCGCTCTGTAAAGTGATGTTTTTCACATATTCCATCTTGTAAAATCCAGTCTTGTTGCACGAATTCAGCTTCACTGTCAATTCAATAATTGTCTCCAAAACAGTAACGACAAAGTCTTCCGAAAGAGTGTAAACCTTCATATCACCGTTATCGTTTGTATGAACATCATTTCTGGTATCGAATAGAATTTCATCCGAAAGGCTGATTTTAATGTACCATGTTGTTAAATTGTCAAGCAAAATTCGATCGTTTGTCAACACACAGGATATATTCACCATTCCATTTCTCAACTCTGCTACCTTATCTGGACAATGGAGTCCTATGAATGCAATTATATTTGAGCATTGTTGATTTCATTCTAATGATGGCGACTAGGTTAATGCCCCTTTCATTTTTATTTTAAAATGAATGAGTTTTCCTCATTTACTAATCATAAAAGAGAAATAAAAACCTGATAGCTTATGTTTGCCTTATTTTCAGCTACAATATAAGAAAAAAGAACAAGATGGCAAAACCGCTCATCCTAATTGGGACGAATACAGGAAGAGACGTGAATCGATAAATACTATCCAAAATACTCTTTCTGTGCGTCAAACATTAACAAGACATTGTTCCTATTTGTTGAAGTTTTGTTTGATATGTCATATTCCGAAGAATTCGCAGTAAAAACAATCCATTTTCAACCCTCTTGTACATGTTTCGGGACATTTGAAAACTTTATATTGTAAATAAAGCAACGTCGCATACCAATTAAATCTATGGAAAAAATAGCTTTTCAGATAGATTAAGAAAGTCACACAATTGAATTCCTGAAAAGTTAAATTGATATTGGCCTGGTATTTTCAAAGATAATTTTCAAAGATAGATAAGTAGAATTAACCGAACTTTACATGCCAGTGCTTAGACCTATCACCGAAACGAAGTCATTCCTTTATATTTCTATTGTAGTCGACTCGGTGATTTATTCCGAAAACATTGGTGACAACTTTCGACATATATCATACGAGAGAGGATACACTAATCATAAAAACATATATCTGATACGCTTAATTGACCCAAAACAAAGATAGTTATTTTAAACGGAATCATTGTTTACTTTTTCCTACTTTTAAGTGGAAACCTAAACTAAGTATCCAATTTAAAATTTCAAAGGTAAAACAAACGTTTTTTTGTTTGTTTGTTTGTTTTTTTTTTTAATAAAAAAGGACAATATTCACAAATAACATTAAATTGGAACATTAGAACATTAGTTTACTTACTTGGAATTATTGAACTCTGTGTCGGTGCCGCTGAAAAAAAGTATACAAGATTAAGGACTTTTGAAATATTCGTGTCAAGTGGTGCATTGTATGCTAAAGGCAAATTACCTTAAAGATACATCATATACCTTTAATAAGGTGTATATGATTTTTTATGATTCATTTCAAGTTCGTGATAGGACGAATGTCGATGAGGCATGTTCGTGCTTACCTTCGATTCTTTCCAAACTTATTATATGTATACAATGATATTATCTCCATCTGCTTTGATGTCAAACTTCGACATGTTCGTGCTTACCTTCGATTCTTTCCAAACTTATTATATGTATACAATGATATTATCTCCATCTGCTTTGATGTCAAACTTCAATTGTAAATATAATGTTATCGGAAAGAAAGTGGCTTATAAAAACATTCATAGACATGTAAAGGTCCTTTGCAACAATCAGCCTGTTCTTTTCGTCCAATAACGTCTGAACTATTTAAAGTATTAGGCGTGGAATGAGTAAACATATCTGATAATGGTAATGTACATTAATACAATATCAGTTTCCTAGTAATTTGTACAACAAGTTGAACGGGAGAGACTCTTTGTAAAACGCTGTTTCTCATTTTCTTACAAGGTTTTCAAAAGCAAGCAAACTTTTACACATCAAACACTGATGGCTAAATCTGCCAAAAATTACCAAACAAATGCTTTTTATTAAAGGGAAATATATATATATATATATATATCACTTATTATACAAAAAGAGTTAGATTTCCGATTTGAATCGATCCGTCTTGAGAAAATTCCTTAAGTAAGGTTTGAAAGATTTTCTATTTTTTTTTAATTGCTTTTTAAAGGGGAGGCGTGTTCTTTTACTGAAGTATTCGTACGTTAAATTGATCCGTATATAAATTATAACCAAGGCAGAATAAAATGATGTTTCAATCAAAAATGATGATGATCATTTTAGAAGGTTTGATAAATTACATATCTATTTAAAAATGTACTAAGCGCGTCGAAAAATAATACAGAAATAAAAACTAAACTTACGAGTAACAGGTAGAGAAGTTGTTGGTATATTACCTAGAAAATAGTGATAGTAACATAAATATAATAAATAGTAGTGAAAATTGTAACCCAATTAACTCTTTAAATACAACATGTCATCTTTTTCGTCGATAGAAAAAAAAAGAAAATCATTTGTTGGTTTAACAGTCAACAGTTTTGAACTAGAGGTCGTTCGCAAGAATCTCCCTGTCCTTATGGCTATATGTATAATATCAGAGTTCTTAATCGATCGCCTGAGTCCATCGAACAGAATAAACATGGATATACGGATAAGGCATAATCTATATTTCCCACAAGTAAGGTCCTAAGAATTATAATGGACTATGGACAATAATGGTTGACACATAGCAAGGTTCAGGAGAAATGAAATTTCATAAATCTGAAAGACAACAAACATTGAGTAAATGCAACAGTTCATGTGGTTCTCCTATGATTTGCCATTTTTAAAACCCGACAATTTTTGGAAGATTACTTTTCACACAGAAGAGTTCCATCAGTCAAAATAACGTAGATAAGAAAATCCTTTGTAGATCTTACAAGTTCTTAACGCTTTAAAGAGAGGTTTCGATGATTCTGAAACCTGGATAAGAAAAAAATGCCAATGGCCTAAAAATACGCTAAAACGGACGCTTAATTCTTAAATTTGAGTCAGTTAACGTCTTCGCGGTAATCTGATAGGCTTAAAGTGGCTTTTGGGGTTGTATAAAAAAGGTTTAGCAGAATTCCAGGTTATATGTAACTATCTCGGAATTCGGTTGTCGACGTATGACTTCATTTGCATATGACCCGGTTCACAAATTGACAAGCGAAACAACCGATGTCCTAAATTATGTCACACCAAATGGTTAGCGCAAAACTACGGTAAGTGTCTATATTCGTACTAATGCTTATGAAGGTTTTGAACTGATCTTTACAGAATTGAAAACCGACTAGCGAACATAGCTCCTGATGACGTTGGTTTGATGTAGTTAAAACTGAAAACGGGATTCCAAACGTTATACGCACAGGTTGAATGACCCAATATTCTTCGCTACTCTCTCCGCGTAATCTAAAAATAGATAATCAGCCTACGTAGGCTTTTGGGGAAATACCCTTGTTTATTCAATTAATCGACGTCTGATATTAGCAAAACTACTTTTCAGAATATTGTATTAAAATAGCAAATGAGAGGGAATAAGAAAAATCAAAATTTTTGGCATGAAAAAAACATCGATACCTACCTTTAAAGTGAAGTTGCATTTTACAGATTTTCTAGTGTTTGGGCCCCACCCCTGTAGCCGGGTGGCTAGTTATCAAAACTCTTAGCAAGAAAGAAATTATTCCTACATTTCCTGCAAATTTCAAATGCACATGACTATACAAATTTAGCTTTTATCAAATTCACACCTTGCAGCTTTTCAGCGTTTTGACGGCCATCCGTTTTAAGCCTGAGTTTGAGTAGAGTTTACACGGTAAATTCAAACTCACGCAGAGATCTATGTAAAACAATACAACGCAATTAATACGAGTCTCCGTCGCAGGAAAAGTAGATCGGATCGAATTGCAATACTTCGAATTTTCATTAATACGCCCGACTGAAAGGAGGCGCTGGACACTGGCTTCCAGTAATTATCATGGAAGGTGGTAACCCTTCGCGACTCTTTGAAATGCTGCATCTAACCATGTTGATATTTCTTTACTACTTTTGGTAAATACACTCGTCTGTTTAAAAACTGTCTTAATGAATGTAGCAAATATGACCACTGATATCGCTTTTAAGAGAAGAACCTAGTAAATGACGCCCACTCCTCCTTTCTCTCTTTCTATCTCTGTCTTTATTTGTCTGTCTGTCTCTGTCTCTACCTGGCGACTATACAGCGAATATTTACATAACGAAATAGGCCTGTCCGGTATAGTGGTAGAATACTCGCAGCGTACGCGAAAGCCTGGTAATACGATCCAACGTTCATTTATCCAAAAACTGCCTACTCAGTGTTTGTTTATTATGTTCTTGTGTAGCTTTCCTTTTATTATCATTGTTCAGGCTTTGAAATGTGTCTTATACATTAAGAGAAATGTTAAAAATTAAGTTCTTTTAAGTTTTATTAATATTAATTATTTGAATACATCTGTTTGCCTGTGTTTTTTATCGCTTTATTAATAAATATGTTCAGCTGAAGGTAAATGGCCATTAAGGGTTGATATCTGAAAAAATGGCATTTGTTACGTTTTCCTTTAGAAATACAGGAGCTACCCGCGTCAGTTTTACTCACGGCTTCTGCGAACATTCTTTGGAACGATTCCTAAGTTTTGGTTGGCTAGAACCGCCTAAAAAGTCTTAAAGGGAAGGATTTACAAAATTTGATTTATTATAATACGTTAGTTTTTACTGACGGGACTCCTGTGCACCTCCCAGACCCGCGATACAATTCTCATGCGTCAATAACGATTTTAGGGGGCCCACTGTGCACAATAGGTTGAACACTGTAACTCGAGGCCTTTCGGTTTCATAGATTTTTTTAAAGTTTCACTACATAACCGTATGTTATATCTTGTGACCCCTGGGGTCGGATGTATTTTGACCCTTAGAACATCATTTGAACATTTTGAAGATTTTTAAATTCGTCAATATGTAAGACCAGTGTAAAACTTGTGATCCCCTGGGACGGTCCAATTCTGATGCGGTGGCTAGCTTTTGACAATCTTGATAGAGGTCAAACTATGATGATGTCAGATACAAAAATATCAGAGCTGTAGATCTTTTTCTTCTGTGAATTCATAATGTAAGCTTATGGACAACACTTGTAGTTCTTAGCCGAAAGACTGTGAATCAAAACCAACTTCTGGCTAATGACAAGAAGATTTTTCCAGATGTACCAAATTCTTGAAGATTCTCCATTACGTGTACAAACCTGAAACCAATCCGATTTGGATGCTTCCTATCAAGTTTGGTTGAAATCCGCTTTGTGGTTCTCATGGAGAAATCGAAAATGTGAATAGTTAACGCATGACGGACGAAGACGGACGGAACACGGTGACTTAGAAATGAAGTTAGTATGTATTTGGTATGTTTTCCCCTTTCTTTTTCATTCAAATACTTTTGATTGAAAATGTTCGTAATTCGTTTGTTTGTTTGTTTGTTTTTCTTTTTGTTGCTGTTGTTGTTTAATCAAGAAAACAAACATTCTTTGTGTATTTTTGAATGTACTACTGGAATAGTACTATTAAAAAACAATTTATAAGTAAAATATGTAATAATATTATGTTAAAACGCTCTAATTGGTTTCGTATGATCTTAACTTTTCCAAGACATTTTCTTTATTCATTGTATTAATTAAGTTAATAACAAGGTCGATTATCGGACTCGTATTGAACACCGAGTTTATCAAAATCGATATCTAAATAAAATACAGGTAATATATTATGCATTTAATGATTCAAGGTAACACTCGTTAGAAAAACTATCCGATAATTTACAGAAATACTTGCATTTATTAGACACTTCGCAGGGATCGCATCTCGCCTGTTTCCAGTTGTAGCATTCTTCTCTACCGCAGTAGGTGTTAGGAACCAATTTGTTTACATCATTAACACAAGTAACTGCAGAATTGCAAGCATATGGATGTTCGAATGGATCTTCAAGCGCTTCTCCATCGCAAGTTGACACTGTAGGTAATAGATAAAATAAACAATAAATCTGAAATCTATCTAACACGATAGCGTGAAACGCAGATATAAACATAGAAGATATTGCAAAGAATTTCACTCGCGAGAAAAGTTCTATGCCGTTTGTAAAGCCTCTAAAAGCCTGCATATTAATGTGAAAATACACATGTACAGATTCTGCCTTCAAATACAATGTAACGAGTATTTAAAGAGGGGTCTGGGTTGTGATATACATGTTTTACTTTATCAATTCGTAAATAATAATAGTAAATAAAAATAGATAAATAAATAAAAAGATGAAAAAATGAAAGCCTGTTATCGCTTACTTGACATTCAAATGTGCCTGTCACAATGTTTACATTACGACGACAGAAACTCGATTACACCGTCTAATAGGTCGTTAAAAGCCAACGAAACAATCACCGTTAAGAGTTTACTCCCAATTTGATTTTTAACGTTGAATGAGGAAACCGATAAATCACAATTAATCCATGCCCAAATAATTTCTAAAATATGTCTAAAATCTGATCACTTGCCACCAATGTAGCTAACACCTATTACAAATCGTGTAGAGCGGGTCAAAATTGTCACACGACTTCATGTGAAGGTGACCTCATTGTTATTTAGAAAGTCAATTGCAATATCTCATATGTTCATGACATTCAATGTCAAAATCTTTAATCTGCTCATGTTGTTACGGATAAAAAAAGATATGAATAAAAACTAAATTATTAATGTTTGATATGGTGCTTACCTTTTGTCCTCGGATTTATCTTTTGCATAAAACTCCTCCCAATCAAGAATTATTCAATTGATTGATTGAATGGGGTTTAACGCCGCTTTTTACAGTATTTCAGTTATATCGCGGCACCAAACAATGAATTCATAGTATATCTCACACCAGTACTACCACTACATCCTTTCCTAGCCTCCAGCTGCTATCCCACTTAGGTTTACGATTATCCACCCATTGGTGAGAGACAAATATCGGAAAGTATATTTGCCGCCGCCGGGGATCGAACCCATAACATCCCATGCTTGAAGATTGGGAGTCTGACTCGCTACCGACTGCGCTTTGACGGCGGTTCAAGAATTTTTCAAGCACACACAAGAAAAATAACATTTTCTAATATTGCATGGTAAAACCAAGTCATCTCCCGAGCGTAGAATTACTGCGTCTTTGTTTCTTTTAGCTAAAGCATCCGTAACGGACCAGAAAGCCCACTCAAACTCGACCTTTTACTAATGATTTCAAACTTGTACAAAAATCGGCTTAAATTCTACAAGAGCTTAGGAAAGGGAAAAAACCGTGGAATTTAAAGTTTTATGTACTTTGTATCAAAAGCAAACGACCTGAACAGAACTTAATTTTCAAGAGATTTTGTTTGGTGGACATATGTATGTAAAGTCGTTTATTCAGACGTAACCTCAAAATCAGCTTCTGTATTTCGTCTAATAAAACAATGGACCTTAACAAAATTCATTTTCAAACGATTTTGTTTGTTTGACATCTTTAACGTCGTTTATTTCAGAAATACTCTAAAATCAGCTCAAAGTCCGGAAAATGAAATATAGGTGCAGTTTCTTTGTATAACGTCAATTTTTAATTGAAATACTTTAAGGCAATGCTAGATAAAATGAAAGAAAACAAATAATAAAAGGGGATTAATTGTTGGTTTTCAGTGTAAGAACGTGGTTCCTCCACACGTGAAAATATAGCTATTGTTTTTCACGAAATAAAAAACCTTCCCTGAAAAGGATTTTTTTCTCTAGCGCGTCTTACGAATGTGAATAACAAGGCAATATGATGGCGTTATCAGTGCCCGTAGATTTTCTTAGGTGACGTTCAGTAGCTCTATATGTACGAATGCCGGGCTTAATCTTTCAAAACAGTGAGTTAATCATTTGATAATTTCGCCTTTGACGAACCGGATCAAAACATGCAACCTCCGCCCAGTCTGGGGAAAAAAATCTGGAGCTTCTGTAATATTGTTTGATTTGTGATATGCATAAGGCAAAAAATATATATTTTTTTTACCTATGCAAAAAGGGTTAAAACTTCAGGATGAACACCATTTTGTATTCGTCTTAGAATTAATCATGGTCTATTTGCACGCAAAAGTATTTTTTACGAAGCATAATTACTTTAAGAATGAATCAATGAATGAATTGTGTCTTATGGCCCGTCGACACCTAAGGTCATGATGGGCGAAAAACAAGTAACTAAAAAGTACGATATGCAAAAAAGATAAATTTGAAAAGTAAATTAACGACAATCAAAAACAATACTCAAGTTGTACAATTCTAAAAAAATCTCTAATAAGAACCTAAAATTATATTTTGTAGTACAAAGTAATGGCTTTCAGGAAATCAAATATGCGTTCCATTCCAACGCTTTCAAATAGCTGCCTTATACTGTCAACCTTGAAGAATCTATCTATTGTGTTATAAAAATCAACACAGTCAATAAGTACTTGTTTGACAGTAAGAGCTAGAGGTCCCGGGTTCGATTCCCGACGGCGGCACTCATCCTTTCCGACTAATTGTCTCTCACCAATGGGTCAATAATCGTAGACCTATGTGGGATAGCAGCTGGAGGCTAGGAAAGGATGTAATGGTAGTACTGGTGTGAGAAATACCAGGAATCCATTGTTAGGTGCTCCAGCCGCCGCGATATGACTGAAAGATTGTTAAAAGCGGCGTTAAACCCCATTCAAACAAACAAATTGACAGTAAGAGAAGCATCGCAGGGAATATTATGGGGCCTCTTCTCCTTTAAGAAGAAAGGAATGCGACGGATGCGTATGACCTATGCGTAAACGGACTAAAATAATTTCTTCTCGGCGAATTGATCTATAACTAGGTAGCCATTCTCCAAGATGCTGTTTAATATTGTAAAGTTTGTTATCTTGGTTTACAGGATCGCACAAACAATTCTGCCATACATCCTGAGTAAAACTACTGATCAAGGGCTTAAAATCACTAAAAGGAACTTCAAATGGTAAAACATCGAGTGGTATTGCCTCCTTAGCAGCTTTGTCTGCCTCTTCATTACCACGAATACCAATGTGGCTGGGGAGCCAGCAAAAACGAGATCAACATCATAAAGCTGAGCCATTTTATCTAGTAATCTAACTTCTAGGGGATTGTCAGTTTTCTCATGCTCAATCGCTTGCATACTCGACAAAGAGTAAGAGAAAATAATATATCGTGAGAAGCGTTTTGCAATTATGTGGTCGAGTGCGAGATCAATCGCCTTAAGCTCGGCTGAAAAACAGAAGAGTTGTTTGGTAAACGAAAATGGTAATTTTAGCCTTCTAATATTGTGGCTGAGGCAATTTTTTTCATCGTTCTTTAAACCATCCGTGTACGATGTGAATCTCTCTTTAATTTCGAGAAACTTAGTTTTAAAAAGAGTTGGATCTGTTTATCCTTTTTGCTGGAAGCAAGATCGTAAAGAAACGTGGGGCTTTTTGCATGTCCACAGTGAACACCAGGGAAAATATGTTCTGCCACGTCTTCTAGATCAAAATCTAGAGCGTTTACATTAGCTTCACAAATTAAAATAAAGGAAGTTTAGGGTTCTTTTTCTTTTCAAAGTCTTCCCTGTGCTCTGGCTCAAACACAACTTTGTGAGTAGGATTATCAAGATTTAATTGGAGTTTTAAATAATATTCCATGGACAGCTTCTTTCGACGAAAGATTTTAAAGATGGCTCATTAGCTTCTGCATAAAGACTGCTTACTTGTGATGTTCTAAAGGCACCCAATGCTTGGCGCAATCCTTGATTATGAATAGAATCGAGTTTACGAAGGTATGAAGGGCGTGCTGAGCCATAAACAGCACAGCCATAATCCAACTTGGAGCTAACAAGCGACCTGTAAAGTCGCAATAAAACTTTTTCATCGGCTCCCAAGTCCATACCTGATACGACACGTAAAAGATTTAGAGCTTTTCGGCACTTTTGCTAAAGTTATTAATGTGTGGGCGAAACGAGAGTTTAGAGTCAAAGGGAAGTCCTAAAACTTGAACTCTAGAACAACTTATATTGGCACTCCATCTAGTTTTAGGTCAGGATCAGGTCTTGATTGACGAAAGTGCAGACATTTGGTTTCCGTCTTTTAAAACTTAAAGCCGTTTTCATTTGACCATTTACCAAGGATGCTATGACTTGCAGTAACTGCCTTTTAATTGTATGTATATGTTTGATCTGTAACAGATACAGAAGTCATCAACATAAAGAAACGTTCAACACTAGGACAAACAGTTTTGACAATGTTATCAATTTTGACACTAAATAATGTCACAGATAAAATACTTCCCTGTGAGACGCCCATTTCTTGTTCATGTGGATCAGAAAATTTTCTCCAACCCTGACTCTAAACTGACGTTCGTCTAACAATGCAGAAATGAAATAAGCAAGGCGACCTCGAATACCGAAATCAAAGAGGTCATTCATAATTTCATACTTCCAAGTGGTATCATAAGCACTTTCAATATTGAAAAAGACAGAAAGAACATGTTCTTTCTTTATGAAAGCTTCTCGAATAAAATGTTCGAAGCGGACAAGATTATCAAGAGCGCTTCTTTGTTTACAAAAGCCACTCTGGACTGACGTAATCAGATTATTTTTTTCTAAAAAACAAACAAGACGGTCGTTTACCATTCTTTCCATGGTTTTGCATATACAACTTGTTAAGGCCATTGGACGATAGTTTGAAGGGTTTGTAGAATCTTAACCTGGTTTAGATATAGGAATAATTACTTTAAGAAGTTCATAGACCGAATTAAAAAGAACCATAAAAGAACTATTTTGACAACAGTAATTTTAGTACAAGGCTTTTCTTATTTTGGCTACTAGAGTTGCTACGACTTACTTTCTCGCAGGAACAAAAGTGGTTGACTTATTCCTACAAGATATAACAAATCACCGCAATTTTATTGAATCATCGGAAATTTACATTAAATAATATTTCACCCTTTATTTACTCTATTGGGCTCGTTTGCGATAGGCATCACAAATGGTTTACAACAGTGATGTTATCAAGCTTTGAAGTCGGACAGTAAGACAATAGACCCTCCCTTAGCTTCAATTAAAAATAACTATGAAATTTCATGTGAAATCAACTTTGACATTGCAAAGTTTAATTTAAACTTCTGTACTGCCTTTTCTTTATCACCTTTCGGTACTAGTGGTATGTGTTTTTGCCTCTACCACTTAAAGATAACCAACGTTGTTGTTTTATCTCTTAAAACGATGTCAACTTCATCTGTCATGACTTTCAGCTACTTTGGATAATTGACGTGACCTTATATTACACTATATAAGAGGTTGCCTATAAACATAATCGGTTTAGTTGTAATTAATTACAATCGGGTGTACATGACTGTCCTGTCATATATTGATGAGACGGCAAAAGCCGAGGCCTGCCTCGATGTCATTTTTAGGTTTCGTTACAAAGTTTGTCTTTTATTTTTTGTGCGGAGAAAGCTGAATAATTTGGTTTTGATCTATTATAATGGCAGATATGAATTGGAGCAGTTGATTTCGAACCAACTGCGTAAATAATGGCATAAGATACGGGAATCCCTCTATTTTACCTCCCTTATTTAAAAAAGTTATTATAGGGGCAGCTTTTGTCTGGTGTGTCTTAAAAAGTTTAATCGGTGAATTATTAACTATAATTATATTATCTCGGGTAGCCACGGCAACCACAAAAAATAGAGTTAATCTTTCAAAATTTTCTGCATAATCCAAAGCATTTATATTTGACTTTTAGTGGACTATTACCAAGTCCTTATCCTATGATACCCCTTGTGTTTTAGTTGGCTCCAGCAAGGCGAGACTTATTCTGAATGAAAGCAAACTGAACGGAATGCTAAAAAATCTTCAAATCCGAAACCAGGCATCTTAAGGTCTTAGATAATTTCGGCTTGTAGCATTTCTAACATTATTTTTACCGCGTATTTTATATTTTGTTTCAGAGGTGTTACATGGGCTCTGCCCGATCTGCTGTACTTAACTAAAAAGTAAAAGTTACTTCCAACTTGTTGTCTCTTTCAACTCGCTGTTTCAAGTCGCTCAAGAGCCGCTGTCATAGCGCAATCGGTACCGCGCCGAAACCGATAATCTTCAATAATGAGCCTTGTCATGGGTTCGATCCACGGCGGCAGCACATATCATTTCCGACATTTGTCTCTCACCAATGGGTGGATAATCGTGAACCTAAGTGGGATAGCAGCTGGAGGCTAGGAAAGGATGTAATGGTAGTACTGGTGTGAGAAATAACAGGAATCCATTGTTAGGTGCTCCAGCCGCCGCGATATGACTGAAATACTTTTAAAAGTGGCGTTAAGCCCCATTTAATCAATCAAATCAATTCAATTCGCTCAACGACACTTAAACACTCACGATCATCGACTTTCAAGATGGAAGGAAAACTCTTTAATTGAAAAGAAAATTCAATGTAGCATCTACTTTTCAATTCATTACATTCTTCCGCACTCGAACACCCCCTTAAACAACAACAACAACAGACAAAAACGCAATAAAAAAGTAAGTGATTGCTCTTCACTTATTAGGAGTTTTATTAATATTGGCTTGGTTAATTCATTCATTCACCGAATATCTAAACAAAAATATGCAATTAAATGGCACATCAGTACCATAAAACTCGATCGACACTGAAAAGTAATTTCGTTAACTTTTAAGACATTTCAGAAATAAAGGCCAATTTTTTTCTTATATTCCAACAGAGCAAACATAATTTCTAAGTTTCACTGATCACTTTCTCAATGAAGTATACAAATTTATGTTCTGGCACATAATCATGACATATCAGTCTCTATCTTGATTTGGTCTCTTTATAACTGTATATAGAATCCTTTTCTAATGTCCTTATTGAAGAAAAAATGAGAGAAAACATTCTGACCAAAAATTGATCTTAATCTTGTCTTGTATCTAATATGACAGAATGCCGATTGTATTCAATTTCAAAACAAAATGTACAGCTAAGTCAAATGTCTAGAAACCCAATACAGACCAGACTAAAACTAACGCACAAACGAATGCTAGAAAATATAAAGTGTATCAATGTTGTTACAATAATTTACGTGAAACGGCACGATGTTAGATTAGTTTCTAGCTGATTATCTCTTATTTGCTGAAACTCACTAACTTCTTCCCATGATCATGTACACTACGAAGAGAGCCTAATTGTAAATCTAAAACAAAATATTTAACTAGGAACGTAAAATTAGAAAAGACTTTAATAGACTTTTGTACACTTAAACGCATGGGATGTATTAAGGATTAAATAAATATAGATAATAATTACCAGGAATTATCCGAACTGTCCTAGAAACTGAAAGCGTATATGTGTGCTCAAAAACATTGTCATTCTTTACAACGCATCGCATCTCAGTACCATGCCAGGACATGTTGAACCTGTCGAAATTATAATAAATCAGATTCCCACTAGAGGTACATTCTTCGTCGTTATTAGTATACGTAATCGTTGCGTTATCAAGGATCATCATGTTTCCTCCAATATCTGTTTCCAAATGCATTGTACCCCCAGGGTATCCGAGACTTCCAGAGCAGGTCGTCGGATATGTGCCCCATGGTATTTTATTTTCAATAACATCAACTGTTAGATAGAAGTCGGGATAGACTGGCAATCCTGAAGATACAAACATGACATTCCCTATTATATATTCACTTTAAAATGTAAACAGGTGATTTTCGCCATGTGTCTTCTTGAAATTAAAAGTAATGTTATATTTTATTCTTTGGGTATCTGAAATATCACAGCACAATAAAAACATAATATAACATTGTTATTGGAACTCCGGCTATTAATATTCAAAGAAAGACTAACGAGAGGACAATAAACCCAGGGGCGCTCACCAGACATGAAAAATATCTAGGTCAGGTGGAGATGATTTTTAAAATTTTTCTTCTATTTTTTATTTTGTTGCCATTGCGAAACTACTTCTTTATTTCTACATGATCCGGATAACCCTTGGGCTCTGCCTCATAATTTTAAAAGAGGTCAAGAATTGATGTTTAATGCAAAATATTAACGCCATACGCCTTCTAGTTCATGGGAGTTATTTTCTTTCAATTTCACAATTGTTGCCATGGAAAATAGAGTCTTAGGTGAATTTCAATTCTTTCAAGGTTTCCTAAAGTGGATATTTAAGGCACTCTTTTTTTCAAAATTTGGTTGTATAAAGCTCAGTAGTTTGGAAGGAGTTTTTTTTAATCCTTTTACATCTTTAATTTGCTCACTGTGTGGCTCTGTTTCTTTAGACTGGGAGGTAATGATTTTGGCTATGTTGAAAGAGGTCAATGAATTGATGCTTCATGCAAAAATATATAGGTTCTCAACCGTCTTGTTTAGGAGATGATAATTTTTCAAAGAATTTTTTTTAAATCGACCTTTTGCTGCTACAGCAACCAGAGTTTAAATTGGCTTTCAATTCTTCTTTAAGCAATCTTCAAAGAGGTCACTTAAGAAACATTCCTTCCTAAAACTGTTGAAATTGGCCCTGTTGTTTTGGGGGATTTGTAGTTTTAAAGGTCATTCTTTATTTCTTTAAAGGCCCACGCCCTTGGACTCCGCCCTGGGGACCTGAGGGTAACAATTTTAGCCATTTTGTAAGATGTCAATATACTGATGCTTCATACAAAATATCAAGGCTCTACGCGTTCTCGTTCAGGAGAAGGTAATTTTTAAAGGTTTGTTTAACTTTCAGATTTGTTCAAATGGCTATAGCTATCCGTGATTCTCGAAGCTGTTTGACTGAGTTTGCCTTTCATAGATCAAATAATAGTTTGTACATTGACTGGTATTGCTAGTGAAACGCTGCACAAATAATTTCAACTTAGATTTCTAAGTCACGAGAAATATATATCTATATTCTTACTTACGTGTCATTTGAACGTTTAGGGCAGTTGAGATGCTGGAATCATCTGTCATATATACTGTGCAAGCATAGAATCCTTTCGAGGAACATTCCGTAGCAGTTATGTTGAATTCTAGGAAACTGCTTAGATTTGTAAATTCACCAGAAGTGTTTAAATCAGGAATTGTTGTACCATTTTTGTACAGGGTAACAAGTGTATCTTGATCTTTTTTAATCGACATTTGTTCAAACCCCACAATATTTTCAGCCTTGCAATGGAGGTTCAAAGGGTCACCAATTTCGACAGACTTTGAAGTATCCATTTCAATGAAAAACACATCTGAAAGTTATAATTGGAACAGGGAAAAATATTCAACACGTAGTCTCGTTTTCTAAAGGTTCGCAAACTTATCATTCCTGGATATCGTTGATCAGAAATATGGCATTAATGATAAATGATAATTATTTGGACAAGAAATCATTAATATGTTAATGATGTCTGAATACTATGCGACGGGCAAGTCGTCAACGATTTTCGACCATTCAGTTTCTAGTCAGACTATCATAAGTTGCAATTAGGTAGATAGTTTTAAGGGTTTTTTTAGAATCTTTAAGGGACATCATTCTAGTTTTGTTAATTAAATATTTCAAGAAAGAAACTATTTCGTGAAAAAATAACTTAAAAATGTAGCAGTCTGAATATCCAGGAACTCTCTTTTTAAATTGCGGTCATTTCATCTTCAGTAAATATTAAACAGGGTTAATTGCACGGAGATAGCATAAGTTATATATTAAATGTTTTTTATTTATAAACACTCTTTTTACACTTATATATTTATTACGATGTAATTCATACATACTTGACTGTAAGATCTTTATTTTGTATGCTTCACTTGAAGAAAGTATTTCGCTTGAGTTGGTAATATTTATCAATGAGCAGCGAATTTCTGTATCGTTATACGTTACATCAGGAAAAAATGTTAGTGTGATTATGACTGTATTTAAACAAGTAGAGTCATCATATGCTACGACCAGGTCATTACTATCGAAGGTCACTGGAGCGTATCCATCCTAAAAGTAAAAGCAAAAGAAATTATTCAGTACTTATCATGTGCATTGTTTGAACCGACAGGGAATGCGATGTGACTAAAACAATGAAATAAAGCAATGAAATCATTCATGCGTATCAGCGTAAGAACAATAAAGGTGGGAACCACTTTGTGGTCACGATTAGTGGTCTCGGGGAACTAAAGAGACGTCATAGAGTGTGTCTATGCTGCAGTAACCCCTTAAATATCGGAACCATTCATGAATTACCTCATACGAATAATGGAGCAGGCTCTATCTTGTGGCATTAAAAATCATCCATTTTTATAATTAATCAGACAATAGAATCATCAACGTATGACTGCGAGTGCATAATGACACTTTGTTTCACCCTGTGTTTGAATTCCAATTGCGTCAAGTACTGTATAATGCGCCGTTCTATGAAAAGTATGTGTAAATTTGTCTATCTGCATGCAACTGCATTGAAAACTGAGCAAGGAATAATAGGTCATTTTCGTATATCCAGAAAAAATACAAAATTAAAGTGATAAAGCAATAAAGTGCCAAACTTTTTTCGCTTATTTTTGATTGTCTAAAATTGATGAATAAATTCTTTGAGAGTAACAAACTCTCATAACTTTATAAAAACAATGTTTTTTTTTAATTTTGTTGTTGTTGTTATTTGTTGTTGTTGTTGTTGTCTGAGATGGTGCTTTGGTCAGCCTATCATAAATCACATTAAAACTTTGAAAAGATCATGAATTACGAAAAGAACATTTTCTGGTTTAACAAAAGATGTTTTTTCCTTTTTTAAACAGCCGATTCGTAAATAGATGATCATTCTTTATTTCTTTGGCGTTTAACGCTACTTTTGACTGTCTTAGCGGCGACTGGTATTTCTCACACAAGTGCTACCACTACATCCTTTCCGAGCCTCTAGCTACTCATCCCACTTAAGTTTACGACTAATCATACATGAGGGGAGAGTTACCGTAGCTAAGGAATTTAAGGTTTCCAGTTTCGAATTTAAGATTTTTTGTTTGCTGCTACTCGAGGTCAAGTGCAAATGTTTGAGATTTTGAAGAAGATTTCGTACTTTTTAATCCTCAATTTTGTCGCCATGCATACCAGATGTAAGGGTAGAGTTTTATTGTTTGTAGAACAATATAAAGGGATATCTTTTCAAAAAAATAAATACTATTTCAGTGGTTTAGTGGGGGGTGGGGAAGAAACTTAAACATTTATCGAAGGCGTCACGGCCTGACAATGATATGCAACGTCAACGTCAGATTGAGCTGCTACAATCATAATAAATCGCCCTCGCATTTCGCGTACAGGTGAGCTCAAAGGTTGTGAAGAAAAAAAACTAAAAAAATCAAGACGCTTTCGATTCTTAAGGTCAAAAACATTTTTTGTAGCCTAAATAGATAGTCAAATGTGATTTTGTCGATCTGAACCTTTTTAAGGCATATCTGACGAACGAAAGCCGTCTAATATCTTTCGGCTGCGGCCATAGAGCAGTGGTTTCGCGTTGAACTCAAAGCGATTCCGGGTTCGATCCCCGACCGCGGCGAATATTCTTTCCGACATCAGTCTCCCTCCAATTGGTGGGTAATCGTTATCCTAAGTGGAATGGGCTCGGAAAGGATTGTGTGAGAAATACCATGAATACACGGTTAGGTGCTCCAGTCGCCGCAATATGACTAATATACTTTTAAAAGTGGCGTTAAACCCTATAAAATCAATCTCTTTTGTTTAGGAGGGAGATAATATAGAAGGACTCCGAAACTAAATAACTTTTCCTGTTTATTATCTAATTTTTTACGCCATTAAATCGTCTTGACAGTTGAAATTGATTATTGACACTGCTTATATCTACCATCTCTTAAACGGAACTTAATAGTGACATCGAAGCAAGCCTCAGTTTGTGCCGTTTCATGATGTTCATTGATGTAAAGTAGCCGAAGCCTATGTCGGAAGACGTTGACGAGTTTAACTTTGAAAAGGTAGACGTAAAGTCACATTCCATGAGTACCGAACGGTAGTAACGATTAGGCATAAATATGTACTAAATAGTCATTTTCTCATCTAAAAGACAATTTGTTAGTAACTTTGAGTTGTAGTATTAAATAACTTTTAATCAGTTTGTAGTTAATCAAATGATGTGTCGTTTTCTAAAATAACTCTACTACAAGCGCCACACATATTTAATGATTCAATAAAGCTGTAGTGGTTTGTTATATTTTGCCATAATAAAGGAGCTGATTTTGTGCTTATATGAGTGTTATTTGGATTGATTTTATCAAAGATGTCCCTTGGGAAGATCGTTTTCAGCTTTCGTGATAACTGTTCGGATGATAACAAAATGTAATTGTTTCTTTGTAAAAGCCGTGAAAACACTTTATACACATCCCATGATTGCACCAAGGGTTGATTCTGTCACGCATTCTCAAAGGCAGTCATACAATTATTTTTGTGTATGTCCTGTCAATCTGTGTATTTATCCGATCATAATATTCAAAAGAGGAGATCATTTGCACATGCAATTGCCTAATCTAAAATCAACCACAGATACATGATGGAATATTCTCTTTTTAGCTCACCTTAGCACAAAGTGCGAGGTAAGCTATTGTGATCGGTCGTTGTCCGTCGTCAGCCTGTCCGTCTGTCCGTCCGTCGCAATTTCTTTAAAAAACTTCTCCTAAACCAGTAGGCCTATCAAGCTGAAATTTTGCAGTTGTGTTCCTTGGGTGAAGTTCTACGAAAGTTGTTAAAATAATTTAATTCCGTCAAAAACTCTGGTAGCCGCGGCATTTGAAAATGAAAATCTTTAGTATTTTTTTAAAAATCTTTAAAAATCTTCTCCCCCTAAACCAGTAGGCCAATCAAGCTGAAACTTTGCAGGAGAGTTCCTTGGTAGAAGTTCTACGAAAGTTGTAAAAATAATTTAATTCCGTTAAAAACTCTGGTTGCCGCGGCATTTGAAAATGGAAAGCTTTAGTAAATTTTTGAAAACTCTTTAAAAATCTTCTCCCCCTAAACCAGTAGGCAAATCAAGCTGAAACCTTGCAGGGGTGTTCCTTGGGTGAAGTTCTACGAAAGTTGTTGGAATAATTTAATTCCGTCAAAAACTCTTGTAACCGCGGCATATGAAATTGGTAAATTTCAGAAATCTTTGTTTGTTTGTTTTTTGGTGGTTTTTTTTTTCACTTTTTCTGATTCACAGACTACAAGTCCAAAGGCATTTATATTTTATATAGAGCTTAATCATATGGTTCTCTACCAAGTTTTTAAATATTTAATCCCTAGGGTCAAAAAATGGCCCCGCTCCTGGTCCGAAGTTTGGAAAAATGCTTAATAAGAGCATCTTCTCTTAAACTATAAGGTCTATGATATTCATATTTTGGTATGTAGCATAACTAGATGGTTTGTACTATATCACTATAAGTTATCTTCCTCGGGTCAAAAACTCCCCTTCACTAGGGGTCCAAAATTAGGAAAAACGCAAAATTTGAGTATGCTAAAAAAGTCTTCATTTTAGAGAGGAGGGCATTTATATTTTGAGTGTAGCATAGTCTGGCTGTTATCTAACAGTTTTGATTAAATTATGCCTGTAGGTTAATAAACACCCCTTCCCTGGGTGTCCAAAGTTTGTAAAAATGCTCAATTAGACCATGTTCAATAGTCTTTTCCTCCCAATCTACAAAGTCTAAGGCACTCATATTTTGTATATAGCATATCCAGATGGTTCTCTACCACGTTAGCTAAAATCATAGCCCTTTGATAAAACAAGGCACTGCTTCAGAGGTCAAACTTTTTGGAAAACACCCAATTAGAGCAACATCAAAAGTCTTCTCCTTCTGAAATATAAGGTGATGGGCATACATAATTGGTATGTAGCATGACTAAATAATTTTGTACTATGTAACAGGAAAATATTCTCTTAAGATAAAAATGTCTCTGCTCCTAGGATCGAAAATTGCGTAAATCGCATTGAAAGAATTCTTATTCTTAAATATAGGTTCTAGAGCATTTACATTAAAAACTTAGGATAACATTATTGCTATCTACCATGTTTATATCCTTTTGACAAACATGGCCCTTCCCAAGGCATCCAAAGATGTGAAAAACGTCCAATAAGAGCATGTTCAAATATCTTTCACTCCTCACGTATAACTTGTAATGCATTCATATTTTGATTTATAGTACATCCAGATTGTACTCTACCAAGGTTGCTAAAATTACACCCATCGAAGTATCACACGGTAATTAGAGTTTGATTGAAATCTAAATACAAAGAATTTCAGGTAGAAAACACTGTGAGAAATGGATAAATTGCTTGTCACTCCCTTTCTCAAGATGTTTATTCAAACCTATTTTCCCTGAGGATGACAAATTCTTGGAAAGTATGGTAATGGATTAAACTATAAAGCCAAAGGAATTCATTTTTATTGTAAAGCATTGGATTGTTTTGTACAAAGCCAAAATTCTTATATTTCTTCTATTTATTTTGTTCAAGTTGTGTCTTTTTTATTCTAAAAAGTACTGTAAATTGCAGATGCCTCTGACGAGCGATTTAGGACCATCATGGTCCTCTTTTTTTAGTAAGAATTCTTGTAAGAACACTATTACAGTAAATATGTCGGATAGCTGACCCAGCTCACTCACCCCGCTTGCCACACCCACTTAACAGGAAGACCCGCTTCATCGATTTCAAACGGCGTTATTTGCAACATCTTTGGACAGTAACATGTAATATGATTTGGATTTGTTGGCGAAGCTGACATCGCAACTACACCTTACTCAAGCTTTTTTTCCTGCGTCTTGGTCACAAAGCCAACAAAAATTCTTCGTATAAATATCAGCCAATGTATGAGTTAAAAGTTCACATCTGGTTCAAATTAATCATTTGATTGGTATTGGCAGCCGAGATTGTCCACTACAATTTTTCATGGTCAAAACGATTTATTCTCCGCCTGTGTAGATCTACATGCTTGTTATAAATCGGAATATTAAAAAAGATTCTTACCTGTAACTTTTCTATAATTGAATTGGTAAGCGCAAGCCCGTGGGAGTTTCTTCCTAAATCAGAGCTACAGACAAATGTTGTTTGTTGGTGAAGATAAACATTGTCTGGTGTCACAAATTGTTGAATCACTGGATTTGCTACATTGAAAAATAATGTTAAAATAATAGAGAAAACTACAGATTGTTGACAGTTAAGCATACTTAACAAATACCCTCGATTAAAAAAACTGTATTTTCATCTACCAATTTCGATCAAATGATAGTATTCATCAGGGTTTGGTATACATATCATTTCATCTAAATAGAAATAAATTTGATTCTGATACGTCTATTTATGACACGGAAGAAGTACTAAATTTCTCATAACAAACTCATCGGCCTCTAGCTTTGTCATATTCTGAAAAAGTACACTTTGTTTGCTTTCATTGCGAAAGACGCCTTTACAATTTATAAACTATACTTCTCAAAAAATGCTAGGTTCACCTTTTCGCTCAACTATTTAAGGCTCTGAACAAATCGTTTCAAAGATTAGTTTTCTTTTTTCAGAAAGATTGGTTAATATTCGGAGTTGATGACCATGTATCAAATGTCGGTTCGGGACTATACTACTGACAAGGATTACGGGAAAAACATAACCCCTAAAAAGTGTTTCATTTTCCTTGCTTCATAACGCGTTTTGTTACATTTAGCGAAATTTGAACAAAGTTATCACAAATTTAAGATTGATCTCCATTTCGGTTTTGCAAAAAGCCGTTTTAAACGCAATCTTTGTCAAGGTGAGATGGACAGGGGCATCGTAATGCTTCTTTCTAGGGTATCCAAAGACATGTGGCAAATAACCTTTGTGTGTCCTGTAGTGTTATTAGAAATCGGTTTTTACAACCGGAAATGTGCATGCTTGGGGCGAGGACGCTTAATCATTGAGGTTTAAGACTTATTTCTGGTAGTTCAGGCTCAGCGTCACCAATTTCAAAACGAACAACGTTACCGTATAGGTACCCGAACCATCAAAAATGGACTGAAGAAATCTTGAACAATAGGATCAAATTCCACAATTTAAGATCAGGAGTTCAAAAGTATACGGAGGTGTTGTCAGGCGGTAAGTGAAGCACGAGGACATCGCACAAGCTTTAAAGTGCATTAAACTCCTAAATACTCTATTTCCTTACTTTCATGGTAGCATCGAAAGTGCTGATTATTTACCATTACGTCTTCGTGTAAATCTTACTTTAATATAACACAGAAACATTCAATCTTAACAATATCTATAACATTAAAGATAAAAATAATTGTGTAATTTCATCAAGATACAAAAATATTTATCGAGAAAAAAGTGATCTTTAGCAAATTTTGAGTTGCATATAAACACCAGAAAGCTTACAAGTTTGAAAAATTACAAAAAAGCAAGCTATTCTTTAACAAAAACATATGTCTCCAAATTACTTATATAGTTGAAGTGAAACTGCAGCCGTTCTTAAACCGCAGGCTAATTTGAAAGGAGGAAAGTAGCGTACACTACCACAGACGATACTGAGCGTTATTTTTCATCAAAATCGATTAAATGATTACTGATATTTGTCTGAACAAGACAAGTTTTACGGGGTATAATTGCGACCACTTGGAATAAAAACTGTATTCACTACTATATTTGAATTAGAGGTTATACTTATCAAGTGTTTGAAGTTTCATCAAAATTTGTTCAAATATTAAGAAGGAATCGTCTGGACAGGGAATATCGATTTACAGAGTAAAATGGTGGCTATTTTGCTATCAGTGGCCATTTGGAAAAAGAAAAGAGTCACGCATAACTAGAGGTGATGCTTAACAATTGTATCGAGTTTCATCTATATCGGTCCGGTGATACTTAGAATTTATCTGGAAAAGATAATTTCGATTTTACTCTGTAAAATTGGGCCATTATAAAACGGTAGCCGATTTGAAGAAAAAGAGATCTGCACAACAAGGAATGGCATCAAACAAGTGTGTGAAGTTTAAGCAAAATTAACCCAACGGCTATCGAGCGTTTTACCTGGTATGGAAATTTCATTAGACGGATTAAAACGGCGGAATTCAAGTGTCATGCACATACAGACATGATACAAACCAAAAATGTGTTACCTTGTGTGAATTTCATATCCTTCATATCCGCCTCCCGGTTACTGAACTGTAATAATTCAATATTCAAATGACGGAGTAAAATTTCGGCCACTTTGAAAACGGCGGTCAGTGTGACAAAAGAAAGTTAATCAGTTTCATGCAAATCGATCCAATGGTTACATTTTATTCGTCCAGACGAGGAAATATCATTTATTGAGTAAAATCTTGAAACCGGTGGCTATTTCCAAAACAGAAAGATGTAATGCACAACAAGAATTGATACTGAACAAGTGAAGTTTTATCAAAATCAGTCATAAGGTAACGGAGAATTCGTCCTGGCAAGGTAAAGTCAATTGACGTAGGAAATGGCAGCCATATTGAATAGTCATTTTGACAAAAGATAATCAAAATGGCTCATAAGGTTACTGAACAGTCATCCAGACATGAAAATGTCGATGTACAGAGAAACGTGGTGACCATTTTGAAAAAAGAGAAACACAATTAGAGTCAGTATTCGAAAACGATTAAATTTCATCAAAATCGGTCAAATGGTTTCTGAGTTCAAGCGGAAAAGACAATATCAATTTACAGATTAAAATAGAGACATTTTGAGAAATAGCAGCCATGTAGGGAAACTAAAAGTGTCGTGCACCCTTACATGTAAGTTGATACTAAAAAAATCGTGAAGTCTCATCAAATGGCCCATCCGATTCCAGGCATTCGTTCAAACAAGAAAATGTCCATTTAGAGACTAAAATGGCAGATATTTTGAAACAACGCCCTTTTTCAAAAAGAAACGCACTATTCAAACCTAAACAAATTTGTGGAGTGTCATCGTTATCCGACAAACGATTACCAAAGATTCGTCGAGAACAGAAGATGTCGATATATAAAGTAAAATGGCGGCCATTTTGAAAATAGAGAACATTCCAAACAAGAAGCGCTTATGTTTTTATCGGCAACCTGAGTCCATAGAGCAGAAAAAAGACAATTTTTATTACCTTCAATTTGATTGAAGTAAGGGAATATGATGTAAAATGGGATATAATTCAAATACGATCATAATAGATCACCACTAGCAAGGTTCAGGAAAACTGAAAATCAATCTTTTTTCGAGGATTTTCCAAGTTAGGATAGGATTCAACTTCACAAATAAGAGTTCCACCAGACAAAGATCGCACTTTTTGTTACATACCTGGGCCTCGGTGCTGCATTCCGTCAGAAAGAATGGTTCCTACATTTCCAACAACTTTCAAAAGCATATGGCTAAACACATGTAGCAATTGCTCACCTTATTGCTTTTCCAGCGCTTTGACATCCCCTCCAAATTTTCTCCAGCCCTATTTTCTTATACTTACTTAATTACCCTTGCTGTAAATACTTAAACACCGAATATAAGCATTGAACTACTGATTAACTAAAAGGAGATTTCTATGGGGTCTAGGCCTATCTCCCTCAGAGAACAGAAGATTTTATATTTTTAATATATGAGCCTGCAAAACAAGTGACCGCTCAGTGGAGGGCCATTTCTGACAAGGTATAAAAGTTCGTATTATGTGTTCTGTAAACTTTTATTACATGTGTTTTGAAAAATGATCTTTTGCATATATCTATTTGAAAAGGACAGCCTGTGTGGTTTATCGAGTAATTGATTAAAATTGACAAACACTTTTTTTTAAAAAAATTATCGCTGATTTATTCGCGTCCTATGTATAAGAGGCTTCTACAGGCAATTTTTTGCATCTTTTCTCAGTTGGTTCTTTTGGCTAGAACCTCAAAGTTGTCCGATATTTGTTTCAAATTTCTTCAAGAATCACGGAAAAATGCTAAATTTCCGTGGCAATAACTTCTGTTTACATTTAGATAAACTTAAAGGAAGTAATTAGCAAAAAGGAATTTATCTCCGAAAAGCACTGTTAACGGTTGGAACTCCTGCTTGCCATCTGCTCGGGTTACAAATCCTATTAGATCCATCACCGTTTGTGGGGTGCCATGATGCAATTTAGATTGAACACTTAATCTCTAGGCCTTTCTGTTTTCTGAGAAGAAGACGGTTTTTAAGTTAATACTGTGTAAGCCTATGGTGAACTCTCTGCCCCTCCCCCCCCCCTGAGGAGAAGCCAATTTTGACCCTGTGGCCATTATTTATGCAGTTTTGATAAGGGTCAACCAAATGATGTACATTAAATATCAAGACCCTATGCCCTTCTATTTTGGCGAAGAAGATTTACAAAGACTTTACTATATAAGGCTACGTTGAACTTGTAACCCCGGGAAAAGCCAATTTTCATCTTGGTAGATGTCAATCAGATGATTTGTTTGTTTGAATGCGGTTTTACGCCGCTTTCAACTATCTTTCAATTTTTCGCGGCGGCTGGAGCAACTAACAATGGAATCCTGGTATTTCTCTCACCAGTACTACCATTACATCCTTTCCTTGCCTCCAGCTGCTATCCCACATAGGTCTACGATTATCGACCCATTGGTGAGAGACAAATAGTCTGAATGGATGAGTGCCGCCGTCGGGGATCGAACCCGGGATTGACTGTTCGACGCGCTACTAACTGCGCTATGACGGCGGCTGTCAAACAGATGAAGCTATATACCAAGTATTAATGCTCCAGGCCTTTCCATTTGGGAGAGGAAGTTTTTAAAGTTTTCACTAAGCTTATGTCCTCTTCATTTGGCCCATTCCTAGCAGATCAATTACTTGACAATTTATCTCTTGTGAAAACTTTATGTTGTCCTTTCCCTAAAGACTCTTAATATAAAATGTGAATCCAATCAAGCTACCGGTTCAAGACAAGAAGGTTTATGAAGATGTACCAAATATTGCCCTCTTTTTGGCCATCATTGGGCCCTAAAAGGTCAGATAACCCAATTATATCTGCAAAACTGCCAAGTTTTGTTGAAATCTGGTCTAGGGTTCTTAAGAATAAGTCGAAAATGTAAAAAATTAACACACGAATGCCGAAACAAGGGACATAAAAGCGTTATGCACAACTAGAAGTATACTGTTTAATTTAGTTAAGATTCATCAAGAAGCATATATACCTTAGAGATTCATCAAAATCAGCCAGACGGTTACGAAGCATTTATCCGGACAAGAAAGATTAGATGGCCGGACGGACGAACGGTGCAGTCAAAACAATAATTATCTTATAACTAAACAACCTTCCCCGTGATAAGATTCTTTGTGATGTTTTCATGATATCACATGTGTAGTTTTTGCTCAGTAACATAATGGTGGTATTTTTAGAATGGTATAATGTCGGAACTACTTTTGACCTATAAATCTGATCTAGTGGAGACTGGGAAAACACAAATTGTACATGTATGACAACGCGCGGTAGGGTGATAATCTTTATTTGTATCGTTTGTGAATTATATTTCAGACTTAAGTGGAAGTGCAAATTTTTAACAATTCAAATAATGAAGCTGAGTAGAAAGCATATCAAATATTCGCGGGTGATCACTAAAAACTGTGACTCAGTTCTAATTAACAAAGTGCACAATGCACATGTTGATCTGGGTTTTTACTTTTGAAATTGTTTGGAATGGCCCGCATATGCTTTATTTCAAATTATGTTGAGTGATAGAATATGATTGTGTTTTAATTATGTGGTCATCAGTTGTTATGAAAGCACAGTTGTTAAATAACAAATATCAGTAGAGGCCCAGGATGTTGTTTTTAATTACTTTCAGTTAGTTTGTACCAAACTTAAGACGGGTCTTATCTGATGCTTATTGTTCTTTTAACTTTACATTTTACTGTAAGATGTCAAGAACTTGGTATTCATAAATATTATGGCGCGGTAAGGTAGAATCAGAGGCTATATATAGAAAAATCTATATATAGAAAGTTGCAAATCTCTTTACCATGTCTCTGTCATCTTTCTATTTTCTGTTTAAGAAGTAAAATAGATTTTGTAAAATGTTCAAACACACTCTTATCTCTTCTTTCTTAGTCGTTATACCATAAACAATTTGGATCGTACTAACTTCATGATCAAACCAAATAGATTTATGTTTTCTTGTAATACATGTTTACAGTTTAAATATTTTTGAATGAGAGCCCACAAATTACAGAAAAAGATTTAAAGCACGTTGCATCACACAGTTTGTATCATAGAGAATCAATACAGTAAAATTAATATCCACTGTTTAGAAGCACCCAAATATGATTTAGAACATGTGGAACTTTCACTGTATGTACCCTCAAAATCTATGATTATGTAAAATCGAAATTTTTCAAAACTTTTCTTTTCATGATGTTGATGGAACATTTGTAATATGGTGTAACGTGAAATGGTCAGAAATAGAAATAATGGAAAGAAAAAACTATATTTCGCTTGAGGATGCAATGGAGCCTGTGTACAGGTATTGTTTCCTAAGCTTTAGCAGTATGACAGAATACTGGAATCGGGTCTTTTTTTTTCATTTCAGACTAGATCTCCAAGCTCATCTACTACAGAAAATTGGAGGGGGTATTAAATGTACCTGAAGATCCAAGAAGTGATGTTAGCTCTTTCATGTAGATAAAATATGACTAGGAATCGGCAATTTTAGTGACTATCCTCGCCGAAAAAAGTAGGGAAATAAACAATCAGTGCCGCCTGACACCGGTTATCGAGTCACATGACCATTTACAAATAAAATGAAATAGTGATTTTATTCCACTTCTATGTATTTGTCGTCATCAAAATCAACACGGTATAACAATTCAAGCTTGAACTTAAAAATTAGGGCGTGACAAAAACTCTCTCTTTTTGAATGAGGTAGAGCCAGTTCGAGAGGCGACGTCGTATTTAGAGCAATCCGAAATGCTTTAACAGTCATGTTCGTTTAAACCATTGACAAGTGATCGATTTATGATTAGAACGCAGAGAACGCTGGCCTGAATATACAAGTATCATTCGAGATATTGAAACAGATATCTTAACTAGCTAATTTGCATATACATCAACATTTATTTCTTTGCTAAAAGCATCGACGAAAACAAGTTATATATTTGTTACAAGATGAATACAATACTTATATAGCGTATTGTATAACAAAGATATATATCTCGGTTGTGGATATTGATAATAATTGAAAGTAATGTACTTACACTCCGTTCTAACACACTAACGCTCATTCACCAACTTGTCGTAGTATCATATGTCACTCACTGTTAACGGGCTCGACAAAATTGAACTATAAGAGGCTGGGGTTTTCTATGGTGTTCAGAATAAAGTAATTAACGTAATATGTGTTCAAGGATATATTATGCTAGTGTCAAAACTGCTTTATAGATATTGCAGGAAAGTAGAAATTATGTATATAAACCTCTTTCAGATTCTAGATACAACTGTCAATTACTCCGGTGCATAAGCTGTTTTTAAAGGTTTTTTTTTCTTTTTGTATATTTGCGAAAAAAGTCTGTCATTGGAGACTGTATATGGCCTGAAATTGATGTTTTTAAATTAACTTTATAAGGCAATTATGAAAAGTAGCACAATTTCGCAGACGGGTGTGGCACCATTCTGAATGAATTGTTTACGTGTCGACACTGTGAAAATATATTTCACATTTGGTAACGAAGACCTGAATCGAGTTTGTATAAATTATTTGGGTATAGAAAATGCCTCACAAACTGGTATTTTCTTTGGTAGGACATAACCCTAACCGTTTCTTTGGTAGGACAATACTTACAAAGAACTCGTATGTTAATGATGTCTTCAATATTATTATTAATCCTCAAACGAAACGTCCCCTCATTTAGACAGTTAATTGGAATTGAAATTATCAATTTTCCATAATTCATTTCTACTCTAATAATAATTCCTTTTCCTATCTCAAGTTCGCCGTCGGATTTGATTTGATTGGTTTCGCTATAAAGTTCGTGTCCGTTAAATGATACACGCAATTCATTGATTGTATCTACATCTCTTAATAAACATTCTGTTGTCACATTTGTTCCGGTAACTTCAGATATGTTTTTCTCAAGGCACCGCATATCTGTAAAGTACAAAAATACCATTTTAATATGTCTTTAACATATAGGGTTTCAGCACTTTTAATTATAATTAATCTTGCAGTAAAATATTTTTCACTTTTTTAATAATGTCCCATTCTCATTAAAATCTTTTAAAATGCTCCTTTATAATAACAATAAGCAGAACGACTCTGAAACGCTAACCTCTATTTAATTAGCCGAGTAGATGTTGCAGTTAAAGAAAAGTACGCAACCATGCCAATATGTATGGGTCAATTAGATTTTATATAATAAAATAAACAAGTACGTTTGAAATTGATTAATGAGGAACAAAACGGAAGCAAAAACAATCCATGTCCTGTCTGCAAAACCAAAATTCGAAAACAATTGGCTATTTATTCAGAGAATATGCTAAAGCAATTTGAACGACTTCCGACGGTCAACGGGTTTATCACGCTGTCTCAGATGAGCTAAAACAGATGTGTATTCACCCAAAGCTTTCTAAAATTACGGATACATCAGAAGTGTCACGGTACAATAGAATGATTATTTTATACCTGTTTATCCATAAAAACAATACTTTTAAATGATACTCACATGGCTGCCCTTGGTCTGAAATGTACAAATTAAATCTGCAAATAATCGCAGTTTGAATAAAGGAGAGAATAAATTCTTATTCGATATACACCGTTTTGACGGAATAAAGCTCTGTCAAATTAAGAGGTGCAAGAAGAAAATATATATGAGGCTGTTAGAAAAGCTTCGTGACTTTTGATTCCTAAGATAACATTTCACGTTAAAGGGAAGTTAAAATTATTATATATTTTCCTATGTGTCAAGGGTAAAAGTCTTTTTTTTTTTATCTAAAATGGTCTTTCTGTTGCTTTTTATCAACACGTTGCCTTACATTTTCTACATGTAAATTTAAAACGTGACATGACTAGTATTTTACCTTGATTAATACAATATGGATCTCCTTGCCAGTTGCCATACTGTGTACAACGGACAAAATTCATTGACTGGTTGTATAAATAAAATCCATCCTCACAGCGGACTATAATAACAGATTGGAGGCCTGTCCCATTCTGATAATGTATCAATCCATTTTCGACCATAGCGTAGTTTCCACAATCAATAACACATCCAGAGACAATTGTCCAGATTCCATCGGAAAAGCAGACCATTGAGTCATTTTCTTGCCGCGTGAACCCGTCGATACATTGAATATCTAACTTTGAGCCATAAGTTGTAATTACGTTAGTAAAATGTCTTGCATTTGCGGGTGGATAAGGTATTCCACAATCTTTAATAGTGCAGTTTGGGTAGACACTCCAGCTTCCGCTGCTTTCACAAACAATTGTCTTGTTACCATTTATTTCATAGCCGGTATCACATTCAACTGTTGCATAAGAATTTGTCTTTAAACCGGAAACGAAAACAAACTCTGCATGTTCTATCGGTTTTGGTAGTCCACAGTTGGCTTAAAGAAAAAAATGAGAAATTAGAGTAATTATGATCTATCGGATTAAACTTTATTTGGTATTCTCTTTTTAAAAACTAGTTTTACTACCCAAGTTTTTATTTAACTCCAGAAGTTAAACTCTTTAGAAACAAAACAATTTTGGTCCAATTAAGCGCAAAAATCGACTGCAATTAAAGGTCATGTCTCATCGAATTTAAAGACTGGTTAGACCAAAATATGACTAAGATTAATATCACTCGTGGTTCAAAATCAACTTGCTCAAAACCATAGGAAACATTTTTCCATATTTTGGAGAACTATCAGTATCTATAGACAAAAATCATACCTTCTCCAGACTTATTACACATTACGCTTGTAAAAGGCGTATTTGAGGCGTGTATAAGCCATTCACCAGTCCTTCCACAAACGACTGGAATTGAAATACCGCTATTACACTGAACAACTGCAAACGATTGAAATGTTGTGGTTGTTTTCAGAAACTGGCCGTCGAGTGATGCATTCACAAAACTTCCACAGTCGATCTTTTCGCAAGAAAAATTTGAACTCCATAGACCATTGGCCCTACACGTAGTGAAGTTATCACCGACGAGTCTGAAGCCATAATCACAAGAAAGATATATGGTTGTTTCGAAAGTTGTAGCAGAAAACAGTTCTAGTTGACCATTAACTGGTTCAACCGGTGTTCTACAATCTGAAACGAGACACAAACGAGTCTATTAAAATCCCTTAAATCACAATTGAAAAGGTTGTAGTTTATAATATTCAATATCTTGAAAGAAAGAATACGACCAGTTTGAAATGACTAAAATCCAAAAGGGCTCGTGGCCGAATGGTCGCATAATGTATACATACTGTAAAAAATGTAAATATGTTTTAACATTAGTTGGACAGATATTTAACTAGGCCGTGACAAACATGCAGCCCTAGCCATGAGATACACGAGTCAAGGATGTAGTCCGTTGAGTGCACATGTTTTCATGTCTAAGATTGACCTGTGTATGTATTTTCTACCAAGAATTACCCTATATACTAAACTTGTCCATTGTTTGTACTCGGACTGTTTCGGAAATTTTGAGCCAAAAAATGTTTCCATCAATTGACACACTTTCGTAGCTTTTTATCCAATATGACAAAAGATCGAACTAATCCGAGCTTTTATAACCAAACCATTATCATCAAGTTTCAGAAAATCTCCATAAAATGCTAGTCATCGAATCCGGTGGTAAGCTCTTTTAAACTCGAGTAACTTAAAACTAACGGATCACTGACCCCGATCACTAGCTATACTAGCTGACTCCTACATTAAGTTCCTTTTCGATTCGAATTAATAAACTGTAAATAAGACTATTAACGAACAGAAATGCTTCACATAAATATCATCCAATATCAGAGTTAAAAGTTCACTTCGGGTCTTTTTGACGCTTTGATTGCTCGCTTAATTATTTGAAAACCACTTTAATTTGAGATTTATCATGTTACTATTGAATAACGCATTTGGAAAGGATCAATTTAATCCCCTATTTCATTTTTTTCAATCCCGATAGAAAAGAAAGATAATTGTAAGAGGACCATGATGGTCCTAGATCGCTCACTTGAACTGTCTGCTGTTAAAAAATGCAACTAGAGACAAATAACTATAATCAGTTTCATGAAGATTGAGGCAAAACTGAGACTTCTATATTGTAAACAGAGAAATTGTCATTATGGCCCCTTTTCCTGTGATTTCCGAGTGAACTTTTCCATGATAAATAGGATTCATCCTTATGACCTAAAAAATATTCTGACAAAGGTTCATGAAGAATTAGCTAAAATTGTGGCCTCTATACTTTAAACAAAGAAATTTTCATTAAGGCCCCTTTTTCTGTGTTTTCAAATAGAATCTTCTAATAATCGATAGGGTTCATCCTCATAACCTAACAACTATTCTGACCAAGTTTCATGATTTGTTTGTTTAAATGGGGTTTTACGCCGCTTTCAATATTCTTTCAGTTATATCGCGGCGGCTGAAGCACCTTACAATGGATTCCTAGTATTTCTCACACCAGTACCGCCATCACATCCCTTCCTAGCCTCCAGCTGCTGTCCCACATAGGTCTACGATTATCGACCCATTGGTGGAAGACAAATAGTCGGAAAGGATAAGTGCCGCCGTCGGGAATCGAACCCGGCCAAGTTTCATGAAGATTAAGCCAAAATTGTGGCCTCTAGAGTGTAAACAAAGAAATTGTCATTAAGGCCCCTTTTCCTGTGTTTTCGGAAAGATCCTCGTAATAATCAATAGGGTTCATCTGCATGACCTAATAAATTTTCTGGCAAAGTTTCATGAAGATGGAGCTAATTTAGGCCTTTAGAGTGTAAACAAAGAAATTATCATAAAGGCCCCTATCCTGTGTTTTCTTATAGAACCATCCCATAATCAATAGGGTTCATTCTCATGACCTAACTATTATTCTGGCAAAGTTTCGTGAAGATACAGACATTCAACGATCACAAAAGCTCGCCATGAGCACACTGTACTTAGGTAAGCTAAAAACACTTACCGACAATTATACAGCTATCAGTGTTATCCCATAAACCAGTTTCATTACATCTTGAAATACCCATACAGGATCCCCGTGTAAATCCTGCATTGCAGACGACATTAGCAGTAGATCCGAACATTCTTCCTTTGGTGAAAGACACAGCTTGACCATTGGAAATAACCAGAAAAGGGCATTCTACTGGAATACACTCTACCATAGAACTCCATTTTCCAGTCAGAAGGCAAGAGGTTGTTGATATATCATTCAAATATGTATATCCTGGTAAGCATTCGACTGTCAAAGTTGAGTTTAGTGCCGTGTTCAACTTTTCCCCTATATAGCGACCATATAGCAACTGTGTAGGTACGCCACAGTCAACAATTTCGCATGTCGGTACGCCCTCCCATTCACCAGATCCAAGACATGACACATTTGGCTCTCCATTTATTCTGTAACCTTTTTCGCACTCGTAATGTACTATGTGACCATATAATGTACCAGACGAGGTAACTATATTTCCATTAGGAATTGATTTTAAGGGACCACAATCAACTGGTTGACAGGAGGGAATATCTGGCTGAATATCTCCAGGTTTGCAAGTAAAAATAGAAGATCCATTTACAAAGTAACCGAAATCACATGAAATATCGAAATATGAACCATTGATATTTCGAATGAATCCGTTTTCAACATTGTAAGTGAGGCCACATGAGGATAAGAAACATATTGGTCCCTCTTGCCATTTCTTGTTCGCTTGACAATATATTGGATTTTTCCCAACTAATATGTAACTGCCGTTACATTCGAAGTAAATGCTAGATCCGAAGTTCGTACCTGTTTGATTCTTTATGACTATATTTTGGATAGTTTGGTTGAATTCACCACAGTCTATAATTTTACAAGCGCCTACCCCATCCCAAAATCCATTACTTAGGCATTCTACTGTATAATTTCCAATTCTTTCGTATCCTTCATCGCAATTAACCTGAGCAAAATCGCCATACTCTCTTACATCTTCATGGAAAGCTGTTATATGCCCATTATCAATAGTTGCATTTTGCGGACATTTGACTTTTTCGCAAATGGGAAAGCCACTCCACGTTTCGTTTTCAAGACAGAAGATAGTTGCGTTGCCGGCTACGACATAGCCCTCGCTACAGTTGAGCACAAGACTGTCTTCAAATTTGGGCGGATCACCAGAATTGTTCTCGGCAATGTTTATATTTTCTTTGAGACTGTATTCTGGGCATTCTTTTCTAGTGCAAGTGGGAAAAACACTCCATGATGTGTTCGATAGACATGTAACCGTGGCGTCCCCTTTGATTTTATAACCTTGGTTACAAGCTAATCTCACTTCTTGGTTATAATGTGATTGATTTAAACTACCACTAACTAGAAGAGAGTTATTTGGAAGCTGAAGCTGTGAACATAAAACTGGCGAGCAGTCTGATATCATGGACCACGTGCCGTTTTCTAAACAAGTCGTGTTGGCCTCCGATGAAACGCTATATCCCTCCTCACATATAACCGCCATAACTTTGCCAACCAGTGAAAAGCCTGTCAAACTTGGCTGAAAAATACCATATTCCGGCGGGTCGACTTTTGGGCAAACAGTAGGCTCGCAAATCGGGATCGCACTCCACGTTCCATCTTCGCGACACGTCACCGTTTCTGAACCTACACGATTGAAATTGTTTAGACATTTAATCGTTATAGTGTTGTTATAAGCAAACTCTTTATTGTCTTCGGTCGGTAATATGCTATTATTAGGGTAGTTAAATGTCGGACAAAGGATCGGAGAACAATCAGGAATATTACTCCACGACCCATTTTCTAAACAACTAATTTTCCCATCACCATTTTTCAGCTCGTATCCAACAGAGCATTGTATTTCCAAGTAGTCCCCATATACAGTTGCCCTTTCTTTACATAGTAAATGACTTTTATCCGGTATTGATAAAGTTTCATTGCAAATTATTTTTTCGCATCGTGGAACTTCAGACCATACCTTGTTCGATTGACATGAAATAAATTCGTTACCAACAATGCGGAAACCAACATCGCAACTTATTTGATATATGTCACCAAAATTACCAACAGTTCCATTTACAGAGCCGTTTAAAATAGTTATCTCTTCACACGAGACAGCTTCGCACATCGGACCTTCACTCCAATTTCCATTTGCCTTACAATAAATTGAAAAGTTGCCTTTCATATGGTATCCTTCTTCACACGCATATATAACATAATCCATGTATTGTTTTCCGGTAGAAATAACAATTCTGCCATTTAACAAATCCGATGTTTCTCCGCAATAAGATTTTATACAATTAGGAACAGAGCTCCATGATCCATTCGGTTGACATCTTATTTCTCTATCTCCATCAAGAACATATCCTTCTAAGCATGTTATTTCTACTGTATCATTCAAAATTGAAGTATTTAATTTGTTGTGGATTGCGTTTACTGGAAATATCACAGGACCACAATCTACCGGTTTACAAGAAGGAGATGGGCCCCATATTTTGTTGGATAGGCATGTTATCTGTTTTTCTATTTTCCCGTTGATTGTATAACCTTCCTCACACCTAATTGTAAGGATGCTTCCGTAGAAAAAGTTTGTACCAGTAATATTCAAAATATGACTTTCATTTGAAGGGACCAATTCACCACATGTAACTGCCTCACATTCAAAGGAATCGACCCAACCAATTCCAAGAACGCAGGTTTTGTACAGAACGAGTTCAAAACCCTCGCCACAAGCTACTTTCACTCTATTCCCTTCGGTAAAATTTGGCTGAGTGGAGACGTTTGATTGAATATAATGTGGCAATGATAACACAGGACATGATAAGAGCCGACATTCTGGTAGCGGTGTCCATGATCCATTGGATTGGCAATAAACAAATTGATTTCCTTGAATTTGATACCCTTCTTCGCAACTTAACGTGACGTTACTTTCAAACATATTGCGATATTCAGATTGGTTTAAAGAGTTCATATGGGCTGGAAAGCTCAGTGTTGGACAATGAATTATTTCACAAACTGGAGGCAATCCCCAAAAGTTAGGTATTTTGCATGACAGTTGATCGTTTCCCGAAATAGAATAGCCTTCATTGCACGAAAAGGTCAAAGTATCGCCATACATAAATCCAGTTGAAATAACTTCGCCGTTTTCAATCAAAGGAGCTTGTCCGCATGAGACTGTTGATGAAAACAAGTAATTAAAATTAGTACCATAAGATTTACAATTTTATTAATTTTGCTCTTCCTTTTGCCTTTCTACCTAATAAGAATCAACTAAAGTTCATCTCACCCAACTTTTCAATTGTATCACAAAGGCTGAGGCCCTTACAAACAATGGCTTCCACTATTTCTCATACCAGCACAACCACAACATTCGGGTAACAGCTGGTTATCCTACTTGGGGGTGCTACTTATCATTCACACATTCATTCCGTGAGAGAAAAATGTGTTGCGATTACTTTCTACAAATGTCGGAAAAACGGGTTGACCGCGACAGGACTCGAACTAATAGCCCTAAGATCGACAGAAATTCGGCGATTTCGTCTTAGCGAACCAATCTCGGCCAATGAAGATATATATACAGACCGTTAACTCTCACTTTCCTTGAACACTCACTCCACTAGTGAGATACCCGGGTTCAAATCCCAACACAGAGGGTGTTAAAAGTATGACGATCAACTACATTTACATTATAAAGATAATTTACATTCAAAAACAGTTTGACGGAATTTCGAAAGCGATTTTGCTGCAAATTCTGTTTGAAAAAGATATTCCTGTGACATACATTTTTCAAACCGCCATTAGGGACAAAACAATACACAAAATTTGTCCCCTATCTATGAAGGTCTCTTTTAATACAATATTCAATGGACACGTGAATGATTACACACTTAATTGTATGAAAACTCAATCATACAACTGACGAAGTAAGAGTCGACTTGCCCCATTAAATTTTATGTTCATATCACCGGTAGGGCTTCTCAAGGAAAATGCGTATAGTTGTATAAGCTTACTTTTGTTGATTGCCTTTTACAAATTTGATGTGTATAGTTATGCAAATATGAATTACTGTCTAATCTTTTTTATTGCGCTAGACTCTGTCGTCATTTAGTCTTGATTTTTTTTGTTATATCTGTTTAAAACTGAAGAAAAAACAACGTTCGTTTCGCCCATGAATTTTTCACAGCTGATGATTTAAAAGGGGGGAGAAAAGCCACAGGTTTTATGACCAACTGCCCTGTCTTTCAAGCCTTTACTTTATTCATATAAACTGCCTATTAATCATCATTCATATTATCTAGTATATCCAATCATAGGTGACTTTGACTACATGGCCTCTGTTTAAAGTTTCATCCGAATGACTAGAGAAGCGGGCTATTGAACTAGTGACTTCTGACAATGGGTAGAGGACGTTACCACCAGACTGGAACAGAGTTAATTCATTTAGTCTACCTGCTGAAAGCTGACTGGCCGAGGATGTGAGTTTCCTTTCAAAAGATACACTTGACGGCCTGTACTGGAAGTCGTTCACTGACACAAATTCATCGGCGGGTAAACCTTGTGACAATATCTCAAATAAATCCGTCTCTGATGGAGATTGAATTCGAGACGACTCAATGACCAAGACGAAGTCGAACACAATGCTTCCATTTCTAGGAAATAAAAAATCCAAGTTAGTGCCTGTAAATAAGATAGAGACGTGTACCTTCGTGTTATTCGGTTTAGATCCATTTTTAAGATTTAAATGGACAGGCTTGAACTATTTAGGCAATCTTTCACACGATTGGTATTTCATTCTGTATTCTGGCGCTAGAAAAGGTACGTCAATTTATCACGTGTGTTTCTTAGATTAGCAAATATAGGCAGTTTCTTTATAAAAGTTCCTTGTATTTCTTATGAATAATTATTTTATGAACGTTTCTGTATTCAAGAAAATGCATTTAATAATTCTTTCCAGGGTAAAATAACAGAAATAAAATACCTTATTTCATTGACAAGGCATCCTTCATAGCTGGACTGGTAGGTACTATTTCTAAATAGTTGATCCATCTGAAATAAAAGGGTGATGGCAATGCAAAAAAAACCATTAATTTATCTTTCGTCTCAAGCTAAATTCTTTTTGTGTTTAATGTAACTTAATAACACGCGGTAATTTTCAATCTATGCTCTAGATACTTTCCCATTTATGGTCGTCGGTCATTTTTTCTTGTTTTATCTTTTGATACCGCATCGAGATTGCACTAACGAATTAGCTTCCAAATTATATGCTGTATTGCATATGCCTAGGGATGTTTCGCAGTATCTGATATCATTTTAGTAATGCTAGTGACACGTATATACTTCTTATTGTCAAGAGGTTCAATATAACTGAAATACTGTAAACATGTCGTTAAACCCCATTCAATCAATCAATCGTCAAAAAGTTGCTCTTTGACCTTTGCATACAAATTATTGATAACAGTAGTATTGTATAAGATACGAAAATGAAGTAAAAAGACAAAAAATTTAAGCTACGCAGGGTTTAAAATAAACAGTCATTTGATAATAAGTAGTATTTTTCCAAATTTGTTGATGATATTTACCCGAAATAGGCACATACTGTTTAGTGACTAGAACAACTATATCAATTTGATCACCACAATAAGTAACATTTGAATTTGGGAAAACTATAGAAAGGTTAAATACATATCGAAGTATACGTTTTTAACAAGCAAATACTATTTCAAGTTAACCACAGTCTTACCATATCCTCATTTTTAAAGACAATTTTAATGTTCCCTTATTCAACCAAGTTTTGCCCACAATCTCATTCTTAATAGATTCATTTGCTTAGAAATACATGAATTGTTGAATAGGTCTGTTAACGCATACCTTATCCTTTGTAAAGCCACCATGAAAAAGAAAAAAAAATAAACAGTTTTTTTTACATACTCTGTTCATATCCGATAAAAGTTATAACTATGGTGTGATTTTTAGCAATACGCCAAATCTGATTTTACTTCTTC
Organism: Fragum fragum; assembly: GCA_946902895.1. NCBI lineage: Eukaryota > Metazoa > Mollusca > Bivalvia > Cardiida > Cardiidae > Fragum > Fragum fragum. The sequence continues at coordinate 50,119,261 of OX336379.1, forward strand.
GAATGCCGAATAGTTTTAGGGATTAACTCTTGATCTTCGAGTCCCACTGTCACCGGGTTGTTTTTAAAGGCAATGTGCTTCACAGCCAGCTTAAGCCTAACTAATTTGTAGTATTTGATCAGAGATGTGAAAATACCCCATTTGTGAGTGTTTGAGAGCGATTCTATAAGGTCAAAAACTTTCTTCGTAATCGAACCAAAATAAACTTTTAGTATTTAACTGATAATCATTACTCATTGTTTATGTCATATTACGAAAAACCGAGTTTGAAGACACAATTAACCTTTATATCCTAAATGTACCAGACACAACAATTATATGTATAAAATATCTTCTTATTAAGTTAAAGAAGTATAGGAATATTAAAGGAATTAACGTTGCAGCTCTCAATATTGATTTAAAATTAACACTGCACGAGTGCTTCAGTATATGACCTAATACAATTTGATTTCAATCGTATTCTGAAAAAAGAATATCATTATTATTAAAAGTGCTGGTATTCAAAAGGAATTTTCAATCAGACGCCATTGGTTGATAAAGTTGTAATTCAGTAGCTCGTGGAAAATTCAAAATTCAACGATTTGCGTTTATGAATATAATCAAAATTTGAGTTTCTATGCCTTATGTACATTTTTTAATTACCCAGAGCTTAGAAATGTACAATAAAGTTTCTTTGAGTGATCAATTGACAACTCACAGCAACGTATAAAGGTCTTTGAAGTAGTCCATTTAATTCTGGAAATACTATTTTATTAATTCGATTTCTAAATCAGCATATATGAATGCACTAGTTGAATGAAATCGTATAACTTCTTTTTCTTGTTATATACCAGTTTGAGAAAGCATGAAGTTGTTTTCTGTTTTCTTCAGTCTTTTCATGCTTTATCTCTCCCCCGTCTCTCTGTCTGTCCGTCACTTACCACAATCCTGCTACTGGCTCTTATTCTTCAATAGATTTAATTATTTGCACCGAAGATAGCTTTCGAGAATTTCAACTGGAAAGTTGACTGTGATCTCTATGGTATTGACCATTTTCCTATTCATATATCTGAATTAGGACCATCGATCAAGAACGCCAAATGCGCTGGAAACTCAATGAGGCTAAGTGGGAACTGTTCAAAACTACCTGCGAACAATCAATAAATTCAGAAGCTTTTGATGATTGTGAAAACTCTGCAGAGCTTTTCACATCTTTACTTTATTCGGCTACTGAGGGATCTATCCGACAAACTTCGCCTGACCCTAAATTTCGAAACAAGCCATGGTTCAACGAAGATTGCTAAATGCCAAAGATGAGCGAAATATGCTTTAAGGTCATTTGATCTAAGACCTACAAAGGAAAACTTGTAAAAGTTCAAAATTGCACGCGCGGAAGCTTGTCGAACTATTAAAGCAAACGTGCGTCTTGGAGACAGTATGTTTCTGACTTTAATTCCAGATCTTCTGTCAAAAAGACGTGGGATATGGTGAGAAAAATCAGTTGGAAGAACACGTCACTTGGTGTTAGTTTTTTTTAAAACTGATGATATACCTTTATTACTTCCAAACATGACATTGCTAATGTCTTGACAGATACTTTTGCTAAGAAGCCTCTTCTTCCAATTACTTCTGCACATTTCAAAATTTCAAGGTGAAAAGGAAAAGTCTAAGCTTAATTTCAGTTCTAGGAAAATAGAACGCTGCAATAGAGACTTTTCGGTTAAGGAGTTTAAGGTTTTTAAACGTGTCATGACACTTAGGTAGGATCTGCTAATATTCATTAGCAATTCCTTAAACACTTGCTATCCCGTTCGCTCATTTTTTTACTTCAACGCTTTAATCAGGTTAGGCAAACGGGAACACTTCCAGCATCTTGACGTGATGCCCTTGTCATTCCAATACCTAGACCAGGTAAAGATTCTACAAATCCTTCCAAATATCGCCCTATAGCCTTAACAAGTTGTATTTGTAAAACCATGGAAAGAACGGTTAACGACCGTCATGTTTGGTTTCTTGAAAAGAACAACATTATCAGGTTAATTCAAAGTGGCTTTCGAAAACAGAGAAGCACTCTTGATCATCTTGTCCGCTGCGCGACCTTTATGCGAGAAGCTTTTATAAAGAAAGAACGGATTGTTTTTGTTTTTTTTTTCGATCTTATGCCTATGATACCACTTCGAAGCATGGAATTATGGATGACCTCTTTAATTTCGATATTCGTGGTCGCTTGCTTATTTCATTTCTGCATTTTGAGACGAACGTCGGTTTAGATTCAGGGTTGGAAGTACCTTTTCTGATCCACATGAACTAGAAATGGGCGTCCCACAGGGAAGTATTTTATTTGTGACATTACTTAGTGTCAAAATTAATAACATTGTCCAAACTGTTTGTCCTGGTGTGGAATGTTTTCTTTACGTTGATGGCTTCTGTACCTGTTACAGCTCAAAACATATGTATACAATTGAAAGGCACTTACAACAAGTGTTAAACAACCTTAGTAAAATTTCAACTAAACCAGTTTAAAGTTTTCAAAGACGAAAAACAAATTGTATGCACTTTTATCAATCAAGAAAAGTGCCAATTGAAGTTGTTCCAGATTTCAAGTTTTTAGGACTTCTCTTTTAATCTAAACTCGTTTCGCCAACATATTGGTACTTTGAGCAAAACGTGCAAGAGGGCTCTAAAACTTTTACGTGCTGTATCCAGTATGGATTGGGGAGCCGATAAAACGTTTTATTGCTGAAGCTAATGAACCATCTTTAAATCTACCCCGAAAGCAACTGTCCATGCAATTTTATTTAAAACTTAAAGCAACCTTGATAATCCTACTCATACAATTTTATTTGAAACCAGGCACAGAAAAGGTTTTGAAAAGAAAACAAAGTTTTTCGAAATTAAAGAGAAATACGCAACCTACAAAGAGATTTACACGGATGGTTCAAAGAACGATGAAAAAGTTGGTTCAGCCACTTTATTAGAAGCTGAAAGGACCATTTCCGTTCACCAAATTGCTCTTCTGTTTTTCAACCGAGCGTAAGGCGAATGATCTCGCACTCGATCACATAATCGCAGAGCGCTTCTCTCACTACATTATTTTCATTGACTCTATGTCAAGTAGGCAAGCAATTTAGAATGAGAAAAATGATAATCCCCTTTTAGTTAGATTGCTAGATAAAATGGAAAAGCTTTGTGATGTTGATCTCCCTAGCCAATTTGTATTCGTGGTAATGAAGAGGCAGATAAAGCTGCCAAGGAGGTATTATCAATCGATGTTTTTCCGTTTGAAGTTCCTTTTAAGCCGTTGACAAATAGTTTTATTTAGGATGTCTGGCAAAATTGTCAGGACGATCCTGTAAACCAAGATGACAAACTTTATACTATTAAAAAGGGTCGTGGTGAATGGCTGTCTGGCTATAGATCTTACCGCCGTGAAGAAATTATTTTAACTCGTTTACGCATAGGTCATACACATCTAAGCATTATTTTCTTCTTGAGGGAGAAGAAACTCCAATCTGTATCCCATACACCGCTCTCTTACTGGCAAACAAATCTTTGTAGACTGTATTGATTCTCATAATACCAGAGAAAGGATTTTCAAGGTTTACATTATGAGGCAGCTATTTGAAAGCGTAAAAGTATTTGATTTCCTGAAAGCCATTAATTTGTCCAACAAAATATAGTTTTAGGTTCTTTTAAGAATGTTTTATCACTTTTCACGATTGTTCAAATATTTACCGTTCATAAACATCAGTTTTATGTTAAAGCTTAAAATTCTAGTATTGTTATTGGATTCGAGTTTTTACTCTTCAAAATTGTCTCATTTTTTGCATGTGGTACATTTTAGTTACTTGTATTGCGCCCAACATGACCATATGTGTCGACGGGCCATAAAACAACATTCATTCATTCCATCTTGGTTAAACCTGGGCAGAGGACACAATTGTTACTCCGAAATAAGTTTTTTTTTTCTAAAAACAAAGAATAATTGTGTTGGTGTTCAGAGATTCAATACTAATAGGTTGAATATTAATGTACCATGTACCTGTTAAAATCTGTATACAGTTAATCAAAATTGAACAAAGAAGAATTATACTGAGATGAAAAAGTTTAGTCAGTAAGTTTTTAAGATGGAATTATTTTTTCAGCGGCCAGTAAAATTACAACAAAGTAGACTAACCTTTAAATTAATTTAATTTCCAACATTATCCACACTTTTGTAAACGTACATATTCCAAAATAAAACTTCTGAGACTAATTAAACACAAGAGGGGTATTTCTCAAATTTCATAGAGTTATCAGTATCTTGTATGTCCCCCTCTGGATTGAACCACGGCCAAACAACGACGCCTCATGCTGTTAATAAGCCGTCTGATGAATTGTAAGGGAAGTCTTGTCCATTCATCACGTAAAGCACGTTCCAAATCGTTCACATTATTGACGTCAGCACGTTGACGTACCTTACGCCCGATGTAGTCCCACAAGTGCTCAATCGGGGAAATGTCTGGTGATTTTGATGGCCACTCGAGAATAGGGATATTTTGAGTTGTCAAAAGGTTTCGTGTGTGCCTGGCAGTGTGACAGCGTGCGTTATCCTGTTGTAATACGTCAGCATTGCCGTTCCTAACATATGGAACAATTACAGGGAGGATGATCTCATTACAGTATCTGACTGCATTCAGATTTCCACGGATTATTTTAAGTTCTGTTAGACCTCTGTAACTCATACCAGCCCACAGCATAACAGATCCCCCGCCATAACGATCATACTCCATAACGTTCGCAGGATCAAACCGTTCGCCTCTTCGACGCCAAACCCGAACTCGTCCATCAGCTCCACAAAGGTTGAACTTGGATTCGTCAGTAAAAACAATTCTGTTCCATCGCTGTCTTGGCCAACGAATATGCTGACGTGCCCAGTGTAGTCGCGCCGTGCGATGACGTTCCGTTAAAAAGATGCCTTTGAAGGGGCGTCGAGAACGAAGTCTGGCAGAACGTAGCCGATTTCTAACAGTGTCCACAGAAATTCTGGTCCCTGTTGCATGTCTTACGTGTTCACCGATTCTTGGAGCCGACATAAAGCGGTGACGTCGTGATAACGTCACTATGAACCTGTCCTCCCTTGGCGTCGTTTTCTTTGGTCTGCCTGACCTTGGTCTGTCACTTGCTTTCCCAGTCTGCCTGAAGCGTGCTTGCAGACGATAAATGGTTCGTTCGCAATAACCAAAACGACGTGCTACGTCAGCAACACGTATACCAGCTTCGAGTAGACCAAGCGCTATATTTCTGTCCTTTAACGTCATCCCTGGACGTCGACCCATGGTTGCTACCTTGATTTTTATTGCGAAATTTTCTATTCTGTACAAAACCCTTCCGATTTATGAAATCATATGGTAAAATAAACATACGGATAAACCACAGCACGTGCACCACATGGAATCGAAAATGCACGTGATTACGCAAAACACGTGGTTTGTGTATTGCAATTTCAATGAAAACATGTAGGTCATCGATTAAAATTTCAATGAAAAACGAATTAAAGCTGATATCCTGGGGAATAAAGTTTTATGGCGTTTTCGAAAATACTGACTAAACTTTTTCTTTTTAGTATATTTTATCAAAAGTTCATAAAATTATCTACGGAAAATGCGGGCAGTGCAAAGACAATACTCGCTGAAAAAATCGAATATGCTAAATAGGAAAAATCAACTGGTTATTTTTATATGAAGAAATTCTCAAAAGAAGGCGATGCTATGCGTGGAAAACGTGTTCGAACGACAAGTTTCTCTAACACATATTCTATAACGGCATGTGAGAAAAGCCTTAGAAGCATAATTCGAGCGTGGTTATATGTTGCACGAGGAGCTTTTGCAATTTACAAAAAAATGAATTTGTGTAACATGTAATACTTTTCCTTTCTGATGTGTATCGAAGTTGCATCTGTTTTCATTTATTGAACTCATCAAATCTCGAAAAACAAAAAATATCTTCGGGTAGAAGAATAATCGACGAACTACTCCGATTTTCCAAAGTGGTTTAACCACGGGATAGAAATCTACGGATTTTCTCGGTCGCGACCGGTTCATACCAAAGAAGACCAGATAAATTATATCAATACTAAGTATGCACGAATGGGTTATCGATTTAATAGGCGACTACATTAGGAAAATGTTGTACAACTAAACTCAAGCCGGTAAAGACGGTTATTGTTTCCTTTGCTTCGGCCGCCGTCATAGCGCAGTCGGTAGCGCATCAGACTCCATATCTTCAATCATGAGATGTAATCGGTTCCATCCCCGGCGGCACATATCCTTACCGACGTTTGTCTCTCACCAGTAGAGAGGGTGGATAATCGTAAACACCTCAGCGGGATAGCAGCTTGTGGCTAGGAAATGATGTAGGGGTAGTTTTGTTGTGAAAAATACCAGGACTCTATTGTTAAGTGCTCAAGCCGCCGCGATATGACTGGAATGTTATCAAAAGTGGCATACTATCAACCCTTTATTTTATATTTCATGATTAAATTATAACAATGGTAACCGCAGTGCTTAAATAATCCTGTCATGAGTGTTTTTCGAAAAACGAAATATTAATAATCAATTAACTCAAAATTTTTCCTGTAGTTAACTTTGCATTGGTTTATCAAATTAAAAATGCTTCTAGAATTATCGACCAATTGTAGGGGTTTGTTTACTTCAATAAACTGAAGCGTGTTTGCAAGCAAGGGAAACACATCCACCCTTTACTTTGCTTTAGTGTGTCAAAGTTTGTTTCATGCTGAGAAGTACACGCTCATGAATCAATTATCACATTTTTTTCCTGTAGTTAACTTTGCTCATGACAGAATTATAATTACAAATTCTTAACGTTGGTTAAAGAATTTCTAACTACTTTTCCTAGCTATAGGTTTCGAGCTAACAGTGTCTTAAGAACCAGAGAGAGCTGTAGCGAACGAAACACATACTGTTTCTAAGGACGGCTTGGGAATAAAAAACAATAAATCAGTTATAAGCCTTATATTTTTTTCGAAACCGTGATTCATTTTTGGAAAATGCTCAAGGTCACACTCAAAAGATAGTTCAGCTGCGCCATGAATTGTAGCTGTATTTGAGCACAAAATGTATTCATAAAACCGAAACAGATTGCCATCCGCTCTCCCAGCCGCCCGACGTCTTCACTCTAATCAAATAACCAGATTTTTGTTTCGAAAACCCGGTTAAAATGGTTGACCACAAAGATGTTACTAAACGATGGGTATTATATAAAAACACTATTGGAAATAATGTATATCTAGCTGAAAGCTTTACAAATATACATAAGGAATTGATATTCATGATACATTTATAAATTTAGACGATAATTAAAGCTACCTTGCCAACCTCCACTTCTCCAACTGTAAGTATTTTTGTAAATAGATTTCCCAGATTTAAATATAACAAAAACTTACCCCATTACAAAAGGTTGACGCTGTCCTCTTGAATTCTGTTGATTCGTTATTTCTCATCTCTGCAGTAAATTCTTTATTTTCTACTCTGACGGTCAATTCATATTCAGAATATGATTTTGATGTCTCTGAAATAAGATAAAAAGACGAGTTTGATGGCACATTGTTTTCAGTTTTACACAAGTATGATAGACCATGCAAGGCGTTTTATTTATATTTATCAATTTTCTTTTATTTTCTTGTCGTTAAATTATCTGCATTACACCTAACTTGAAACAAAATGTACAAATCTGACTTGGAATTTGTCCTTGGTTCGGTAATAGTATGAAATAATGGCACAAGGTTACATATCATTTTGAGCAACAATAGTCGGGGAACTAAATGAGTCCTTACGAAGGAATAAGTCGACATCGCAGGACTTTAGTTTTCATTTCAACGTGTCGGCACTAACTTTTTTTTAACATTTAACACAGGACAGTCAAAACGTTATTAAGTTATTATTTTTTATTCAAAGGTAGGTATCGATGTTTGTTTAATGTCACGGATTTAAATTATTCTTATTCTTTTCCATACACTATTTCAATAAAGTATAATGAAAAGTGGCTTTGCGAAAAATCAGAGGTCGTTTTTTAAGAAAAAAAAGTGGGATATTTGCCTACGTAGGCTGTTAATCTATTTTAGATTAAGCCGACACAGTTGCAATGAATATAGGGTAAAACATTCGCTGCTTATTACCGTTGGAATATCACATTCAGTTTGAATTTTACTCATACCTTCGTCATCGTTATGTATTCATGAGTTATATTCGCTAGCTGTTCTTCAATCATGTAATCACGTAAACGTTAATGCGAATGTAGACACTTACCCTTGTTTTTGCACTAACCATTTGATGTTACATAATTTGGGACTTTTGTTGTTTCGCTTGTCAATTTATAAACTTTCGTTGACTTTGGGTCATATGCGAATTGGGTCATGTGGTGTCGACAACACAATTCGATGATATCAAAAAAAAATCCTTGAATTCCGCCGAGCCTTTCCTAAATAGCCGCAAAAAGCCACTTTAGCCTATAACATCTTACTCTAATTCGAGAATCGAATGTTCGTTTGAGCGTATTTTTTCGGCAAAAGGCAGTTTTTTCTTGTCTTAGTTTAAGAAACATCGATACCTCCTTTTGCGAGAAATGATGTTTTCATGGGAACTCAGTCGCTCAATTTTTAAAATTATATTCGTAGTCTGAGAGTAAATGCAGATTGCCGGTTCGAGTCATGGCTACCCTAATTGTCACTTAGGTATGGCTTTTGGCTAGGCAGTACTGCTTGCACACAGGAAACAAGCGAATATAACTTAAATGATCAAAGTCGATGTAAATAATCCAAAGTAAAATAAAATGCTATAAAATACAAAAACGTGTTGTTGAATTTCTTTTCGTTACTTACCAGAAGATTCGCCACTGCTTATCAAGAGAAGGGGCAATGATACTACACTGGCCAGCACAAGAATAATCAAGACAATTGAAAACGCTAGGTAGAAACGTTTCCGTTTGGTCGTTTGTTTTTTGTCCAGCTTAAACGTTCTTGACTGTGAAACCTGCGAGTTCGATTTTCGTACCGCTGACGTCCAAATACCATGGGTATTTCTACTTGGATAACTGGGAGAATCTTCGTTTCTATACTGTAGGAGCAAAATGAAAATGTGACTAGATGCCTAATAACGGATCACTGGCTCCTTCCTAGGAGCTCCTACATAGATATTGAACGGCATTATTTTGCAGAATTCAAGGTCGATATCGCGATACAAGTAAAATAGTCGTATTTTCATCTTTGATAAGCTGTAGTTACTACGTTTTAATCGCCAAACTAAATACAATACTTCACAAAAATTTCTACCAATATCGGAGTACGAGGTTCAATTCCGGTATGAATAAATTATACAATTTTTTTATTGATTATCTGATCGACAGACACGATACGCCAATTTGGTATCGTGTAACCATACCCTATATGGTGTAGCACAAATTGAATAACCTATATACCTGGTTGTGAATGGTGAAATTGGATAATATATTTGGCGCGAAAGGCATCTCTATTTACGCTCTTTTGTTAATTTGACTTTTTTACTGTTGATTAATTAAAATTAGGTTTGTATTGAGTATATCAGTGGAGTATCTAACCATCAATTCAAGGTATTTTTCACGCCAATACTTTCACGACATCCTTCCGGAGCCTCCAACTTCTCATCCCACTTTTCGATTATACACACATTTAATTCGTTTTATTTGTTTTTAGCGCGCCGCTGAATGACCGCGGATGTAGATGTGTCGTATATCCCCATTCATTAATCCATTATTTTTTCCTTTTGTTCTTTTTCGACTCTCTCTTCTCTCTGTCTCTTTCTCTGTCTCTCTGTCTCTCTCTGTCTCTGTCTGTCTGTCTGTCTGTCTCTCTCTCTCTCTCTCCCTCTCTCTCTTTCTCTCTCATTCATTATATTTTCAGTTTGGATAGGGTTCTATACATCCTTTTCGGAATCTTAATTAAGGAGAAATTTTTTGGCCGAAATTGAGAAGCGCAACTGATGTAATGTTGTTTGAAGAACAGTTTATATCATATAAGCATAAAACAAATTCAAAGCATTAAAACAGTTTTTTTTTTTTTTCTTTTGTCTTTAAAAATCAATTACCAGAATTTGAATCGACGTTTTTCATTATTAAATTCACGATACTCTCCCCCTCTTCCTCACTTCAAACGGTAATCGTAGGCAAGGTACAGATTATATCCGACATTGTAGTTTGGCCCTTATCCATCAGTGGATAATCGCTAAATTAATACGATGAGCAGCTTAGAGCTCGAGGAGAGTGTTGCTCAAGCTTAATCTAAAGAAAAACTGTACTCATCCTCTGTCTTTCAGCTATGTGATTAAATTAATGTCAAAAATTCACTATAATATAACTTGAAATATAAATTAAAACGACTTTGATGCTAATAAAAACATGTAAATAATCGTTGTTTATCTTTTACCATGTTCTTTTTCTCGAAGTTGTATCGTTATTCGTTTATCCTAAGATGTCCTTCAAATACCGATAATATAGTAAAGGATAATTATGATTAATACCGATAGTAAGTCTGATATATAGCTATAGATTTTACATACCTTCTACAACACCCACATTAAGCAATTTCGCTAAATGATGTTAAAAATTAAGCTGTCGGCATACTCATTTTTTTCACATGTCAATCGGTCCGTCCATCCATTAATCCGCCTACATATCCCTCACAACTCAACACAGGCATCTACCCAAGCATCCATGTATCTATCTATCTATCTATCTATCTATCTATCTATCTATCTATCTATCTATCTATCTATCTATCTGTCTATCTATCTATCTATTTATACTGCCTTACTCCCCTTTCATGTATTACTGGCAGGTGATACACTCACAACTCAGATGTTTTCACGTTCACGTCTTTCATTCAATCCATCCATCCATCTATCTACCAAACCACCCTTCTATTGATCCGTTCATCTAATACTTAAGGACATTGAATCTCTTTATCTATATTTTCCTTTCGATTTATTATGCTCCCCAAAGGGTCAGCATATACCCGCCACTTCGTCAGTCCGTCCTTCCGTTTTCCATCTGTCTGTTGCCCCTATTTCTCAATAACCTTTTGACCAAACTTGTTGAAACTTCACGTGATATTGCGCCGGGGTACTTTACCCGGATTTTTGATAGCTTCAAGGTCAGGGTCACAGTTCAAGGTCAAAAGTCAAAGTTAACCTTTTTAAAGCATAGCTCATTCAGTTTTTGATGGATTTCTAATAAAGATGGCACAATTGTTTGCTATCATGAGAAGATCTACCATTTGAAAAAAATCAGATAGCACCAAGGTCAAGGTCAGATTTTTAGGTCATATGCCAATATTTACCTTGTTCATTGCATAACTCCTTCAATTACGTTCGGATTTCAAACGTGGCACAATTGTTCTCAATCATGCATTGATGTACAATTTGAAAAAGAAAATCATATAGTTACGTGGTCAAGGTGACGTATCAAGGTCAAAAGTCAAAATTGACCTTTTTACAACAAACTTTCTTCAATTATGGATGGATTTCAAAATGTCTTGGCACAATTGTTCTGAATCATGCAAAGATGCACAATTTGAAAAAAAATCCGAATGTTCCAAGGTCAATGTCAAGGTTCAAGTCAAGAGTCAAAGTTAAACTAAGCATAGCTCTTTCAATTACGGATGGATTTCAAAATGAATTGGTACAATTGTTCTCTATCATGAATAGATGTATCATTTGAAAGAATCAGATAGCTCTAAGGTCAATGTCACAACAGCTCACGGTTAAACACTGAAATTATGCATTTCAAGAGTAAAGCTCTTCAATTATGAATGGATTTGAAATAACTTTATACAGTTATTCTCTATTAAAAGTAAATGTGCAATTTCAAGCTAATTTTCAGATAACTCCTAGGTCAAGGGCATATCCCAAGGTTGAAAGTTGAAATGAAATTTGTCAAGAGCATAGCTCCTTCAATCATAGAAGGATTTTAATGTAACTTGTCACAATTGTTCCCAGTCATGAGAAAATGTGCATTTTGAAATCTCCAAGGTCAAGACCCGTGGTCGAGGTCAAATGTTGAAAATAGCTATGTTTGGAGCATAGCTTCTAAAATTATGGGTTGAATTCAAAATAACTTTACACAATTATTACGTCACAGCTCAAGGTTGAACATGCAAATTGAGCATTTCCATAACAAAGATCCTTAAATTATGGATAGATTTCGAAACAACTATTTTTTTTTTTTTTTGGGGGGGGGGGGTCTGTCATGAGTAGACGTGCAATTTGAAAAAATATTCATATAGTCCAACGTACAGGTTGCAGCTCAAGGTCGAACATAAAATCAATATAAATAGTCATATTTGCTCTCAGTCATGAGAAGATATGCAATTTAAAAAATAAACGGATAGCTCAAAGGTCAAATGTCACCGCTTAAGGTCAAATATAAAAATTAAGCATGTCTTGAGCATAGCTCCGAGCATTATTGATTAAATTCGAATTAACTGTGCACAATTGTTCGCCATTGCCAATAGATATGCCATCTGAAACAATTTTCAGATAGCTTCAAAATCAAGGTCACAGCTCTATGATGTACGATAAAATTAAGCATGCCTGGAATATAGTGAGCTTATACCCGCATCTCCGTCTGTTGGTCCGTTCGAACCCTTTACCCTGTTTATTTCATACTTTTTGTGACTGAGTTATATTCGGGGAGCATAGTTTGTCTCTAAATGCTCTGTTAGGAATGATACAAGAATAATATGTCCAACGATGATTCTTTAAATCGTTTGTTAATTTGTTTTTTTCTGTATATATGCGCATGTATACTTATACAGTGTTTATACATATGTATTTATCTATAAGATTGTGTGTAAAAATGGGTAAGTAACTGAACATATGAATATGTATGTGCGTACGTTTATGAGTGTTTATATGTGTAAAGTATATGTAAGCACGTTTTCGTATGCGTATGAATTTCTCTGTGTGAGTATATGCGCGCGTGTAATCGATTGGTACCCGTGTGTGCGTTTATGCATTTTTGCATGTATGCATAGGTGTGTATTTGATCGACTGCTCAGATGGTTTAGTTTTTTTGGGTACATTTTCTTCCTTGTTTTGAGTTGAAAAGCCTTCTATGTGGTCGAGAAATAAATTATATATCGTCGGTGTTGTTCTAAAACGTCGTAACTACAGCATGATTCAAGCTGTAGTTACGACGGCTTAGAACGACAACGACGATATATACATAACTACTGACCCACGCAGATCTAGTTGAATGGAAACTTATTCTACTGGTGTAATTTAAGTCTGTAACTTAGTAGAGACATTGTATACGATATAATAGTAAAGCTATTATACTATTATAGAGCGATCGTATCAATACTGCATTAGTTTACCTTGCAGTTTGTTTTTTTGTTGGTTTTTTTTTTTTTTCTTTTTTCTTTTTTTCTTTTTTTTACCGAATTATCAATCAAATCATGTTTCTTTGGTATAGACAGTGCTGGTCTAGGGCTCTAAAATGTCTTACCCGAAAACACACCAAGTGGCCAGTTGCGAGGACGGGATTTATCTCAAATTTCGAGACCACCTTCTTGATCACAAAGCTAAGTAGTACGCCGAATGCAGTATTAGATAATGGGTCATAAGTAACACAATACACACACAAGCGCTCAATCGTAAACATTAACACATACCAACAGGCTCATCCATACATAAACATTTACACAAACTCGCACACTATCAAAAAATGCACACACACGACCATATCGATAAAAATTAAACACACACGTACCCATTGATAAACATCCACACAGACAAACACCACATTGGCAAACATACACACACGCACCTACTCCAGCACAAACACTGCTTTATACTTGTGTAATATTTTCTGTTAAAAAATATTGGAAAAGAACGAAAACTGCTTGTAATTAGCAAACTCATCTATTCCAACAATGTTGATCACTTTATTAAAACCAAATCTTCGCTGCGTGAAGGAAAAACAGTTGCGACAGTCCATCGTTTATTAGGTACTTAATCAACCAAGAGCCTTCTTGATATCAATATGCAAAATGAGTGTATGATTGCAGTTCTCTGGAACGAGTATTTAGTGTTTTTCTTATCAATTTCAACTCGTGTTTGTCTACATTATGATAACGACGACTGCTCCCGACTATACACCGGAAATGTTCGCTAATCTTCGACATTGACGGCTATATAGACAGGTGCTAAAGACTAAGCATTACGAACGATTTCGTTAATCTCCGTGACTGAGATAGTTGCTTGAACGACTAGCGAAACTTAAAACGGCATCACTTACGTCATGGTTTTATGTAAACAAACCTTAAATTGTGTAGGGTTACATTTTAAAATAACGTGACTTTTTTTCTCAATAAATGTAGGCTTATCGCGTAGAATTATTTTGATCTTAAGATTTTAATCTTCATAATCATCGATGCTTTTGATCCTAGAGCATGGTTGTCTTAATAATTTTGTTGAGTGATTTGGGAAGATATGGCTCTAGATTTTACCGATTGAATATGTTGTCTGAAACCGCTTTGAATTTCGACCGGTCTAATATATTGTCGTCTCGAGATGTTTTCATTAAAAATTAGTGAAAGAAAGATGACTTTTTTTAAGAACGTGAATCAACACTAGCGCGGCCAGCTATTGTATTGTGCAGGTTGAGGCGATTCAATTTTAGCATATCCGATGTGTTCTTTTTTGTGTGATAGCTCACATACATTTCTATTGTTTATTTGTGCTTCGTAAATTAGTAAAATCGAAGGTCAGCGCAACCAGGAAGCAGCCTTCAACTTCTAAAATTTCAAAATATTATACAATAATTTTATATTTTTGACATTAAAATTGAAATTTATGGGAGTATTGTTAATATACTAGAGGAAGTCATTTATTATAAACGTGCAAATGTTCGAAATTCAATCCTACTGTTTTTCTTTTTACATTGACTTCGTTAATGGTATTATTAATTTGCTTAATACACTGGGATATTGTTAACACCCTTTTAGAAAAACACGTGTCGTTTTTGGTCTAAAGTCCTTGAAAATCTAATTATATATCATTTAGCGTTCTCGTCCACCACGCAAAAATAATAGCAAATATCAAACTATACAGTTTTCTGTAGTCAAATATCCTGCGTTTTAACAGAGAGCTATATAGCCTAGAACTATTCTAACATTGTGTGCTTATTGTCTTAGATCCAATGATGGAGTCTACCTTTTGACATATCTCAAATTAAAGATCACTATAGAGTCTTAATTGAAATCACTTTTCTTACTCTGTATCCAATATCCTGTTGAATAGACTTTAACGGGATTTCCACTGATTTTGATTTAAAACTTTAGCATTTTTTTTCTGCGTCTTTAACTCTATATTATGGGTACTAATTGAATTTCTCTAATATAAAAAGAGTTTTGAAAACACTAACTTATCTTGTGTAATCATTTTGTCTTATCTGGACCTTTGATATATCACTACGATGTACTGGTCACCTAAAATATATAGCAGCACCATATATTGCGTATTGAATTATTAGCCGGTATGAAAATGGACTGATTACGTATTGCCGTTGTCAATAGAAATTCCAACTGACCTATCAAATCTTTTATTTATACCTCAGTACAATAAGCATCATCTATATCGATAATCATCATACTTAATTTGTAAAAAATAGTTTGTATCTTTTCAAGCTTTAGTTACGACGTTTTGGTTTCCGTGTTTCCTCATTGTGATATTGCCTCAATCATAGATTGAAAATAATATAGATTTACAAAATGACAAACAGCCTCATCTGACTGAGGTGGGCGTGCTTACCGATCTTGGAAATAGCAGATCACAGCGATCTTCAAAATAGCAGATCACAGCGATCTTCAAAATAGCAGATCACTGGCCAAGCCCACTGACCTTCCACAGGACAGTTTGGCTGAGGTTATAAACATAATTTCGTTCAACACGTGGTTAGGGACATAAGTAAAATATATCTGAAAACGCCAAACCAGCAAGAACGCTTAATATAAATGTCGGTATACAAAGTCGGTCTAAATGAATGAATTGATTAGTGTCTTGCGCAATCAGTCACTTGCCCTTTCCCCCATCCCTCCCCGATAACTTTGATCAAATAACAAACCATGTTAAAAGTCCCTGTACAAAGTCGGTCTAAATGAATGATTTGATTAGTGTCTTGCACAATCAGTCACTTGCCCTTTCCCCCACCCCTCCCCGATAACTTTGGTCAAATAACAATCCCCGTACAAAATCCCTGTACGAAGTCGGTCTAAATGAATGATTTTATTAATGTCAAGCGCAATCAGTCACTTGCCATCCCCCTCCCCGATAGCTTTGATCAAATAACAATCCCTGTTAAAAGTCCCTGTACAAAGTCGGTCTAAATGAATAATTTTATAAGTGTCATGCGCAATCAGTCATTTGGAATCCCCCTCCCCGATAGCTTTGATTAAAAAACAATTCCTTTACAAAATCTCTGTACAAAGTCGGTCTAATGAATGATTTTATAAGTGTCATGCGCATTCACTCACGTGCCATCCCATCTCCCCGATAGCTTAGGTCAAATGACAAACCCTGTACAAAATCTCTATACAAAGTCAGTCTCAATGAATAATTTATTAGTGTCATGCGCAATCAGTCACTTGCCATTCCCCTCCCCGATAGCTTTGATCAAATTACAATTCCTGTACAAAATCCCTGTACAATGTCGGTCTAAAGGAATGATTTTATTAGTCTCATGCGCAATCAGTCACTTGCCATTCCCCCCCCTTCCCCGTTGCTTTGATTAAATAACAATTCCTTTACAAAATCCCTGTACAAAGTCGGTCAAATGAATGATTTGATTAGTGTCATGTGCAATCAGTCACCTTCCATCCCCTCACCCCGATAGCTTTGATCAAATAACAATTCCTGTACAAAATCTCTGTACAAAGTCGGTCTAAATGAATGATTTTATTAGTCTTATGCGCAATCAGTCATTTGCCAACTCCCCCTTCCCGATAGCTTTGATAAAAAACAAACTCTGTACAAAATCCCTGTACAAAGTCGGTCTTGATGCATGATTTTATTAGTGTCATGCGCAATCAGTCACTTGCCATCCCCCTCCCCGATGGCTTTGATCAAATAAAAATTCCTGTACAAAATCCCTGTTCAAAGTCGTTCTAAATGAATGATTTGATTAGTGTCATGTGCAATCAGTCACTTGCCATCCCCTCGGCCCGATAGCTTTGATCAAATAACAATTCCTGTACAAAATCTCTGTACAAAGTCGGTCTAAATGAATGATTTGATAAGTGTCATGCGCAATCGGTCACTTGCCACCACCTCTTCCCTACTCCCCAATAGCTTTCATAAAATAACAATTCCAGTTAAACTTGAAATGCGGACACCGATCTCTATTGAAAGACAAGAACTTCTTTTCTCTAGGAGTTTTTGTCTTTACGCAAAGTTTTTTTTTATTCAACCCCTCCTGTTTCAAAATTTTAGACTTCTCCATTTTGAACGAAGTTGCAGACAGCATCTAAAAGTGAGTACAATTAACAAAGTAATCAACCTACAGGATAAAAACTATTGTGGGAAAAGGAGAAATTGCTTGTAACAAATTTTTCTTCCCCAACATTTTCTGAAATATATAATCACAGGGACGTAAAAACCAGCGTCAAGAAATGTAAAGAATAAAGACTGATATTTAATTGGTTAAAACGATGTGCAGCTCAGAATTTGATATAACACATGTGTTTTCATAATTCATTACCTTTATCGATCGAGTTTGTGCCTGCGTGTGTGATTTGTTGTTAAACCGTATGAAAATGAATCTTTGCCGGAATTTTTCAATTCAAGATTGGCGAGTTAGAAAAGAAAACTGAACACGAATTCGGTATTTTATTTACTACTTTTGAAATGAAGTATTTTCAAAAGCACACAATCACTCACATACACGCCCACACTTACTCATATACACGCCCACACTCACTCACATACGTGCACAAAATCACTCATATACACGCACATACTCACTCACATACAGGCACATACTAACTCATATACACGTACACACACACTCACATATACGCATTCACTCAGTCATATACCCACACGCTCACTCACATACACGCACATACTAACTTATATACACGCACATACTCATGCATATACACGCACACACTCACTCACATACAGGCACATATTAACTCCTATACACGCACACACACACTCGCATACACGCACACACATGCAAACACACACTCACACATACACACTAGTAATGAAGATGATAATATTGTAACGATTAATAAAAGGTAGTGGAAACAGCGATGTCATTAAAATACATAGACATGTTTCAACGCTTAAAATAACAATACTATCGTACTGGTTTTATTCCCTTCTTTTGGCATTGGGTCACCCTAACTATACTTTTTAGTGTAGATTGACTTAAGACTTTTCACCGACGACACTTTTTTTTACTTTGTCCAAATTGAGAGAAGTTGCAAATGACGTAAAACTTTTGGCACGTCTGTAACGTTTATCTAAAAAAGGCTAAATGATGTCAATAAAAATACGGGGGGAATCCTGAAAAAATGTTAATTACTATTTTTAATGCTTTTATCATTATATTTTTCTCTTGTGCGTCAAAATACGAGGTTGCATAGTACTAGGGTAGGAGCGTAAAATGAGACAAGCATCATGCCATTATTCTTTTCAAAATATATTTTCCTTACGAAAATGGATTTAAATTAAAAAAGTTATTGCAAAATGATTAGTTGATTTATGATAAGTGTATAGGGCTTTGTACCCGGTAAGGGACGATCGTTGCAAATTTAAGCGGGTTTAGCAGTCGGGTTAGTTAGAAGGTTTTTAGTCAAACTCGAGAAATTAACCACATATCGTTGTTTTGCTTTTCTTTTTCATTGAAGAGCGATAAAAAGACTATCTGTCCTGCATGAAGCCGCGAAACAGGCTCATACAGTAGTGTCATTAGGTTTTTATTTCTATCCCAATAAGTAAACATGATTCTCTTTACAAGAACACAAACTAGTTAAGATGTCATAACGCCTTTTCATAGAGGTCAGATAAATATCTTTCTGACTTTTAGAATCAGCCCATCGCCCATGGGTGTAAGTTAGGGTTAGAATGTCGAATATTTCAAATTAAGCTGCAGTTACGACATTTTGCTTGCCGATCAACGACATTTAGATGGGCAATATATTTACATCAACCTCCTTATGAAATACATTTATGCAAGCTTGTGCTGCCATCCGAAAAGCACAGTCGGTTGGGTTTTTCGAACCTCTAGGTCCGTACGAACTCAATCTATTAAATTTTTCTTAACTTTCGTATTAGACGTTAAACTTCGGCCCCTTTGTAAGAAGCTATGCACTGGGAATGAAAAAGAAAGAATCAGACAGAACTAAGTAGCTTCATCGTATAAAAATCATTGTAACCATTTTCAAGGGGGGGGGGCACGCCCATATAATGGCCGTTAGGCACGATGAGAAAATAAGCATATCCGTGTTGTTGCCCAACAAATTATAACGTCTCAATTACATATCGGCCAATGTTCAAAGTTCATGTTCGGTCTAAATGAACAATAGATTTGTCAATCGTTGTTGATTGATAGTGACGATCCGTCAATTATTGATTCTTTTTATTGGGTTTAATGCTGCTTTTAACAGTTTTTCAGTTATATTTGGGCTAAGATCAGTCATTCAAGTCTGTTCTTGTTATTACTAGTACTAGGCTAGGTCTCTGACATTTCTTGTCCAGAAACAAACCCACGTGACCATTGGCACCGACGGGAATTAAACCAACCGTTGTCGATTTGTTCAATGTACGTGTCCGCCTTCTTAACCACTGAGTCAAGCGCAACCCTTCAATTATTGAAATGGCACGCTAGTGATCAAGTGAACAGAAGAACTTTATGATGGTTCTGATTTATATCTGCGCGTGTAGTATCATAATTTTTTGCTCTAGCGAAACTGTATTCGTCATTTTTTTATACAATATACATATAAGAATAATTGAGCCATCAGACTGAAGGGGTCTTTCCTCGATTGAATTATTAAAATAAGCAAAAGAAGATAGACTGTTCAATCTCGGTTCAAAATCCAACGAGAAGCAATATATTTCTACCCTTGTAATCCTGAGCAAAAGGTTCTATCTGAAAAGGTTTGATACTTAAGTATTTTTAGAAGGTCTCTGCTCGTTTAATCAATTAATTACAATCACTAACGATAAATGCTAAACATAAAAGATTGTGGAAATAAAGAAGCGATTTCTTCATTATCAGCGATGTTTTCTTCGCTAAAAGGCATAGGACTCGAAAGATTGTCGCCCTTGAATTCGAATCAATCTAAAATTATGTCATTTGGAAATGGGCTTATGGGTCACATCGAGGTCTAGAAACTTTAATCTCAAACCAAAGTTTATATTTGATCTCAATATGGGAATCAATGCGGGACACAACAGTTCGAAGCACCAACCTTGAAATGTTTCAATTTTGGAAAGAATGTTGACCAGTTGTACGCTAGTGCTTTATTTGTCCACGATTGTCCCTGGTCATCGTCTCCTGGTCCAGATGCCATTTCTTCAAGTTTTGTAGGAACTTAGTGTTGTAGCTGATATAAAAAAAATATGCGTTGCTTTTGGTACCATATTTACACATTGTTATAACATCTTATTACTGATATGTTGCTAAATATTTTATTGGGTATTTTGAATATTTTATCGTCTTTAACGCTACTTCAATGATATCCAGACAATTTCTTAGAACCGTTTTTTTTTTTTTTGGTAAATCACCAAGTTCTGGTTTTCGAAATAATTCAGTTTCTAGTATAAATCGTCTGTTGTCATTCATAAACATGAAAAATGGAACTTGTGTAAGATGTGTATAGATAATTTGCTAGCACAGTCACGCTAGTTCGATGTAACGTTGTAGATATGTTGTTCAAGGGTTTCCTTTGATAGCCTGAATCAATAAAAGTTCTTTACCCGTCAAGTTAATGTTTCTGCAGGATGTACCCATAACACTTGACTACGTTTATATCATTTGTTGTGAAATTATGTCATAAATGTAAGCAAATACAGGATTGACTGGTTATAAATGTTTTACAATATTTACAGATGAGTTCAAAACGTATAAGAATATACTTGCGTAAACATATTTTCTAAGTGTGCATAGTTATGGTAAAATGGTTTATCTCTGTGAATTTTGTGTTTGTTGGGGGTCTGGGTGCATGTTAGGTTTTGATTTGGTATTTGTGAATGCGTGTGTGTGTATGATCGGATGATCGTAACTCTTATTTTTGAATATTGAAGAGTGAATTACGAAAAATGCATAGATACCCCCGTTAAATTATTTTGAACAAATCTAAACTGTTTAGAAAATATCTCCAAATTCTTGTATAATACCAAAGACACCAAAATACCTAGGAAATCGATCTAATTAAACAAATATACATACATGCTTGATTTAAGTCCAAGTGCAGACAAATTGCATTGTAGAGCTTTTCATTCAATACGCGAATCTTTATCAAAAATCAAAAAGCATGAACTACGAGATAAAGTATCATCTTGCATTCTTATTCATATTATGTTAACCGGTTTATAGGAAGATGTACCTGTACAGAATACAGGAGACATTTGTAAAAATGAAATAATAATGTGACCCTTTATTGGAAAATGGACCTTTCCTCCAGAAACACATCAAATAAACATGATCGAAAAAGAGATCTGGGATTAGGCTGGAAATAATATATTATATATGATTTAAGTAAAAGTCTGTTCACCAATTGACGGATCGCTTGTAGCGCAAAATAATCCTTCGACAGCCGACATGGCAATTTGACGGAGATTACAAACGAGATAAAGCCATGGTCTGATATATAGGGTAAAACGATTGTTTGCGACATAAACGTCGTATTAAAGATATAGTTATGGGTTAATTCAAGTCGCTAAAGCAACACGAACCCTTGACATAGCTTGTTGCTGGCCAAAAATCACTTCCGGTTTAAACTAATGATTTGATTGATCAATCGAATTCTTTGATTAGAGGACGCGATCTGTTGATGTTTCCAACCTGTGAAGGTACTGACCCTAGTCAATCTGAGAATTCCTCGAAGTCTAATTAACCCTTACTTTCAACACTTGCTAGAACATCAATTTTTGATTGATAATCGACTTATTAGTATATAAAACAATTACAAAGAAACGTTGTTAATTCAAAAATATGGTCGACATCACGCAAATCAGAAAATAAAGTATTATTTTTCACACTTTTACCTGTCAGTTAGAACTTGAATTTGATCTTTGCACGCAAAAGTTGTCTAATTGCAACTAGTGTAACAATGAGCCAAAGTAAATTAAAGGACTTTGAAAGATGAAAGGGGAAAATGGGTAAAACGACTTTAAGATGGCGCTTTGAATAACAAATTGAGTTAAACAAGGAAGTGCAGTGAAACATCGGGGGGATAAAAAGCCGCGAACTGTGGCATCAGAAAAATTGGAGTTCTTCATATACTGACAGGGCTGCACAAACGTGACTTCTTACAAAAATGCGTTATTCAAACTGGCGAGTATTCTTATTTGATTTTTATGCTCCCCCAAAGGGAGAGCATATAGCCGCCGCTTCGTCTGTCAGTCCGCCCGCCCATTCGTCCGATACATCCGTCCGAGCGATTTCTCCATAACCCATTGGACCGAATCACCTGAAACTTACCATGTGAACTCCCTTTGATATTATGCCAATGTCTTTTTCTCGGGTTTTGAATTTGAGGCCTTGTCACGGAAAAGGGGCACTAAAGGTAAAATATAGTTTTTCTCAATCTAACCCTAGGCTAATAGTCAGAAATCAATGAAATTTCATATTGAGTTGCAAATCGTGTCATGGAAAAGGGGGATTAATGTTCAATAGCTTTATTTTAGCTCTATTTCTCCGTAACAAGCTTATATTGGACGAAACATTTGATTGATAAGAGATACAGCCTTCATATTTCACATGTGCATTGTTTATGACAAACCTTTCTGTTGGTACTAAGGTAAAGGTAATCTGTTAAGGTCAATGTCATTTCTCAAGGTCAAAATTTCAAAAATGTTAACTTTAACATTGTCTATAAGTTTACGATGGTAAGTGATATAGCCTTCATATTTCACTTGTGCATTGCTTAAGACATGAACGTTTGTTGTTACTAGGTTCAAGGTCATCTGTCATGGTCAAGATCATTTCTTAAGGTCAAATCTTCTAAAATTTTAATTTAACATTGTCCATAACTTTACGATGGTAAGTGATATGGCCTAAATATTTCAAATATTCATTGCTTATGACATGACCTCTCTGTTGTTATTAAGTTCAAAGTCATCTGTCAAGGTCATTCCTCAAAGTCAAAATTTAGAAAAAAATTACTTTAACATCGTCCATAAGTATAAAATGGTTAGTTATTTTTTACATTTGCATTGCTTATGACATGACCATTCTGTTGGTACTAAGTTCAATGTCATTGGCTAAGCTAAAGGTTATTTCTCAAGGTCAAAATTTCGAAAAAAATAACTATAACATTGTCCATAATTCCAAAATGTTAAGTGAAACAGCCTTCATATTTCAAATGCTTATTACTTGTGACAAGACTTTTTCAGCAGATACCAAATCAAGGTCACTGGTAAAGGTCAAATTGTCAAGGTCATTAATTATAAAATATACCTCCTTTACCAATTGCCAAAATTTCTTGCTACTTTACATAAATGTTGTTCATTGAGTGCCCTAGGTAACGTTTATTTCAATTTGTTACTCAATGAACCTTACTATGCTAAAGGGGGGCTTAATGCCATATAGCTTTACAATTTGTATATTTCCTACTGTAAAATAAATCAGTGTAATGTTTCTGTAAGCCTACTCAAGTTAGAGTCTTCATTTTTTATATGTAGACATTTTTCATTGATAACTTTGGAAAAGTCAAACCGATTCTTTCAATGTTTGTCAGACTTCAAAATTTCTTGTGAACTGAACTCTCAAACTATAGCTACATTTTATAAGAAGTTTTTTGTCCAATAATGGCATACAGTTTTGTGACAAAGCCTCTGACGGCTCTTGTTTTAACCAAGTCAAAAGATATTTTTTTGGTATAAGCTATGAGAAAAAAAAATGAAGGTAAAATATGAAAACGCTATTATTCTCTGCAGTTCTGGTAACTATATTCTATACGGGCAAAAGTCTGAAGAACGCTTATATGTTACACGGATAAACATACGCCGATTAAACAAAAAAGCCATTTCCTTTTTCTTCATAAAAAGTTCATTTTCAATCTTGTTCTCAACAAATACTTCTTTAAGAGAACAAGTATGCTGAAAAATTCGTATCCGAAAAGATGGCTATCTTTTTTATCATGTTAATCGAACAAATTAGGAAATGAACCATTTAGCTCTTTTTGCATTGTTGCGAAAACAGCACACCATTCTTATGCAAGTTTGGTCTCAGAAAAATCCTACTTACATAATGTGAACATAAATGTCGTCCGTCAAATCTCTTACGTCATAGATTCTTGTGTATAATCACTCGATACTATGGTGACAATCCGACATATTTCAGAGACTGCCGCTTTCGATCCTTAGACTAGAATACCTGGACCGCGAATCTACATAGATTGTCAAAAAATTTCCTTTGTGTTCCCTAGATGGTAAATTAAGTTCATATTTTGTAAGAGTTTGACTCAAAATTATGATCTTTATATTTCTGGTATCTTTTGTAACATAGTAGGTAATTAAGTTACAATGGTAGCAAACAAATATTCATTTTCTGCAATTCATTATCTTTTAGCTTTCGAATATTATATAAATCTCGTTTTCTGGCATATTTTATTTGCTTGAACTATGATTTTCAGAGTATCTTTAATGATAAAAAGAAGGGATAAAGTTAACAATATAATATAAACACATTTTACTAACATTTAATGGGTATCCTCAGTGCTAGCCAAATCAAAAGGAGGAAATAACCACAACAGAAGTTTGGGAAATATATTAGTTTCAACATCAACTTGTTGATCCAAAACTGAACTTGTATAGTAAAACGACTTTAGAAAATACCAAAAGATTTAAAATCAAAGCCCCCAAAATTAACTTAGAAATACCCCATTAGAAGACAACCATTTATAGTCTGATCTAGATTTTAAATTGAAAGAAACGCAAGACAATATTTCAAAATTTGATCAAATTGGAACAGCCACCAAAGGAATAAAACATTATGAGAAAAGCAGGTAATACTTGTTATAAACAATTTCTCTCTTTTTTGCAAAACGTTTGAATAACCGAATTATTTATGGTGTCAAAAGGCCGGTCTTGTGTAGTTATTCTTTAAAAACAAAGAAAAAATGATTTAACCCTTTTCAACCTGTATTAAATATTTTGTAGGATTGCTCAAAATCAAAGGGCAGAAATTATCAGCTTTGTGTCATTTATTCTTTCGAATTTAAATGCTATAAATACCACTGGCATGAATAGGACTAACAGGCGGTGTAAACTAAGATCAGACTGCACATATGTGTACGTTTACTAATGCCTACACATGCATCCAAAACGGCAATATTCCAGATTAAGCAAGACAAGAGAAGGGACGAGAGTGCTAAAAATAATTGAACTTAATGAAAAAGTGATTCTGAAGGGTAGTCTTCGAATCCCTAACAAGGAGTTTTTTTAAAGACAGATAGCTATTCTTAACCTCTGTAGTGTATATAACAGGCATTTCACAATTTTACATTCAATTCAAGAGCTAAGTATATGTGATATCAAAACTTTTTTATCAATAGACTACCTATTTTTGTACAAAGCCTCTAACTTAGTTAAGTACAATTGAATTTTGATAATACAGACATAATTTCAATAAATAGAAAATAGCAATGGATAAAGTTTGATAGTTATTGCTCATACCTTGTAGGTATAAGGTCAAAGCCAGGTGTAGTATTATCAATACAGAGAAGGATTCAGAATCTTTATACAGCTATGGATATTAGTTAAAACATTTGGGGTCAGTGACACAGGCAATCTGTATGAGCATCATAACTTTGAATTATTCTACTCAAATCAATTAATGAACAGTGTAATATTTCAATAAGATTTAAGGTTATAAAGATCCAGTGACCTATGTCATTTTATTCAAAGTTTTTGCAATATTTAAAAAAAAAGAAATAGTTGTTGGAATGGAATAACAAAGGGTATTGGTTGGTTGTTTTACATCTTCAGGACTCTTTATGGGATAGGGTTATGTCTTCCACCGCCGTTGTACACTCTCGTAACCCTCTGAATGTTCCATGGAGATTCAGGTTACTGTTTTGAGATACCCCCTCGCATCGATATGACTGAAATATTCTTAAAAGTGATGTTATACCGAGTCCAATTAATCAATAAGTCCGTTTTAATCTTATAATGTCTAACAGTCATCTTCAAATACGACCGAAGAACGGCTATTAGGTTTCTTATATTGTGACAAACATACACACATAGAGTTACGGGTGACAACATACACTAACCTCTTTGTGGCGCTCATTTTGGGTGTTATTGGGTATTGTTGTTGTTGTTGTTGTTTTGTCCAGTGGAGAAACATTGTTCGGCTACGTTTCAACATCTACCTTCGAACAGGACAAACATTGCAGAAGGTCGCGTCCATAGCGCAGTTGGTAGCGCGTAGGGTTGTTTATCATGGAGTCCCAGGTTCGATCCCCGGCGATTACCTTTCTGACTTTTGTCTCTCACCAATAGGTTGATAATCGTAGCCTTAAGTGGAATGGGCTTCTGGAGCCTTGGAAAGTACGTTGTGGTAGTACTGGTGAGAGAAATACTAGGAATCCATGTTTAGGTGCTCTTTGACTAAAATACCGTCAGAAGTGGCGTTAAAACCCAATTCAACCAACCAACATTTTTTTCAGAAAGAGTGGCGTAATATATCGAAACATGTATTGAAATTGTAATGCAAATAGATTTAATATCCGTTTGAGGTTTTATCCACATTTTATAATATTCCTAGCTGTGAAACCTTAGCATTTCCCAGTGTATCATGACCAGGTCGCTCCTGATTAAAATTGCTAATTTTATATCTGAAATAAAGAAAGCTCTTGACTAAATCCTCCGCATAAAAATCAACTGTAATAAGATTTTAAAACATGGGCTAAACATTTTACGACTTTTCTGTAAAAATAATGGTAAACAAGGTATCGGGAGAGTTAGAAAAGCACGGCGACCTTTCATTCAATTTCCTAGCTAAAATTCAATTTAAAAACAGTAAAATAAGAAGAAATAACGTTCATAACTACAATACCTAAATAACCGTTTTGTTTACAACTTGTTTTAAAAGATAACGAACCTGTGTGTTTGTGTTATCACTATTCGACTCAAACAAACCGTAACGTCTAAAATTATTCAAGACCTCCAATTCTAATGATTTGCAGTTAAAGTGATAGACACTCAAACCTAACCCGCTAAAGCTTGTTTTGTAAGCTCTGGTCATGAGACTGAGTGATCACAGAGTGCTATCCTATAATTCTGTCAAAGTAAAAGTCTTGAATGGTCGATCGCTGTTCGAAATATACCGGTGCTTTTAGATCGACGATAAGATTGTCACCCTTAGATACAGTATATGTTTCGTCCAAATTATTTTCGTGTCTGACACTGCAAATCTGTAAGTGTCTTAAAATACAGCCTTTCCCTTCAAACATTCCTTTTGAACCCTCGCCAACTTGGAAAGGTAATCAAAGATGTCGAATTGAATTATTGAAAACAAAATTCGTTGATATTAATGCGCACGGTTCCCAGGGCCGAATATGACGAATATTATTGAAATAATTAAGTTAATCCTCCTTGACCATGCTGGGAGATATGAGACATGCTACTTGTAGTGGTTCCTTGTTTTGTACTGCAGGATTAACACTGTAGAAAGAGGTACATTTCAAAAATGACCACTATTTTGAGAAAATTATGTGGAACATTTGATAAGATAATATTTACCCTTTCCCTTTTATGCAAATTCATAGGTCTTGCAGACGAAATTCAACGTGTATTTCATTTGAACAAAAATATCTAGCAGGGTAGAAAATATTTTTGAAAAAAGAGAAATTGCCTGTTATAAGCAATTTCTTCTTATACCACTATGTTTTGACCATATGAATTCACAGGGACATGAAAAACCCGGGATTGATCAGGAAAAGGTTAATGCCAAGCCCTGAACTATTTAAGTTAAATTGTGAAGACTATACACCTAACTTTTGTGTCTTTTCTCATATATCACAAGTCCAATATTACATCCTAGCCATTTGCTGCCCATCATCTTTGGAGTGAACCGGAGTTTATCCCTCAACCAAATGATAAGGAGCATAGATGATTATGGAATTGACTAGCAAAGAGCCAATATCATGCTGAAAGCAAATTTGTTAGAAATAAGTCAGTCTGAACAAGTTCTGATAAGGGTCAATAGTTTCCCAGTTCTATGAATGTCCATTTCAAGCTATAGCTCAAATCAAAATAAATAACCAATATGATCATAATTGAAAAATTGAACTTTTACAAATTAATCTTTGTCATTGGTCCATCTCAGTGTGAACCCTTTCCTGTGCAGTTCTGATTTTTACCTTCCTGTGAAACTTTACTTGAATAAACATTGCAAGCAAGTTCTTCTTTTCCAGCAATGTTTTCTATAAAATAGAATTGTTACTTTTTGGATGTAATACTTTATAACGTTGTCTATTACCCATTTTAATTTGGATGAGTGTCAAATCCCGCAAAACATTAGGTTAGAAAAGGGAGTGAAGATGATACTGATGTATTCTTTTTGAAGAAACTGTAATCTAGCATTGATGAATAAAAGTTCAAGACTGCCAAGAATTGACATTTGATTTGGTTATAACCCACTACCTCACAATTCTGCTTTTTAATTCTTATCATTGATTTCTACCCAATTTAACAGGAAAATGATTTTTTAACTTAATATGTTGCCTGCAATTTCTGTATTTGAATATTCATCTATCTAGAACCTTGTTGTTTGGTAGTTTGTTTGTTTGGACGGTGTCTAACGCCACTTTTAACAATTTTCAGTCATATCGCGGCGACTGGAGCATCCAGCAATGGATTGTTGGTATGGATGAGATAATAAATGCTTCATCACCATTCTTGGTAAAAGAGTAGTGTAAAACTTGTAAGTATTATAGACACACAATTTTTACACAACATAATTTTAACTAGCATATCAATTGGTTAAGTGAAACATTTTTATATTTGACCTGTTGAGTGAAAGCTAGTCCCCTCCCCCTAGGAACTCTTGAAATGAGATCATACAAACAGAGGTCAATCAAATATAGTACTTCTTGAATCTATATGCAAAGGTAGAATGACCATTCTAAATTTACAAAATCTTCTGAAAGTGAACAGTTTGACCCTGGTCACTATGTATAGCCCACCGAATTGAACAATAAAGATCGATTGATTCAATTTGTTTAACGCCGTTTTAACAGTATTTCAGTCATATCGCGGCGGTTAGAGCACCTAAAAATGGATTCCTTGTATTTCTCATACGAGTACTTCCACTACATCCTTTCCTGGCCTCCAGCTGCTATCCCACTAAGGTTTACAATTATCAACCCATTTGTGAGACACAAATGTCGGAAAGACTATGTACCGCGGCCGGGGATCGAGCCTATGACTTCCTATGATTGAAGATTAGGAGTCTGACGCGCTACCGACTGCGCTATGACGGCGGCTGAACAAGTTAGAGGTTGATATTTTGTTTTTCTGAGAATTTTGATTTGTAAAAATAACATCTAAAAAGATTATGACAACATGATTTAAATGTTTAATACTCCCTATGAATGAACAAAAGGAATTTATTTTGTGAAAAGGAGAAATGGTTTCTGCCTAGCTTTTTTTTTTTTTTTTTTTTAGCCTTTATGACAATTAGTACTTGATTTATCTTCATTAAGTTGGAATGCGGAGCAATTCCAACTTAGATTTAACAAAACCGCACAATGAAGACAAGACAATTTCATTTCGGGTTTCTTGATAACACATATCACGTGATCTCTGAGATATGAATACGCCTCGGGTTACTTCTCATCTCATCTTGCCACGGACATTCAGTTAGTTGTAGCCGAAGAAAATAACATGGCACATGTAAAGGATGATATAAAAATTCGTTTAGAGACTTCTAAACATGCTTTAGTTTGCTTTAAATTATTGTAAAATAAGGTAATAATCAGCGCAGTAATTTGTTTTTTGTGACTCGCCGTCCCGTGTTTGGTAATCATGTGATCTCAAGTGACATGTGGTAGTCATGTGACCATAGATAGGCAATGTTTACAAATATGGCTCAGGTCGCAAATGCATTTTTACAATAATCACGCCGCCCAGTGCTTTAAAACATTCTAGAGCGATTGGGGGGTCGAAGGCATCAAGCAAACGCGATTATTGCTTTTATTAAAAAAAAAATCAAATAGATGCAAAACGAAAGTAGAAGATTTTGAAAATTAGATGCAAACATATCAACTTCTGGTTTCCACTTATTTACTAAATAATTACGCTTTACTATGTCGTTATTTACAAGTTTAAATCAATAATAACACATCAAACCAGTGCTAGTGTCATCTAGCTTTCAGCTTGGTCCTTTTACTTAAGATTTTTTACTGGTCTAAAACCGAATGACGATTAAGGAAATCGCCAACTTTAGGGCGCCGAAAATAATTTGATACTATCTTCATCATCCAG
The DNA here is from genome assembly GCA_946902895.1 of Fragum fragum. Lineage (NCBI taxonomy): Eukaryota > Metazoa > Mollusca > Bivalvia > Cardiida > Cardiidae > Fragum > Fragum fragum. Next base: position 50,149,998 of record OX336379.1, read on the forward strand.
AAACAAGTTTCCGCGCATTTCCGCAAATTTCCACGTATACTCATAAACTTGAAGTGAATATCCACTTGAGTTTAGTATGATCGTTACAGAATTGGCCGAGTTGAGGGTCAAATAAGGTCTTCGAGGTCATTGATTTCTCACTGTAGCTGTTATTCTCTGTTTTCAAGATTCTAAAAGGATTTCACGTATCACAGTTGATCAAAAGGAGAATGTTATGCTTGAAAATTCTAATTTTGCTGTGCGTGACACGAGCTAATAACCCATTCCATCACGATAAAATTTTAGACCAGTCCAAATTCAAAGAAGTAGCAGACGACAATTGTAAGTTGATGAAATCTTTAAAATCCTGGTTTTTTTGGGGGGGGGATAGAAAACATTGTGTATAATGAAGAAATTGCTTGTAACAATTGCTAGCAATTTCTTCATTTTCCACAATGCTTTCCAAAGCTTTCATAATGAGGGTCATTTAAAAGCGTCACTGACTGGGAATGGGTAAAGATGGTGCTGGGTTTTGATTTCTGTATGTGGATTTACGTTTTTGTGCGTTATTCACGCACAGATGTACACGAATTGGAATGCTGGTTTAAGTTTAAAGGAGGGCCTTACTCAGAAAGTAATAAATGAATTTTAACCGAATTCCACAGTTATGACCCTTTCAGCGCATTCCAACTTCTCAGTACTTTCAGTCCTTTGATTTTTACATGGCATCTGCATGTTCTTTCAATTTGGAAAATTCTTTTATTCATCGTGTTAAAGGATTCACACCTACATGTACCTTACCTCTCTCAAAACTTTGGCTCCTCTCTCTCTCTCTCTCTCTCTCTCTCTCTCTCTCTCTCTCTCTCTCTCTCTCTCTCTCTCTCTCTTCATCTCTCTCTCCCTGTCCTTCTCTATCTTTCTATCTCTTACTTAAGCAGTATTAGAGCAGCACAATTTTGTTCCTCTTGAAGTCTGGTGTCTCAGAGGCATACATTAAATCTAATTTACCCTTGTCACGTTGAATAAATTCTGCTACAAAATGAATTCAAACAAAAGGGCTGAAAGCACTTGAAACACCAATTGCAGGTTAATATTCATTTTGAAAATATACTATAAAAAAATCTGATTTAACCTTTTCCTCTTCAATCCCTGTTTCCCCACCTGTGTTTACATACTCGAGAAAACATTGTGGAAAAAGGAAGAAATTGCTTGTAACAAGCAATATCTTTTTTTTCCACAATTTTTTCTATGCTGCAGAATGATTGTTTTCGAAATAAAAATCGAATTAAATTGTCATCTGCAAAGCCTTTGAGTTACGACAGGTCTAAAATTTTGACAAGATAGGAATGGGCAGAAATGTAGTTTAGACATAGATCAGAATGCACATATATGCAGGCTGATTTTTGTCTATACCTCCTGAAAAACAGAAACATTTCGGGTCCAGCATTTCCTTCAATGATTTATTATATCTTTTGTAACCAGCAGGAAAATTGGATTGTAAAAATGACTCTCTCAATCTTTGTCTATCTCTCTCATGTCTTTTTTCCCATTTATGTCTCTAGGTCTATCTGTTTGTTTCTCTCTCAGTCTCTGTCCTTCTATCTATTTTCCCTCTCTTTACTGTTGCGTTTTTCTGTTGCTCTATATTTTACGCGTCTGCCTCCCTCTCACTGTCTAGTTCTAAGATTGTTATTATATACCTTTTATTTCAATAGCACTAACATGTTACCCATTTTTTTAAGTTTCAACATTGTTTTCTATCGAAAAATTGTCGTCTGTGACTGCTTTGAATTCGAACCAGTTCAAAATGTTGTCATTTTGTAATGTGTTAAAGAAGTGGACAGATATATTAACAGACAAAGGATTTTTTTGTTCAACTTCATATATTAAATTATAATTATAACATTTCTGAATTTAGAAAATCGTCAGAGAACAAAACGTTTCCAATGCCGGTCAGTCTGGCCAGGGTCGATTCTAAGTTATAGAGTAGTGTTTTCTATCCTATCTAGATATAACAAACATTGAATTCCCAAGAAAATAAATCAATTGGAAACATGTCATTTGTGTTTAAAGAGTGCTTGTTTTTAGACTTCTGTTTGCAGAAAAGGACAATTTTATAAAAACTTTGTTGGTAAAGTCTTTTCCTGTATAAACGTGTTTATAATGTCCAATAAGGTGGAGAGTACATTATTATATGCTCAGAAGTTATGGAAGTGTCATCATTTAGAGTCATCATAGCTTCATTCGGCTCTTTCAGGGTTGATAATTTATTTTTCTTTCTGTATTTTTTCGAATATCTCAAGATTATGTGTGACTTTTTGTTTGTTTTTTGTTTTGTTTGCATTTAACTTTATAGAGGCCTGCAGGTTAGTCACATATGTGGCAAACGCTGTCTTAAATATGGGGGGACATGAAATGCATGCTTTGTATTGGGAAGATAGGCTGTTCATGTTTTACTTTGCAACAGAACTTACTACTTTAATTCCGAAACCGGAAGCATTGTCTTTGTTAAGGTCTCTGGAGGTTAGAATTTTACTTAGGGAAAACATACCTAGTTGAACCTTCCGAGAGACAGAAACCGGTTAGGTCAAATATTATGTCTTTTCTCTTTCAAGAGTCAGAAGGGAAGAGAAAGGGGAAAAAGAACGGAGTGAAGATGTATATAAGGTTATCCCTTTAGCGTGAAGAAAAATAGTTATAATTTAAAATATGATCACCTTCTCATCTGTATTTTTGTAATTTAGAACCTAGTTACATATCGCACTACTCCTGATAAATGTGCCGCCGTCACTGCGTAGTCGGTAGCGCACCAGTCTCCCAATTATCAATAATGGGATGTCATGGGTTCGATCCCCGGCGGCGGCTCATATCCTTTCCGACATTTGTCTCACAAATAGGTGGATAATCGTAAACCTAAGTGGGATAGCAGCTGGAGGCTAGGACAGGATGTAGTGGTAGTACTAGTGTGAAAATACCAGGAATCCATTGTAAGGTGCTTCAACCACCGCGATATAACTGAAATACTGTAAAAAGTGGCGTTAAACAAATTTAATCAATTAATCCTGATAAATGCTGCTGGGAGCTATGCAAATCGTAGTTCGGTACCTTTTTAACACAATTAGTCCCCTTGACATCTATACACCACCAGTTTTTACTTTCTATTGTTTTTTAAGTTGGGAGAACTACAAAAAGGAGAGAACGTTTATCAGGAGAAATACGGTAGTTGGTTCAAGGAGTGGCAACCTTTTTAGAAGCAATTAAGTAGGTTCCTGACTAAAGGCTGGAATTCAAACATTATGAATTGTCATTATCACTCAATCTCTCACTGAAACACTATAGCCTCGAAAAACATTGTTGTAAATCTAAACTCAGTAGTTTTTTACCCTATATCACAGTTCAATTTTATAAATAGACATGTTTTAAAACAATGTCGATAACTTCCAAGTTTGAAAAGTCTTAATTGTTGTCAAATGGGAATGATTAGGTAGAATTTTATGCGTAAACATTTTGAAATTCGTTGGAGGTATTATCTTGATGAAGTTCTGCACTACTTTGTAGCATTTTTCGTATTATATATTAGCACTTATGTAAAACTTATTGGATTGTGTTAAATCTAAACAATCGAATAAACATGGCATCGATGGAACCAATTTGTGATGCAAACTATGAAGCAATCTAAATTTTCTTATTGTTTTGGTCAAGCACAGTTGTTTCTTAAGCATAGAACTATATGAAAAGGGTGAGTAATTTATATATTTTCAAAAAAAAAAAAAGAAAAATATCCTCTAAAAATTTAGTCTGTAACTTCTTTTAATATGGACCAGTCAAACATGTCGTCAAGTTGGAATGTGATGAAAGATTTTTTGTGTTATAGATGATGCAGAAGGTCTAATTAATGACCGATGACCCACCTATAATGTCTCCTGTCACACGTCTACACCTTTATGGACGAATATAAAAAGGTCATCGAGGTGTTGTTTCCATCCGTGTATAATTTCATTCATATACTTTTTCCTTAAATGTCTTTCCATAAGAAACTACTGCATTGAGTTCAACCAAACTTTAATGACATAGTATTTCAAAAAATTACGATCTGAGTCTGAGCTAATATCCGATTGTGGTATTGAAACATAAATCTTCTAAGAAACAAATTGATAGATTTCAAGGGAATTTCAAAATAATGTTAATTTGGGGGTTCCCGTTTACCAGAATCCTTTATAGAATGATCCAATAAACAGTTGCCTTATATTTGCGGGGCCAATATCTATTTACTGTCATAATAGTGAAAAGGGGAGAGTACCTGCAAAATGTATGCAACTATGCTGCATCTTTGCCTCCCTTATTTGTATTTCATAATCGTATGCAATAAATGTTCATCTTAGTCTTGGAAGGGTTTTATGTTCCACAAAGATGCTGTAATTTGTTTTATTAAATACCTATAAAATATGTGAGGCTTTATTTCGACATCCGATATAACTCGTCAGAAAAAAATCCGTATTCGTCGAGTAGCTTATGTAATAAAAATGCCAACATACATGATATTTTCGTTTTCCACTAAAATGAGGATCAGCTTCATTTTTTCATAAAATTTACCCATACTCATATCCATCATAATGGGTTGTATCTTATTAAGGGTTTTCCACTAATTTTACACATTTGGCACTGTAATTCTATCTTTAGATTTGTGTTACGTGTGTACTGAAATTACTACCCAACGAATTTTAAACGCAGTTTTAATTTAAATTTCGTTAATTATAGATCTCCAACATAGAATGGAGGTACGTGTCCCTAACCCAAAGTAGATTGATTTTCATATAGACGCTTACAGAAGATTTGTCGTTATTTGAAGAATGACAAACTCTATGCAGGTTTCTGTGGCTTAAATGTTTATCGGCCATTCATTCATTCATTTATCAAAGGTAGACATTCGAATTTTACTTCTTTTCTGGTCTATAATAAAAGGGATACTACAATAGTCGTTCTTTCATACAGGCCTTATCTTGTCTCGTAGCTTATGTAGAATACCATTGGACTTGACGTTCGGTCTCGTTAAATAGTGTTCTACACAAGCTACTTGACAGACATGGCCTGTAAAAAAGAAAGTCAGAAAGACTGTTTTAATGTTCCCTATATATATCCCTGTACATGTATTATTCTGACGAGTGTTCGGGTATCAAGAGCATCTATTTTTGGAAAAACCCTTCACCGAATGAATGAGTATAAAGATTTGTTTTCGCCAACTAATAAAAACTAAAAGCGATACTTATGACTGCCAATCAGATGGCTGCTAACATACGGCTCCAATGTAGTTTAATCGGTCTAGGGCCGATTCCTCACGTTCTTAACGTCCTGCCTGACCACAGAAACCTCCCAACCTCCGGTCAGTTCTCAATCTTACATTGATGATAGTGAATCCGGCGGTAGAGTAGTCGGTAGCGCATCGGACTCTCGATCTTTAGGTCCGGAGTTCAAGGGTGGCGGCAAATGTCCCTTCAGACATTTGTCTCACGCCAATGGGCGAATAATCGAGACCATAAATGGGATGAGCAGCTTGAAGCTTGGAAAAGTTTTAGTACTGGTATGACAAATACAAGGTTTCCATGGTAAGGTATTAAAGCCGTCACGATATGACTTCAAATATTTTATTTAAATTGGCGTAAGCCCAAACCAATCTAACAAACATTGATGATAGTACATAGTTAAACCGTAATTTACAGTGTTACGACTAATTTTTCTGTGATGACAAATTTCTTCAAGTGCCAAAAATGGAGGATTGTATGTTAAAGGGCTAACAAATATAGGATGTCAGTGAACCGGCCTTTTGGCTTTTCAGGTAAATTTTGACTCCGCATAGTTAATGCTGATTTGTAAATTCTCAAATCTCTGCTGATTGGCTAGCCACATGTTCCGTTCTGTTATATTGAGCGTACAGAGATAAACTATTGGTTAGATAAGTAGAATATTCGCTTTGGTTTAGGGTTAGGGTTAGGGTAAGGGTATAAGGTAAAAACGAAAGATTGCCAACCCGAGATGGCCATCACGTGACCTGTGAGCGATAATCTATGCCTGTTTCACAGTGTCTTTGTCGACTAGCGGATATAAGTCTAGTTAAAAAGTTGGACAGTACTTCAAGATCGTGACTCCGCTCCAAATCATAGCCACGTGTCAATGAATCTACTTTTTGGAAACAGTCTGTAAATAGAGACAGCGGTTCAAGGTCATAACGACGTATGACCAATCCAAGTTATGAAATGCATATAAGATCACAAGGAGAGTCGTCTGTCCGAAAAAGGGAGTAGGTTACTCAAAAGACGGAGTCCCTGGATAAAGGAAAGAAATGGTTGAAAAACGACAACTAACCATTACTTTCTGTCAAATGACCAAGCTGTATGCAAAAAGGGCAATAAAATCACCAAGAAAGCAGTATTGCAGAAAAAAGAGTTCGGCGAGGTAAGGAACTCAAAAATGAGGGTTCGACGGGAATAAGATGTTCAAGGGTTTGGATATGAGTTTGAGGGAGTAAAGGGTCGCAGTAGAGGTTTTTGAAGGTAGAGTATAAGGTCAAAACGAAAGATGACAAACCCGTGATGACCATCTCGTGACCTGTGTGCGGTAAGCTATGCCTGTTTCACAGTGTGTCTTTGTCGAAAAGCGGATATAAGTCTAGTTGAAAAATTGGACAGAACTAGGGTTAGGGTTTAGGGTTTATGTTAGGGTTGAGAGCAACCTTAAGAAGATGAACGAACGCTAACCGGGTT
>OX336379.1:50156934-50381934 GCA_946902895.1 Fragum fragum
TTACATTCAACATTACATTTCACTGATGCCTATCAAAGAAGGAACCTATGACCCAAATATGAGACTTGTATCTTCATCGGTGTTTGAATAAGAGCAAAATGTTAAACTTTTGGGATAAGTTTCAAAACTCTTGATCTTGATAAGTGACTTTAACCTTCAGGTATGACCTTGACTTACAATCAAATGATGCCTTTCATTGCAAGGAACCTTTTACCTAAACATAAGTCATATGTCTTCCATGGTATTTGAATAAAAGCAATAGCGTTAAATTTGCCTTACTCGCGACCTTGACAAGTTACATTGACATTTGGGGATGACCTTACAACAAACTAATGCCTCTCGATACACGGAACCAAACCCCCAAATCTGAGCCTAGTATCTGCAACGTTGTTTAAAAGAGCGCAAAATATTATGTTTTTGCGTAAGTTTACTTTTCTCATACAGACGAACAGACAGACAGATGGACATCGTTAAAACAATATTCAACCGCATCGGGTTTTTAAGAACAATCTCTTAAATAACCTGTTTATATTTTAACGAGTGTATTTCCGTTTATTTATCCTCACTACCGTAGCACATACCCGTTTGAGAGACTTCCTCAGGAGACGTTTAGTTGTTACGGGGGATAGTACAAGTATACTGGGCGAAACAGCTGAGAGCCCCTCCTGGTTCTTTAACATACTCGATGTAAAGCACCGTCAGAAGGGACCTCGATGTAACGTCTTATCCGAAAGACAAGTTCGTTAGTTTGATTAGCTCTGGGTTTGAACCTGTGATCTTGAGGATTGAAGTCGAGTGCTCTACCAACTGATCGTGCTGACAGATTTTCACATTCAAGGGACCCAAGATTCAGCCACGAGGGTGGAGAATTTTGCACAAATTACGCATTGTCTCGCAATTACCGATTATCATACTTAGTATATCGGGTATGTTTACCGAGGTTGCTTGGCTTTTGTGATTAACCCCATGGCCCGGTCTCTTTAATCATTTGTTTTAATACATTCTTTTGTATACCACACAGATACTCAATCCCTTGATTCCCTGTACTGCCTATCTGACTTAATTTATGTGACTAGTTGCTGTTCAAGCCCTGGTTTTAACGTCCTTGAGATTTTATAGTTGAGAAACTATTGTAGAAAAAGAAGAAATTGCTTGTAACAAGCAATTTCTTCTTTTCAACAATATTTTCTACCCTACTGAATGGTTATTATTCAAATTAAATCCACTTTAAATTTCCGTCTGCAAAACCTTTGAACTTGGACAGGTCTAAAAAAAAATAAATCAGGAAAGGGTTAAGTAAAGCGGGAAAAAGGGCCATTTCGATAGTTCAAAAACGGACGGATCGTGATTGACAATCAAAGAAACAATCGACCAATCAAATTAATTATTTGGACCTGAACATCAAAACTGACCAGCGTTTATGTGCGTATTTTTTTTTTGTTGACCATGACGTCGTGACTATGGCTTATTCAAGCTGTTGTTACGGCGTTTAGATCACAAACAAACGATTACATGTTAATGGCCTAAAATTTCTCAAAATAACGTCGTGTAATATATCAGTGGAACTTCCAGTTTGAGGCCAATGGGCGTGGCCAGAGATCCATAAACTAAGGGTCCTGGTCAAAATACGCGCGTTGCTCAGGCTAACCAGGATCAGGGCATTTTACCCTACATAGGTTTTCCTGAATAATTTAATTTTTAGTTTCATCTATAAAATACGGGCGTTCTGATTAATCGGGGAAAAATGTTCATAACTCCCGGTACAAAATATTGAGCACACAGTAATTTTGTATGACTCCACACAAAATAGTCCCATAGAAAAAAATATCAAAATTTGTAAAGAATTTGCTCTTTTCGCTCGATGCTATAAAATTATAAGAAATGAAGAGACTATTTTTTTGTTTTCGTGGAGGTATGGACCGAAAAACCTAATCAAACTTGTGTATGAATCCGCTTCGCGTATTTATACAGTGTGATTAGTTTTTTTTCGGTTCATACCTCTATGAAAACAAAAAAAATATTCTCTTCATTTCTTAAATGATAAAAAGTCATTCTACTCAACTTCATTTTTTCTTTCATGACATATAAATTTTGGTTGACTTCTGATATTATCTACTTTTGTTTTATATAAAATTCATGAGGGCACTTTAAATCATGAACAGAATTCGATTAAAGACAGTGACAAGATGGGCCAGTTATTTTTTTTAATTGTATTTAACGCCGCTTTTAACAGTTTTTCAGTCATATCGCGGCGGTTGGAGACCTAACAATGGGTTCCTGGTATATCTCCCACCAGTACTACCATTAAATCGTTTCCTAGCCTCCAGCTGCTACCCCTCTTAGGTTAACGCTTATCCATATATTGGTGAGAGATAGAAAGCACAGAGATCTTCTCGAACAATTGTCAAATGTGCATAGATTTAACAAGAGGTCCATGATGGCTCTTCTTTATTTATGAGCGTAACACGAACTTGAAACTTCAAAGTAATTAGTATTTGTGAAGACACATTTATTGAACAATCGCTGGCCCCACCTTATGACTCTTTTTGCCCCGTCCATTGCCCCGACAGGAATTTCCGTTTTAATGGCGTTATTTTGCAAATAAATTAGCTACTATCATATATCAATTAAGTGAAACTGTAGTTACGACTTTTACGTAGCCAAACCAACAAAAATGATTAACCATAATTGCGGACAATGTCGGATATCAAATTGAACTTCCAGTCTAAATGAATAACTAAATTGGTCGACTGATAATTTGATTGACAGCCGCGATTGATCAATTATACAAGGCTTATTAAACTAATATCGATCAAAGATTCTATCCACTTGGTTTATTTAGTTACTTTTTCAGTAACATTTTAATCCGTATGACATGACTAACATTCTGACATTGTTCAATGGAGATTGAGCCAATATTGTGACCCTTAGTTTGTAATCTGTGAACTTGTCATTAATGTTACTTTTCCTGTGTTTTCTGGAAAAAGAAAACTAACAAACAACAGAACAAAACCCCACTCCATTTTTAATAGGGACCTCTTCAACCCGTTCCAACCCAAGCCCTCCTTTTTACGCCCCTCAAGAAAAGAGCTTTGGAAAACATTGTGGAAAATGAAGGAATTGCTTGAATCAAGCAATTTCTTCATTATCCACAATTTTTTCTATACAAAAAGAAGAAAAAATTTAAAATTCCATCAATTTGAAATTATCGTCTGAACGTTCTTTCAATTTGGCCTAGTCTAGAATTTTCTTGTTTGGGAATGGGTTAAGACTTGACAAACTTCTGACCAAGTTCTGTTCAAATTTCACGAATGTTGTGCCGTATTTGAAGCTGCAATTCGTTTAAGAGATGAAGAGAATATTTTTTGTTTTCATGGAGGTATGAACCGGAAAACCTAATCACACTGTATGAATACGCGAAGCGCATTCATACATTGTGTGATAAGGTTTTTCGGTTCATACCTCCATGAAAACAAAATATATCATCTTCATTTTTATAATTTGATAGCATCGAGCGAAAAATGCAACAACTTAACAAATTTTGATACCTTTTTGTAGTGAACTATTTTGTGCGGAAGCATTCAAAATGGCTGCGTACTTAAAATTTTGTTCATGGAGGTATGAATTAAAATTTTCGACCAATCAGATCGCTCGTTTTTGATAGACGAAACTAACAATTAAATTTTTTATCAGTGAAATTGAGATTTAGGCCCCTTTCCCGTGGCTTCAAATAGATCCTTCCCATTTTCAATATTGCTCATCTACGTGGCTTTGATTGGTCTAAAGTGTGGCCTCTGGAGCGCAGAAACTTAAATTGTTTATGCCACACGACGGACGACTGACGACAGAGAGTCAAAGAAATTGATTGTAAAGAGCAATTTCTTCCTTTTCCATGATATTTTCTCCCCTCCTGAATGATTATTTTTCAAATGAATTCGACTTTAATTTGCTGTCTGGAAAACCTTTGAATTTGGACCTGTCTTAAATTCCAAAAAGCGGGAAAGGCTTAAAAACAGCAGAGCTCGAAACTAAATCTACAATTCAAGCACCTGATTTATATGTCTTTACTTATTCAAAACTCTAAACATTTCTCAAGACAAATATGTTATTAAAACATTTCTTGGCTTACTGATAAGTTAACCCTTTCACCCACAATTCCGGTTACCTACTACCCTCATGTATAATAACATCAAAGAAAACATTAGGGAAAATAGAGAAATTGCTTAAAACAAGGTATGTCTTTCCCCAGAATGTCAGAATGTATTCTTGCCTATACGATGTTTTTCTTTTAACCTTACAATCAATTTAAATTGACGCCTGCAACTTGTTTGAATTTCGACCAGTCTGATTTATTGTTAATGGTTTAAAGGGAACCCAATATCTGCCCGAGTGCTTCCAAGTACAATTAGAGTTGTCGTTCATGCTAGTGGTTCTTTAAAGGTAGGTATCGATGCGTTTTTCATGTCACAGATTTTAATTATTTGTATTTCCTCTCATATTCTATTTGAATACAATATGCCGCAAAGTGGTTTTGCAAAATCTGAGGTCGCTTATCAGAAAAAAACAGGATATTTCCCTAATAGCCTACGTAGGCTATTAATCTATTTTTAGATTAATCAGAGACAGTTGCGAAGATTATGGGACATTCACGTGGCGCGAATAACCGTTGGAACCTTGCATTTAGTTTAAATTACATCAAACCAACGTCATCGTTACGTCATCAGGAGTTATGTTCGCTAGCCTTACTGTCGTAAGCGTTATTACGAATATAAACACTTACTGTAGTTTTGCGCTTAGCCTTTCACGTGACATGATTTAGGACGTTGGCTGTTTCGCTAGTAAATTTGTTACCTTCATTTGACTTTGGGTCATATGCAAATGAGGTCATTCGATGGCGACAGCCGAATTCCGTGTTATCTAAAAATAGCCACAAACAGGCACTTTAGGTCTATTAGATTACCACCAAGACACTACCTGACCTAACTAAAAGTATTAAATATTGGTTTGAGTCTATTTTTCGGCGCTTGGTAACTTTTTCTTGTCTAGGATTCAGAAACATCGATACCCCCCTTTAAGGAATGAAAAAAATGCCCATGTATTCTTTCATATCACTCATATTAGCTCAGTTGGAAACCGCGAGTTCGAATCCCGGGCTGACCTTATTAACAATCTAACTGCTTTCGGATGAGAACCCGTGTTAAGGTGCTCAAAACATGGCACGTTAACCCTTTCCAGTTATACAAAATGTCCAAATTCAAAGGTTTTGTGGGCGAAAATTTAGAGTTGATTTAATTTAAAGAAAACTCATTCAGAAGATGAGAAAATATTGTGGAAAAAGAAATTGCTTTTCAGAAGCAATTTCTTCTTTTTCTACAATATTTTCTCAATTATAAAACACTGGAACGTCAAAACTAGGGATTGAACAAGAGCACCTAACAATTGATTCCCGGTATATCTCGCACCAATACAAACATTGCATCCTTTCCTAGCCTCCAGCTGCCCCCTACTTAGGTTGACGCTTATCCAGCAATTGGTGAGAGACAAATGTCGGAAAGGACATGTGTCGCCGCCGGGGATCGAATTGATTGAAGATTTGGAGTCTGATGCGCTACCAACTGCACATGAAGGCGGCAAGGCTAAATGTTAAGTAGGCGACGATAAATAAACGAACATACATACCAACGTTTTCATAACAGCTATATAGCAATTTCATCAGATAATTCTCCCCTAAAGTTGTTTATAATCATAAGATTATCATGCTTGGCCCAAAGACCAAACAATCTTTCATAGGTTATACCATTCAATTTCTTTCCCCATTTTTAGATTGTTTGGTACTACATATCAACCATTGGCTTCAAACTAAACATAAACAGTAAAATCTGTTTCAGACAGGAGATAACTCTTACTTCTTATATCACCAGTCGAGTAGACATTTTCTCCCTTTATTTTCTTTTCTTCTATTCTCGTTGGCCAAATCGTACAGTCATGGACGTCTGTCGAAGTAAGATCATTGCATGTCAAATGAGAAGTACAAAAATCATACTGTCGTATCGATGGGTCAGCACGAAACAGTTGTAACTGCCTACATGTTTAGAGGCAGTTACAACTGTTTCGCACTGACCCGCCGGTATTTGGTCTATACGCTATCAGCGCCGCGGAGGTTTGGTTGAGGCACTGAAAGTAAACTGAGGTCAATTTCATTATGTTTTTGTACACATCATATATCACATACAGGCTACATATTGGTGTGGGTCGCAGAGATTGTTGGGTGATGTACTGGTGGTAAAACGGAGGAAAAGTTCTTTATGTTTTTGCACATATCATATATAGGCTAAATATTGATCAGGGTCAAAAGTTTCTGTGTGAAGAACGGTGGTTTCACTTGTCTTAACATTCCTTTTTGCTGCTTGTCTTTTTTATTTTTCATGCTTCTCCTCGTGGATAAACAAAAAATAAATTGTAGATTGTTCGTGTACATGTCTCGTGTTGTGTTTTGCTTTGTTAACCTGTTTATGTTTTTGTATATGACAATAAACTATAAAGTTTACGTCAAATAAACTATCTATCTATCCTTTCAGATTGTCCTGTGCTTGGTCTTTTTTCTATATTCAAATAATCATTTTACAGAAATTCCGGATGGTCTTTTCCGAATGAAGGCTCCCCAAAGTTAATGATTATGGAAACATCTTTTTTTTATTTCCGAATGACAGTGTTAGTTTCGATTTCTTTTCCTTTTATTATTTAACCCATTTACACACAATCCCGAACTTTCACGCACTGACAAAATAATGTTGAGGGAAACATTGTTAAAAAGTAAGCATTCATTTTAATCGCGCATATAATAACAAGACATAGTTTAAAAAAGCCAGTGCCACATTTTGACACTAATACACTACACTTGGACACTTGGACATGGTAATGCATATTTCGGCAAGACATCACCACCTTTAGGGAGAACAATATTATTGTTAGATATGATAATGCACAGTATGGTTAAATCGGCAACACATTAAAGCATGGTAACATGTCTTTTACTATGATAAGACAAATATTAGGTATGTCCACATTATTGCTTATAACATCAGACAGCTGTGGCGTTTCATAGAGTTTTTTGACTTTTGAGTTATTCTGTTGGAGATGCTATTTTGAATTCAACCCTTATGATTAATTTTCAGCTTATGCGATCTTTTGTCTTTTCTGAAGAAGGCATGTCGAACCGGTCCCTCACATATGTCATAAAAAGGTTTATTATATACCTATAAATGATATGAATTAAAGTCTGGCTATCTAATACAACTCGACAGAAAAAAAAATCAATATTCGGCGTGTACCAAAAAACCGTATTCGTCGAGTACCGTTAAACACCGACTCCGTTTTTTAGTAATTGACGTTCGTTTTTTTTTCGGAAAGTTGTTTTTTTCTAAATAATTTAAGAGACTTTTCTTATTGTCATGTCCTAAAGGTATATAATAAAAGGAATATTACAACAGTGTGTGTTTTCTGTTTGATGTTATCGTGTTCTTGGATCGTGTGTAGGTATTTTTTTATTGGATTCTACCTTCGGTCTCATCCAATAAAAAATACCTACGCACGATTCTCTAACACGAAAACAACAAATAGAAAAACACACAGTTGTAATATCCCCTTTATATTAAGCCACCATTCTTTAAACGACCACATATTGGCCACCCCTTGAGTTGTCGCTTAATACTAATTTAACTGCACTTGATCAATTTGCTTGTTTCTGTAACCATAAAAACCATAACTTTTTTCGCTCGATGGCATTAAATCATAAGAAATGAATATAATATCTTTTGTTTTCATGGAGGTGTGAAACAAAAAAAAACCTAATCACACCTATATGAATCCGCTTCGCGTATTCATACAGTTTGATTAGTTTTTTTTGTTTCATACCTTCTTGAAAACAACAACTAAAAATCTCTTCATCTCTTAAGCAACGTACAAAAAATCACAATCTGGTCCCAGATTTAGAGGTAACCAGAAACCTTAAAAACATATGCTTTTCCGATTGGCATTGATGACGGATACTTCGGGGTTGGCTATCAGCTTGGGTTAGTACAGAACGTTTAAAGTTCGGGATAATACTTAACATTTCCAGGACGTCATGAGCTATCGACATTATAGTTAGGTGATTTATAAATTTGACATTTTACCTTTTCCCTGTATCGTTAAAACGCCCTACGTTGAACTTACTATTAGCAATTGTTACAATCTTATAGTTTATATCTACACGTACATGAAAGAAGAGTCAACCCTTTCCCTCACAATGACGCTTTTTGACTCCCTCAGGAAAAGCAATTTGGAAAACAATTTTTAAAATAAAAAACATGCCTTTTGTAAGCATTTTCTTCATTTACACTATGTTTTCTACCCAGAAAGTTTATAAAAATCTAAATTTTCATTAACGTTAAATTGTCTTCTGTAACTCTTTTCAATTTGGATCAGTCTAAATTTTTTTCTGTCTGGTTATCTTCACTTTTTCCCATATGAAAAAGCCTGTAGGAATAGGGATGGAGAGGGACTTCAGGGGGAAGGTCATCTAAGCCCCCTCCCCCCCCCCCGATATTTTTTCTTCCCTTCAAAGTGTAAACAAAGTAATGCCAGTTCGTGTTTATCGTCGGTTAAGGGGCTTTGATTATGCTACGTCACTCCATTCAAGCAGGAATGGAGTGTAATCAGCGAGGCTACCCGTCGGGGCCGATGATAATTCTTAGTATGTAACAACATCATTCATACAATATTACCTTTGACCCTCATAGATATTCAGGAAGGGGCCCCTAATGTGGACTTAAACATCGTGAAGGTGATGATTAAATAAATAGAGGATAATCAATTGGTTATTCCATATATGAAAACAATTTTCACGAGGATGCGTTGTTAGGCGTTGTAAAAACGATTGCGCAGTACGAGTTTTTTAATGCCTAACAACGCATCCGAGTGAAATATTTTTTTCTTATCTGGAATAACCAGTTGATTATTCTATTTATTATACACCTTATCTTATTTTTTCATTAATACATCGAAACAAATCTTTTTGATAGAGAGAAGGTCTATTGAAAAAGTGTGGATGAATACTAGATTAAAGACCAAATGGTCCCCCACAAAAATGAAGAAGTCGCCATTTTTATACTCTTATAGACTCTTTATATTGTCACTGAGTTGGAAAAAAAGTAGTTCCTAAATTACGACAGAGAGTGAAACTGAAAAAACGTTATCGTCACTCCAGTGACGATATCAAAATTTATTACACTGAGAAATCCCAAGATTTCAATGCAAGGTAGCCGCCGTCATAGTGCAGTTAGTAGCGCGTCGGACTGTCAATCTAGAAGTTCCGGGTTCGATCCCCGACGGCGGCACTCATCCTTCTGACTATTTGTCTCTCACCAATGGGTCGATAATCGTAGACCTATGTGGGATAGCAGCTGGAGGCTAGGAAAGGATGTAATGGTAGTACTGGTGCGAGAAATACCAGGATTCCATTGTTAGGTGCTCCAGCCGCCGCGATATAAATGAAAGATTGTTGAAAGCGGCGTAAAACCCCAATCAAACAAACAAAACAAACAAATCACAGCCATTATCATTCATTGTGGTTGATACTCATCTCAAGTTTCATGTCATTGTGATGCCTAGCCGTCACCGGATGATATTGAGAGACAAATCTAAATCAAAGTACTGAAAGAACTGTAAGCTAGCAAAGCGTATAGTTTTGTTAAGTAATTTTCTTGCTACATGTTATCATGATAGAAAATCTTTCCTTTGATGGGGTAGAAAACATTGTGGACAATGAAGAAATTGCTTGTCACAAGCAATTTCTTCATTGTGCACAATGTTTTCCATTTTTTTTTCTTGGGGTACTTAAAAAGCGGAATTGAGTGGAATGGGTAAAACAGCATGCTTTTAAAAAGGTTATCTACAATTTGAATAGAGTTTGCCATATTCTTTGAATACATGAGAATTACTTTTTATGGCGTAGGCATTCAATGGATTTAGTGGTTAAGCCTCCAGTGGCAGTTTGCACTCGTTGAACTTTGAGAAGACCTCAGAATTTTGTCTGTTAACTTAAGCTAGCAAAGCTGACGCTTCGCTAGCTTAAAAGGACTTCTAAAGAAAGAAGGTAACCTGTCACTGATAAGACAAAACTGCTGACGGTTGTTCATCACAAGAATTAGAATTCTGAAATTTTTAGACATTTTGTAAAACCGTGATAAGCGCCCAGATATATTTACACGATATATACAGATATCTGAAAATCTGAACTTTTATATCAAGGTTATATATGTGACGAATATGATACAAGGTTATATACGATGTTCAGATCACCGAAGGTGTCACTTACAGCCAAGATCTATGGTCGAAAAAGGGCAAATCTGCAAATGTGTGCCAATGGGCACAACCTACCCACAAAAAGTCGATTTTTCCTTACGATTTGCAGATAATTTAAATATCGTTACCAGAGATTGAGCAAAACTAATTGGGATTTTGTCTGGGGTCATCTATCACCTGTTGTCGAAATGAATGATTTGATTGGTCAATCTTTTTTTTTTTTTTTTTTTTTTTTGATTTGACAGCGATGATCCATCAATTCTTGATATGGATAGAGGTTTTGCATGTAATTTGATCAGTAAAATAGTTCATGTAGACCGAAAGTTAATATTAAACTCAATTATGTATTTCATGGTAAGAAACTTAACCTTTGTCATGCTGAACCCGGAATATTCCGGTTTTGGCAGGAGGTGTAGACTTATGTGCAGGCTGATCTTAGTCTATACCTCCTGCTTGTACTTTTCTTACCAGATTTGCCTATGAAGTTGATTTCTAAAAAAATATTGAATATTGAACAACAAGTTCTACCAGTGCTTTCACCCCTTTGATTTGACAACAATTCAGTAAGGTAATTTATATAGCATGACAAGGGTTAATATATTAATATTGACTCACACTAGGACCTTACAGTGTTTTCACTCCGTTGATTTCACTGCTCTTTTCGAAAAGGTTTTATATAGCATGACATGGGTTAAAGGTCAAATTCAAAGAAATTTTTATTTTGTCTTTTCATTCATTATTTTTCGTGTATATGGTTTTAATTAAACGCACAAACAATATTTTCGCGATTGCAGACCGTGCACATGTACAAAAACCAAATTCGAAATATCAAGATTTAATACTGCCCCAAAACAGCGCATCGCTTACTTCCCCTGTACATTCCCCAAACCGTTTATCTCCCCTGCATTTGTGACGTCATAGTGGAAGTTATCTGTTTTACATGTCCAATGGTTGCTGCACTAAATACAGGCGATAATACGTAAAAAATCGATTTTAAAGCAGATTAATGACGATCTATGCCGCTTACGATTGTAATGTTGAATCGGGAACTCAGAGGATCAGCATTTTTACGATTCCGATTGATTTTAAAAGAAAAAGGTTGTGGATTCATAAACTTAACCGTGATCGGACAGCAATGACAAATTTTGAGCCACCGAGTCATGCAAAGCTTTGTGTGAGACACTTAATTTCAAGTTTTTGATCAGCCCGAAAATAGCAAATGACGTTGGTTTTAAGAACTTTCGACTCCGATTGAAACCTGACGCCGTGCCAACAATCTTGATCTTGGAGAACCGACGGGAAGAAGAACCGACATGCCGACCATCAGCTAGGGCAATTTCGAGGAAGAAGCTGCAACAGCGGTTTGATCAATTTGGTGAACAAACTGATATCTCGGCCATATATTGTGGGAGTTGGGATTATATAAAAAAATGAACGAATCTCATTATTGACCGATTTTTCATAAGACAGTAGAACTGAAAGCGTTCCCATTTTTTTTTCATCTCGGATATTGTCCTTCCAATATATTGACCAAACCAGACTTTCAATAGAGGAAATTACCAATCAAATAATTCATTCAGCCCTAACCCGAGCTTATCAACTCCGACATTGGTTGCCATTTTTGTTTACCTTTATTTTTGATTTTTGATTATTTTTGATTTGGCGGCTTAAACATGGTAACTACAGCCTTTTCAAGCTGTAGTTACCACATTTAGGTCATCAACCAACCATTTTACTTTTTGGTTACCCGCTGCTTGGCATAAATTTTGTTAAAAATCAAAGCGGAACTTCCTGTCGGAGTTCATGGGCGGAGACTATGAAGTAAAGGGCGGGCCAGCCATTGGTCAATTTTGACATATTCACGAAAACTGTGTGGCGAAGGAGAACTTACTAATTATAAGTCATTTCCCCTTATTCTCACCATTTTCTCCTCTAGTCATACTCTCATTTTTCATTGATCCCATTCCAAAATGACATAATTTTAGACTAGTCCAAATTGAGAGGTGCTTTGAATTTAATTGCTGTTATCGACTACTTAGACCTGTGTTTATTATTGATATGAATATATTTCCCTCATAAACATTCTGTTTATCTAGAATTCCAACACAGTTTCAAAATGTTCCTTTTACATGGTTGTTAGAAGGTATTTCCTTTTTTTTATTACCAAAAAATCTATTCAGACACATTAAGGGGTCGACACTAACAGTGTTCCGGGATCCCTTAAAATTGGAAGAGACCCCAGCAATTCCAGGCTAGAGATTCCATTAGGATCCTTCAATATTTCTCCAGTTTTTTGTTTGCGTGCCTTTGTAGAAAACATTGTGGATAATGAAGAAATTGCTTGTATCAAAAGATTTCTTCATTTTCCACAATCTTTTTTGAAGTTTTTTTTAAAAGTTGGGCTTAGATGGACAGGATTGCGTGTGAATGAGTTATTTCTGGGCAAAAAAATTTAAGATTGAATTAAAAAAAAAGTTGTTTTTTTCATTGAAAGAGGTTGCAGATGACAACTTAATTTGTGCAAAAATTGAATAATTATCCGAAATAGGCTTCAAAAATGTGATAAAATTTGCTGTTGCTAGTCACAAGCAATTTCTCCTTTCCCCCCAATATTTGTCACAACTTTCTCCTACTGTGAGTAAAAATAGAGGATTTAGTTGTAATGAGTCAAAAGGAGGTACAGATAATTGAACAGAAAATAGTGGCTATCATTATGTTCAATTTTTTCAAAGATCACAATAGTCACTAGCGGAAAGACAAGCTACTGATTGCTTGGTAAAGGGTAAACTTAGGCTATGGTCATATCTTAATTAGTGTTTTAAACAATACAGGAAATGATTACATAATATATGCATATCCCATCCTTTCATGTTAGACAAACTAGTGATGTATATGGCACCCTTGATTTTCACCCGTGATCTATGTTTATTCCAAGGACTGTATAACTCCTTTGTTAAATCCCTTATTATTCTATTGCAACTTATTATGACTTGGAAATAAGCTAAGATGGTACTTGAAAAGGTCATAATTTATGTCATGTATGAATTAATCTTAATTTGTTTATAACATGATAGAAAACATTTCCTTGGCAGATAACATTGTGGGAAATGAAGATATTGGTTGCAACAAGAAATTTTCAACAATTTTTAATCAAAGCCTTTTCTTGAGGTGTGTCATAAAACGCGTTTTATAATGGATTTAAAGAATTGAAAGGTTGACAACCAGAATTTTTTTTCTTTCCATGATTGTTTTTGAATTATTATTTCTACGGTACACTTAAATTTTGCCCGTATTCAAATTACACATGACTTTCCTTTCTTTGTACATGCATTTAACCCATTACCATATAATTCTTATTTTGAATATGAAAATATTATAAAATGGAAACGAGAGTGGGAAAAGGAGAGATTTCTTGTTATTAGAGATTTGCCCTTGTCTCACAATGGTTTCTACCGTATTTGGTATCCAAATTTTCATTCAAAACACTAAGAATTGTCACCTGCAATCTTGAATTTGAGCCAGTCTCATTTTTGTCTCTTATTGTATGGTAGTGGGTTATGAAAATAAATTGTAGAATAACATTGCATAAAATTCAAGCAACACTGAATTAAACATATGAAGCTTGTAGATATTATTTAATTTAAAGTCCCGTCTTATCAGTATATCTTGCCATTTAATTATAGTTGTTTTAGCTCGGCTGTTTTCAAAGAAAACCCGAGGTGTTGGGATTGCCTTGGTGACATTGTCGTCGTGCGAAAACTTAGACATTTGTGATATCTCTGGTTCTACTAAAGGCGAAATAGCTTATTAAAAGTAACTTCTTTTTCTACAATGTTTTCTCTAGTATTAAATCACAGTGACGTAAAATCCCATGCTTTTACAGGAAAGGATTAAAGGATTAAGGACTTTTTTACACCTTTTTTAACAGATGCCTATAAAGACTACCTTCCAAATAGTATAATAGTTGACATGCTCATGTTGATACTGAAAGGATTCCACTGCATCAGGGGTTTTAACTCATTGTGCATAGATAAATTTTTTTTACACTAGTCGGAAATTGAAAATTGACAAAGCCTGCTTAAACAGGGGTGGGGTCGACACAAAGCCTAGAAACATTGAGAGAGAAAACAAATTATTTGTCATAAACAATTTCTGCTTTTCCTGCAAAGTTTCCATATTTATTTAGTGTTTCAAAAAGCTAGGGTTTGTGACAATGGGTTAATACTAAAATTGTGAACTTGAACAGCAGGTAAAATTTAAGTATGTTAAAATTGAAAAGTAAGTGTAAATCATGTATGAAGTTTTAAGAGAAAATGTCATGAACAATGAATTCTTTTCTCTGTATAGTTTCTACAGCTTAGTTTTCTTCAGAGCATGAAAATAAGGGATAAGCGCTTTTTCTCAATGTCAAAATAAGATCATTAAGTTAACTACTGAGGGTATTTGAATCCACAATAGTCCTCAGAGGGAATCATGTCTCTGATAGCAGTCACCACATGTGAAGGAATCACTTTCCTCACCCCTTTCCCAATCGTCTAGAGACCAGGTGTCTGTGTAGCCTAGAATAAAAAAAAATGTAAAGAGATCCTAGCTCTTTTTGGTGATGTTTAACCCTTTCCTGGACAAACCCGGGATTTAACGTTACTGTGATTTTATACTTGAGAAAACATTGTAGTAAAAGGAGAAATTGCTCGTAACAAGCAATTCCTCCTTTTCTTACAATATTTTCTACCACATAGGATGGTCAGATTTCAAATCACATGCATTTTTTATTGTCATCTGCAATCTCTTTCAAATTTGACCAGTCTAAAATTCCATAAAACCGGAAAGTGTTAACTTAATGATAGACAACAGAGTTGGGAATGGTCCAAATTCAAAAAGTAGCAGATGACAATACAAAGTTGGTGATCTTTACAGGCTTTGTCTTACATACGACAGAATTAAATAACAAGCATTTTCTTCTTTTTCTACAGTGTTTCCAAGATGGTTGGTTGGTGATCTAAATTGTAACTACAGACTGAATTAGCTGCAGTTACAATGTCAAGGTCCACAAACCAAGCAAAATGCCAAAAAGGTGTCCAAAATTGCAGTCCAAAGTTCACTTTTGGACTAAATAAATGAATTGATTGTAAAAAAAATTCTTTGACAGCTGACAATTGGTAAATCACTGAATTTTAAGAGTTTAAGTGTTGAATGGGGTAGAAAACTTTGTATAAGGACAAATTGCATGTTACAAGCAATTACTACTTTTCCCACTATTTTTTTTTTTTCAAACTACATTGCTTCAGTATGTCAGAACATTGGATTGTGTGGTAATGGGGTAAGTTTCCTTGCCTTAACACTTTTGTGTTCAATCCCTGATTTTACATCCCTGTAAATTTATGAATAGGAAACATTGTAGAAAAAGAAGAAACTGCTTGTATCAAGCAATTTCTTCTTTTTCCACAATATTTAAAATCCTACTGAATGCCTACTTTCAACTAGAATCCACTTTGAATTTTCGTCTGCAAGTCCTTTGAATTTGGACGGGTCTAAATTTTTACAAGCAGGAAAGGGTTATAAACAATGTAGGTCATTTATGAAAATTAATTTAGTATTATAACAAAACAGTGTAAAAGAAAATATTTTACTTCCTCATGAATTCTTTGGATTTCCTCAAGTGGGCCTGTTTGTAACGAATGGTCATAGTAGGTAACTTTCAAGACAATTCATCTGGAATGCAATGTGATCTGTTATGCATGTCGTCAAAATCGGGGCAAAAAGAAGACGAAGAATTATAATTATCACTATCCCCCGATTCCGTAGCGATTGCCCTTCAAACTGGTTCGTACACATATGGCCTTAAAGTACCGGAAACACCCATTTCTTCTTCGGGAATATCGCTCAAATCGCTGTCATACTCTACGTCCATTTTTAATCAACTTCCACTATGACGTCACAATTCAGGGGAGTTAAGCATATGTATCCAATAGGTAAGGGACGTAATCGATGCCGTAAAAACGAAAAGGTAAAAATAAAAACTCCAATAAAGTGTTTTTGAAACAATCTCAAGAAAAATCAATGAGTATCAATGTACATGTTTATTAATGGAATTTTGAAAATTTGAATTATGTTACCCCTATGGATTTGCCCAAAAGAACACTTTATCTTCGACAGAATAATTCGAAATCTTAAGCTTTTTACGCTGAATATAAGATCTATATCTGAATTCGCATTAAAATCAAAGGCCCGATTATTTTGAAAATTGATTTTCATAAACAACTCTTGGTCATACGAGTTAAGCAGGGGGTGTAGACTAAGCTCAGTCTGCACTTATGTGCAGGCTAATCTTTGTCTATACCTCCTGGCAAAACAGGAATGTTCCAGGTTCAGCATAACAAAGGTTGAGTTTTATCGACAATCTGATCAAAACGTATCACATTATTATGATTACTATTATCATTATCACGTTTTATTATTTGTTGGATTTAAAAACATGAAGATATCACATAAACTATCCTCGAATTACAGACAGTGTTAGGCTGGACCGAACACGTAACTAGGAAAGGTGATTTATTCAAATAAAAAACCCAAAGAGACGTGTCACTAAAATTAGACTGAAGTAATATTTAATTTGAATTGTCTATATGTCACTGGGACTTTAATATTTTACAGTCCAGATACGCTTTTTAACGCAGCATCACTATAGTGAAAACACCACACAATATAAACGTCACGCTAGATTTCAATTTAAAAGAAAACAACACACAAAAAAACACCGTAACGCTCTAACGTCAATAAATATACATACATAAATGATGTGTATTTAGAACGGCGTAGTTACCGTTTATACAATCCGTTGTACAGTTGGAATATATAGTTTGATGTTATCGTTTTGTGTGCATGGATATTTTGCGCATCTTAGTGTATCATTTCAAGTTTTCAGTGGTGTTGGAAAATAATGTTTATTATCTACCACTAAAACTTAGGTAGACTTTTTTAACCCATTCCCAGATGGGACAAATTTAGACTGGTCAAAATTGAGAGGAGTTGCAGACGTCAATTAAAACATTATGATATGTTTGATTTTTTTATACAATTGGGTTAGAAGACAATGTGGATAATGGAGAAATTGCTTGTAACAAGCACTTTCTTCATTTTCCACAATGTTTTCTCAAAGCTTTTTTCTCTTGGGCGTCTAATAGCGTCATTGAATGGGAATGGGTTAATTATTCCAAATACTTACAATCCTTCTGTTGAAGTCACATAATTAAATATTGATGCCTAAAAGTAGTAAGCATTTTTTTTTCTGTTTACATACATTCAACATCTTATCCATAACTCTTTCCAGTACAATCCCTGGTTCCTATGACCCGGGTTTCTACGTTCCTGTGATTTCATACTTCAGGAAATATTAAGGAAAAAGAAGAAATTGCTTGTAACAAGCGATTTCTTCTTTTCACACAATATTTCCTTTATATAGGATGGTTACTTTTTTAATTGTACTTACGCTATAATGTCGTCTGCAATCTCTTTGAATTTGTACAAGTCCAAAATTTTGAAAGACAGTAAAGGCTTAAACGCTTCTTTGCATTTTTTTTTTCTTTTTTGAGGGGGAGGGGAGGGGGAACGTCTTCAGCAATCTCTTTCAACTTTAAATCATGTAAAGAATGATGAGAATATTCTGTTGTTTTCATTGAGGTACGAACCTAAAAACTTAATTACTCTAATGTACGTATACGCAAAGACACTTAATAGCCAGCCTAACTCTACCAACTGTTAAATAGGGCACCAGTAGGTTTAAGACACTTCCTCTTTTTCAGGGACGTGAAAACGTCTAGATTGTGAGTGTCCAAGAGCGACTCTAAAAGCTTGAAGCTTTCATCGCAATCGAACTAAAATAAAATCAGTATTTAATCTAAAGCAATTGATTGACTGAATGGGGTCTAACGCCAGTATTTCAGTCATATAGCGGCGGCTGTAGCATCTAACCATGAATTCCCGGTATTTCATAAACTAAATCAAGCATCTTTTCTTATCATGATAGGATAAGTTCAATAGAGATTTATTCAACCCAGGGACATCACGTGACGAGCCAGGAAGATAGCTGAATGCTGTCTTGACAAGAGCATTTTCGACCCGCCAAGAAAATGAACCTATCACGGATGTCAGTCAAAGAACAAATCGACCAGTCAAATAATTCATTTAGACTGGAAGTCAACCTTGAACTCCGACATCGGCGGACATTCATTTTATATATTTTGTTGGTTTGGCACTTTAACGTCATAACTACATCTTATCTTACTCAAGCTGTAGTTACGGCGTTTAGGTCGCCAAACAGCTATTTCACTCTTGTGTTACATGTAATTGTATAGACATAAAAGAAATAACGCCGTTTCATATCGAAGTGGAACTTCCTGTCGGAGTCACTGGGAAAGACCAGCAGAGACACCAGGCGGAGTCACTGGGAAAGACCAGCAGAGTCGATCAGGGTCTCCTTGATATGGCGCGAAAAGATAATCTGAAAAATTGGTAGAATTCAGCATAGGTCAATTGGATAAAAAATAGTATTTTGAAAACTAGTCCTTGGTAAGATAGAAGAACCATTCTAAATCCAGAAAATTGGCCAAGACTGGAACATGTCGACCCCGTTCAGACTGCGCAACCAACGAAGATGACTAATTGCTGTCCCCACCCAATTACTGCGTTGGCCACTCCCATAGACTCTGAGAGGAAGTCTCGATTCGAATTTAAACGGCGATATTTTGCAAAAAATCGCTAGCAGGAAGTAACAAAAAAGTAAAATAGTTTTTTGGCGTCTTAAACGTCGTAACTTCGGCTTATATAAACTGTAGTTACGACGTTTAAGTCGCCAAACCAACAAAAAGCTTAAAAATGGTGGCAAATGTCGGGGTTCAAAATTCATTTCTGGTCTCAAAGAACGATTTCATTGGTCGACTAGCTATTTGATTGACAAGGGCATTTGGTCAGTTAGACCAGGATTTTAACTTTTCGCCATTCCAAGAAGGAATGTTTTAGCGTGACGTTTCAGATTTTCATAACGTTTTTTTCCTTGACATAAAATTAAAAAAAAGAAAAAAAAAAAAAAAAATTGGATAGGACAAAAGTGTAACAATTAAACTCATAATGTATTCAAGAATGATTATGGTGTTGGATTTATGACCTTTAAAACTTACTGGCTTGAAACAGAGACGTTAAAATTTGATTTATCTGAAGTTTATGTAAATCAGTTTCTACGCATACGCTTAAAACGTCGCGAAGAAATATTTTGACGTTAAGGTTTTACATCTTTGCATGTGTTTTTGTTATAGTGTTTGGTTCCAAGCAGTATGTCGGTGATGAAATCACTCATGATAATGGTGTGGTAATTTTACGTCTTGTTTGATATGTAACAGGAATAATTATTAAAAAAAATGTAATTTACGCTCGAGGTCTAGATGTAGAAGACTGAAAATCGCACTACACTTCAACGGCGAAAATGTGTCACGTGGCGAAGATCGACTTGCGTCTACGATTGCATTATCCACTTTAAAAAGTTAAAGTTTTTTTAACCCTTTCCCATTTTTTTTTTAAAATTTTTTACAGGTTCAAGTTGAAAGAGGTTGCAGACGACAATGAATATTTGGTGCAATCTGAAATGAAACCATCCCATGTGGTAGAAAATATCATGGGGAAAAAGAGAAATTGCTTGTTAACGATGTTTTCTCAAGTCACAGAAAATCACAGAAAAGTGAAATCTCTGGTATGCACTGGAAAAGGTTAAGAGATGAAGAGAATATTTTTTCTTTTCATGGAGATATGAACCGTAAACCTAATCACTCTGAATGAATGCATATACGAGTATGATTAGATTTATTCGGTTCATATCTCCACGAAACAGAAATAAAATGTTTCCATTTCTAATATTTTAAAAGCATCCAGCGAAAAAAGCAAAAACTTTAAAAATCTTGATACTTTTTGTATCGAACTATTTTGTGCGGAGGCATACAAAATGGCAGCGTGCTTAAAGTTTTGTTCTTGGAGGTTTGAATATTTTTTCGACCAATCACAACGCTCCCTTTTGATAGACGAAACTTACAGCGGACGCATAACCGTCTTATACCAACAATTACTAATTAAATTTTAGTTTCGCTTCGCGTATTCATATAGCGGGATTAAGTTTTTAGGTTCATACCTCGATGAAAAAAAAAAAAAAAAAAAAACTCTTCTTTTTAAACGATTCTTTTCGAATATGTATCTTTCAAATTTTGGAATACCGACAAGTTTCGTATTAACATTCTATTAAAAATAAACCAGGTTATGACAATGGCAAAATTTAAACAGCAACTGTTTACAAAAAGAAGATTTCCCTGAAACATGTAAAGCTTTATTATTTTTTAGAATAACAGTGATGGAATAAGGACGTGTATCATGATGAACGCTATGAACATTAAACATGGGATATAAAGGATGTAATCATAGTTGCAGTGTGTTTGTGTACAATGCATCGTGCATAATTTCTTCTGAAACCTAGAGTTAACTATTGTGTACACTATGACTTGGTATAGAGGAATATAGAGATCCGAAAATCATGGAGACCAGTAAAACATATTTCAATAAATATGGTCGCCAAATATCCGATACCTCTTTTTATAGCAACAACGGTAAACATGCCTTGGCAGAAAGCATGCAAAGGTCACTTTCTGAGAAGGGTGGCCATATTCTCAACGGGTCACTGAAAAATCAGTACACTAACAACAACTTGTTTGATACGGCGTATAAATGTGTGGCAAAAGAGCCTCATGGCAGAAAGAAGCACGAGAATTCTAACTGCCATGTAACGAAAGGCCAGCAATCAAACGATTTCAAAAGATCTGAGAATGTTGTTCGCTTTCACAAGGACCTTGTTACTGACGTACATGTGGATTTTCAGGATAAAATACAAGTTGACGAGCTTGAATCAAAACATTCAGCTAATCAGAACGACTACAAAGCCGAAAACTTTGAACTATATACCCTTTCGTCTGATAACAAGAAACAATCCTACGACGATACCCGACTTCATAGTGAACTTCATAGCAAATCAAGACAATCAAGTAAAAAGCGTAAAAGTTCTAAGGAAACGAAAGGAACGGAATCAAGGTCCGATAGACATCAAAATAGGGTTCAAACAAGAGATAGTGACATGTCAGAAATCAACCAGAACAACGGGAACGTAGTCAAAGCATCTTTACAGCATAAAGGATCAAAAGAAGACAAGTGCAGAAGGCATGGGTCTTCTAGGAAAAGACACCAATGCACTCGAGCGGGTACATACTATCAAAATCAAACGGATATCCAGAATATTAAGAAAGTAGTTAAGCAGACGCGGTCTTCGGGCTCGACTGATTCTGGACAAAGTTTATCAAAGGCTAAACGTGGAGATACTTATACCCTAAGTGTCGATGAACTTGTGAAGTCTTCTGTGGACCGAAAAAGTGCAAGAAGAAATGGTAGAGAGCATTTTGATATCTATACAGGTAAAGTTGGTGCAATAGATGTGTCAGAACGGGACAAGCAGAACCTGACCAAGAAAAGAAAAAGGAAATTCTTCTGTGTGTGCTTGTCCGTTATTGTAACCTTCGTGATCGGCGCAGCGATGATAACGGGAATTGTGTTATTTGTAACAAACAGAGGACAGAAAGAAGGTATTTACATAAAGTTTTTCAATGAGTGATCAGTAAATACGAAATAATTCTCAAACGATTAATCTTTAAATATATAAAAACGAATGTTTGTGGAGTTTTGTCATTTAAAGAATGAGAATTTGATAAATTTGGTATTTTCAAATTGATTTAATGATCCAATTCAGTGCAATGCATCGGTGAGTTCTATAGGTTTCTAATACTACGCGAAGTATCTAACACGGTTTGTAAAATGACGTCATCATATGTGTTGGGAAGTCATTTTCAAGGTAACAATAATGTACTTCTATTTGTTTCTGGTTCTTTGTATTGTTAGTGCACTAGCGTAATATAAACTGTAATATGAAAATGTTCAACTAGTTTATGTCACTTCCGGGCCACAGTTTGTAATGTAAATGGCATTCTTTTGTTTTTAAATTAATCTATAAGAACGAGATTCGTTGTTTGGCATGTTTATTGATAAAATGCGTGTGTAATACAACGTATGGAGCGGTAATGAAAAAAAAGTTGAATATTTTTTTATATTAAACGGGTGGCATTACACTATGCGACCGAATTTGAAGCCTGTGGTAACAATTTTTGTTACGGACAAAATGACGCAACAAAGCATTTAATGACGTCATTTACAGACGTTGTGGCGTCATTCTACGGACGGCGTCACACGGTTCGCGGGTATACACTAGTACTTCTATTGTTTACATGCACAAATTAAGGCCATAATTAAATAGAATATCAAATTCGTGTCAGTAAACCCCCGAATTTATCTAAAATAGATAAAAAAAAAAAAAAAAAAAAAAAAAAACTCGGCATAGCCTCTTTTGTAGATGTTTTGTTTATAGATGATTCATTAATTGAATTTTGTATTATGTGACCACCCATTCAATATTCTCTATTCATTTGCATACGATTATATAGCTCCAAGTTATATCTCTATCAGAACCATGACACTTTAAATTGACTATGAAAGATAACCTTTGTCTAAATGGAAATATAAAATCACCATAATTACACATATAAAATTTGAAAACCCTGAAATGACAGATATATGCAATTTATATATTTTAGACATATATTACACGTAACACGGACAGAAAGGACAAAACTGTTTGTCTCCTACTTTATCGTTATTGGTACTGATTTAATTTAAGAAATGAAGAGAATATTTTTTTTTTGTTTTCATGGAGGTATGAACCGAAAAACTAATCTCACTGTATGAATACGCGAAGCGGATTCATACATTGTGTGCTTAGGATTTTCGGTTCATACCTCTATGAAAACAAAAAATGTTCTCTTCATTTCTTATTATTTAATAGCATCGAGCGAACAAAAACAAAAGCTTTACAAATTTTGATACCTTTTTGTATGGGACTATTTAGTGCGGAAGCGTACAAAATCGCTGCGTGCTCAAAATTTTGTTCATGGCGGTGTGAATATTTTTTTCGACCAATCAGAACGCTCGTTTTTGATAGACGAAACTAAAAAAATAATTATTAGAATATGATCTTGGAAATATGCAATATTCATTCATTAATGACTATAAAAAAATCCTTGATTAAAGTTATGCAATAAACATTCATTAATGACTATAAAAAAATCCTTGATTAAAGTTAAAGCGTATTTCTACAATTTTATCTCCCTTTGAATAACTGTAAACGGAATTAAGGTCATTCTGGTTCGGAACAAGCAATTAGCTATATAATAGATGATAGAAAAAACGTGTTCATAATTTTTCAAAAATCATATCAAACCTTTGATCCTTTACATTAACAGGGTATGTTGCGAGTTTAACCCTTTACTGTATTGCACAATTTTAGACATGTCTAAATTTAAAGTTATTTCAGACAGATAATTTAAAGTAGATCTTATTTGGAAAATTATCATCCATTAACCCTTTCCTGTTTTGCAAAATTTTAGACCTGTCCAAATTCAAAGGTCTTGCAGACGAAAATTTAATGTGGACTAAATTTGAAGAAAAAACATTTAGTTGGTTAGAAAATATTGTAGAAAAAGAAGAAATTGCTTGTTACAAGCAATTTTTCTTTTTCTACAATGTTTTCCCCATTATAATATCACAGGGACGTAAAAAACCAGGGTAAACCAGGAAATGGTTAAGGTAGACAATAATGTATAAAAAGAATAAATTAATTATTAAAGGCAAATTCTTCTTTTTTCATAATGTTTTCTCAGGTGTGAAAACACAGGGGCGTAAAAACCAGGGCTAAAAAGGGGCATTTGACCACTCGCATCTGTAAATGAAAGAATTCATCTACCAATCAAATCATTCTTTCATAGTAATCATTCTACTCCAACACTGGCCGACGTTTTTGTAATTTATCTTATTTGGTCTGGTAACTTAAACATCGTAAGTATAGCTTGAATAAGCTATAGTAACGAGCTTTAGGACCCAACCAACCATGTATCTTTTTTGTTTCATATCACTGGCCTTAGATTTTACAAAATGTATGCATGTTGCATGTTTCAAAAAGTACAATACATGTAGTTGGTTGACGCAGACTCGCAACTACAACCTAAATACGCTGAACTTACAAAATTTATATGTCAGCCAATGTCTGAGTTCATAGTCCACTTCCGGTCTAAATGAATTATTTTATTGGACGATTGAGTCTTTGATTGAGATCGCTATAGGCCAATTCTCCCCTTTAATTGATTGGTCCTGTCACTGGGAGGAAATATAGTCCCGTGTCGGTTTGGTGTCCGCAAATCTTTTAATTCTGTTATCTTTACGGTATTAACCCTTGTCATGCTGTATAAATTACCTCACTGAATTGCTGTCAAATCAAAGGGCTGAGAGCACTGAGAGGTCTTTTTGTTAAAAAGTCAACATTTCTTTTAGAAATCAACCTCTTAAACAAATCGGGAAGGAAAAGTATGAGCAGGAGGTGTAGTCTAAGATCAGCCTGCACATAAGTGCAGTCTGACCTTAGTCTACACCTCCTGCCAAAACCGGAATATTCCGGGTTCAGCATGACAACGGTTAAAATCAGTTTTATACTTTAGAGCGACTCTTTCAACAGATTTTCATGAAGATTTGATAAAGGACAAGTGTCTGCTTCTTCAATATTTATTCATCTTGTTTTCACGAAAAAAGGTTTAATCCACCAATCGCTGGTTTCAATCAAACGATCAATCGACTAATCAAATCATTCATTAAAACCAGAAGTGAATGTTGATCTCTAACATTTTCCGAATTTTATGTGTAGCGTTTTTTGTTAGTTTGGCGATTTAAATGTCGTAGCTACAGTATATTCAAGTTGTAGTTACGATCTTAGAGGTCGCCAACCATCCAATTTATTCATTTATTTTTTTTTATTACAAGCTATCAATAAATCTTGCAAAATAACACAATTTAATTAACCCTTGTCATGCTGAACCCGGAATATACCGGTTTTGGTAGGAGCTGTTGACTAAGATCAGACTGCACTTATGTGCAGGCTGATCTTAGTCTACCCCTCCTGCTAGTACTTTTCCTGTAAAATTTGTTTATGAAGATGATTTCTAAAAGAAATATTGATTTTTTAACAACAAGTTCTATCATTGCTTTCAGCCCTTTGATTTGACATTAATACAGTAAGGTAATTTATCCTCATGACAAGGGGTAATATCTAAGTCGAAGTGTCTGTAGGCGGTTGGTTGGCGGAGCCAGATGTCTTGAATATTTCAAAATTGTCCAGTATGTAAAACAAATAGTCTTTAAAATCCTACACATTTAAATGTTGACACAACATGGTTCATCGTTGTATCTCAGTGACCCAGTGTCATAAATCATCTCAAATTTGTATTTACAGCTGATGATGACGGGGCACGCGTGTTTGGTAAGTTTTTTGGTCTATGAATTGGACACGCTGGTGACATTGAATGGTTTATGATTGGGGTTATTAATGGATGTATATGTTCATGTCTGGAGAGAGAAAGATAGAAGAACAGAAAGATCGAGAGAAAGAAATTTAAAGAGAGAGATAAAGAAAGATAGAGATGGGAAGGAGAGAGAAATTATAGAAAGAGAGAACAGTGAGAAAAGACCGAAACAGAGAAAGAGAAAGTAAGAGAGGGAGAGAGAGACAGAGAGAGACATAGAGAGAGAGAGACAGAGAGAGACAGAGAGAGACAGAGAGAGAAAGAGAGAGAGAGAGGGGGGATGGGGAGAGTTGAGATCATAAGGGTAGTAGGATGGTCGATGATAAATTGGGGGGGGATAGATAGATAGAAAGGAAGACAGAAAGATAGAAAGAAAGAAAGAAAGATAGATAGATAGATAGAAAGAAAGAAAGAAAGAAAGATAGATAGATAGATAGATAGATAGATAGATAGATAGATAGATAGATAGATAGATAGATAGATAGATAGATAGATAGGGAAATAGATAAATTGGGAAACAGCCATATACACAGCCTTTATTTGTTTAAATATACACAATTTATGCCTATTTTCTGGTTGGTTGATTAAATAAATGGGGTTAGTGCCACTTTAACGGTATGTCAGTTATATCACCAAGGCTGGAGCATCTAACCATGGATTCTTGGTTTTTCTCATGTCAGTACAACCAGTGCATCCTTTCAGAGCCTCCAGCTGCTTATTCTACTTAGGTTTACAATTATCAACACATTGGTGGGAGTCTAATGTCTTAAAGAATATTTGCCGCGCCTGGGGATCGAACTTTGGACCCGTTGACTATGGGTCCTACGCGCTACCAATGCGCTTAGGCCGCAGCCAGATTTTCTGGACTTTGAGTATTAAGCATTCTAATATACAAGACCAATTTAGAATCTCATTACAATAGCTTTTACATACGTCTCGGCAAATTCCTGTCCTCGAAATGAAATTGGCAGAACCCCTGCCATGTCCACTTATCTCCGACCTGTCAATTTTACTCAGGCAATAACCCACAAAATTTGGTAAGATATAGTCATGGACTTAAAACATAAGTTAACCCGTCTATTGTTCAATCCATGATTTTTACGTCCCTGTGATTTTGTAATGGAGAAAATATTGTAGAAAAAGAAGAAATTGCTTGTAGCAAGCAATTTCTTCTTTTCCCCAAAAATTTACTAATCTACTAAATAGTACGTTTTCTAATTGAATCCACTTTAAATTTTCGTCTCCCTTTTTTTTGAATTTGGAAAGGTCTTAAACCTTACAAAACAATAATTCCTTGGTTGGCCAACTAAACCTGGTAACTGTGGCTTGGTCAAGTCGTTTAACCCATTCCCAAACAACAAAATTCAAAACTGGTCCAATTTGTAAGAAGCTGCAGACGACAATTTCAAGTTTATGGAATTTCATTTTTTTTCTTTTGGGAAAGAAAACATTGTGGATAATGAAGAAATTATTTGATACAAATAATTTCTTCATTTCCACAATTTTTTCCAATATTTTTTTCTTGAGGGGCATAAAAAGGAGGGATTGTGTGGGAACGGGTTAAGTCGCTTATTTAAATGTCGGGTTCAAAGTTCACCTCCAGCATAATTGAAAGATTGAGTGGTCAATCGATTTTATCGACACCGGCGATCCGTCAGTACGGAGGCAAAACGTTGATTAAGACAAGGAGGTCCATATGGTTAATGATAGCTTTATTTTCCTCCTGCTTTGCTCAGTAATAAGGATCTCTCGGATCATCGTGACAATCGTAAATGACCGCATAACTGGAAAGCTGAAGTGTAACACTTTGTTTGATCAAATTATTCATCATTTTGGAGGATACAGAATGTTTTCATGTTAAATTGTCAAAGCGGCATTGGGACTTCAACCCATTCTCACACGATCTAACTTATTTACGACTCTCTAACTCCCTAAAAAGCATTTTTTCAATTCTCACAATATTTCTACCCCCAACACCACCCCAAAAAGAAAGAGGAATACCTTTAAAAATCTGTATTCTCAATATTTTCACTTCGGATCATTTCAATTTTTATATTTTCAATTGATTAAATTGTCTAAAATCGTGAGTTTCGGCTCCGCTTTACACAACGTTTTCTACCTAGAAAGTTAAGAAATCTTCAATTTCATAAACGTTAAAATAACGTCAGCAACGTCTTTCAATTTGGACAAGTCTAATATATCGCCGTCTGCTAATGGGTTGAATTATATGAACCTGTGTCTGAATGTCTGACAGTTCCATATGTGCGTGAAGTCCTAGCATTCCGCATCTTGGAGAGTCTCTCAGTACGTTTAGAATATTCGATGATCGTTTAAAAAAACTCTGAGTTCTACCTATCTATAGGGTGCATAGTGGAGACCCTGATCAGACAGTGCAGTTCCATAGACTGATTCTGTGTCTTTACTTTGCACACATGTGTAATTGACCAATCGCTGGCCCCGCCTAGTTTCTACTTTGACCCCGCCCATTGACTACGACAGGAAGTTCCGCTTCGATTTTAAACGGCGTTATTTTTGAAAGTTTATAGCAAGAAACGTGAAGCAAAAAAGTAGAATGGCTGGTTTTGGCGATCTAAACGTCGTAACTACGTTTAAGTCAGCAAACCAACAAAGAAGCTTCACAACATGGCGGCCGATATCGAAGTTCAAATCTCTATTCCGGGCTAAGTGAATGATTTGATTGATCAATTGATACCTTGATTGACAGCCGCGATTTGTCACTTGTTTAGAATATTTCAAATGCAGTTTTACATTACATAGCTATTAATTACAAAGGAGGATTGAAATTTCTTACTTTATTTCCTCTCCCGATTTCACCGTGTTAGAAACGAAATTAATAATCGACCAGGGTTGTCTGAATACAATTAGACGTTACTGATCGGTGTTTTCGTTACAACTTTAGAAAAAGCCTTATTTTACCTCCCGAAATCTTACTTATATTGAATAAAAAATGTGTACTTCTAAATAATATGTACTATCTCCTTCGAGGCTCAAGCCTATGACCTTGAGATTAAAAGTCGAGTGTGATTCAACTTATCCAACATACAGAGGTATAGATAGAGGGCGTAATTTGGATTTTAGATTTAAATATTTCAACGTTTATGTCATTAACCCTATGTTGTTGGTACTCATTTGAATCGTCTCGTCGAGACGATTCAAATGAGTACCAACAACATAGGGTTTTATTGAGAATTAATGTTTTTACCCTATTACCCTTTCTTATCTAGAGCTCTGTATCCATCCAGGCTCTCAGTTTATTGTTTGTCATGAAATGCGTTTCAGCTTTAATTTGTAAACAGTATGCTAATGATGGATGGGGTTTGCCACCTTCGAGAAATAAATTACGTATTGAAACGATATAGGGTCACGTCAAAAATTTGATTTATTGTGAACTAATTATACGGTCGGTTTGAGACAAGTCAATATTCCTTATTGTCCTTTGTAACGAAGATATTTGAATTAGTAAACCAATGATAACAAAAATAAAAAAAAAAAAAAAAACATTCACACACACACACAGAAGAAAAAAAAAGTAAATAAATAATAAAAGCAAAAGCCACCTCGATTTTTCTACATAAATATCCTCTCTACTTTCTCCCAATCCTTGGTTTGACATGACATATAACTTTTTTGAGATGAAAAAAAAAATCTTGCTCTCTACAAAACGGTTAGCGGCGGCCAAAGCGCAGTGGTAGCGCGTAGGAATCCTAACCCTTTCCGACATTAGTCTCCCACCAATGCGTGGATAATCATGAACCTAAGTCGGATGAGCAGCTGGAGGCTCGGAAAAGATGTAGTGGTAGTACTGGTGTCAACAATTCCAGGAATCCATGGTTAGGTGTGCATAGTTCCTCAAAACAGTATTTCTTCAAGGCGACTGAAAGCGTCATTTGTGGTAATTTGTTAATTGAGGTATGAACATAAAAAAGTAATCACCGTATTCATACATTAGTGTAATTAAGTGCATACGGTTGGAATAAATTCTTCGATTCATACCTCAATGAAAACAAGAACTATTATCTTCATTTCTTATAATTTAAATACATCAAGGGAGAAAAATTAAGAAAATATTTTACTAGTTTTGAGTAAAGATTTATTGAATTGCTTTGGGCGCAATAATACGAAATAGTTACGAGCTCAAAATTGCGTTCATTGAAGAACGAAAAAAAGTTAATAAATAAATAAATGAATAAATAAATCCGTAACAAAGTTTCATTGTTAAATATGAACAAAGCACGTTTTAAGACCCTAATATATTATCAATCGGTTTACAGATATGGTAAATGTCCACGTTCGTTTACGTGTTTTGAACCAGAATTATACAAAAATGCTTAGCAACTCATCGAGTGCACATTTCAGAAAATTTTCCGTCCAAATGTGTAACGAGGTAAGTACATGTTTTTTTATTTCTTGCTTGACTTCGATTTTAACACTTTTCAGTCTTTTCGCGGCGGCTGGAGCACCTAACAATATATTCCTGGTATATCTCGCACCAGTACTACCATTACATCCTTTCCTAGCCTTAAGCTGCTGTCCCACTTA
The DNA here is from genome assembly GCA_946902895.1 of Fragum fragum. Classification (NCBI taxonomy): domain Eukaryota; kingdom Metazoa; phylum Mollusca; class Bivalvia; order Cardiida; family Cardiidae; genus Fragum; species Fragum fragum. Next base: position 50,187,378 of record OX336379.1, read on the forward strand.
GATTTACAATTATCCGCCCGTTGGTGAGAGACAAATGTCGGTAAGGATGAGTGACACCGCCGAGGATCGAACCCATGAAACTCCATGGTTGAAGATTGGGTCTGATGCGTTACCAACTGCGCTATGACGACGGCATTATTTTCTTCATTACTTTTCCGCCACCGATTGAGATTTCTCCTTAATTATCACTTGGCAATATCACTGATAAACTTATGGAATTTATCAATCTGAAAATGAAACTTTTTTTTCGGCGGCTGTATTTCTGTTTTCCTTCATTTTGTTGTACTGAAAATTAACCCTTGTCATGCTGAATTATAAATTCTCTGCATAAAGTCAAATAGGATAAAAATTCTCGAAGCACCAATCATGAGATAAATAACCCTTTTGAAAATTATCTTAGAAACAAATTAAGCTTACAAGGGACAAGCAGGTGGTGTAGACTAAGATAAGACTGCACATACGTGCAGGCTGATCTTTGTCTATACCTCCTGCCAAATGAAGAACATTCTGGGTTCAACATGACTATTAACTATTCGGAAAAACGGTAATGACGCCATTTCAAATTTTCGATATCATTCACGTGCGGATTTTTTTTTTTTTTTTTTACATTCGGCTTTTCGATCTTACACTTGGGAAATAGAATAATTGACCGATCGCGGCTTTCAATAAAATAACCAGTTGACCAATGATATATAATTCATTGCTACCAGATATGAGTTGTGAACTCCCAAATTGCCGCCGTTCGTGTAAAATTGTTTTGTTGGTTTGGTGACTTAAACGTCTTAACTACAGCCAGCGATTGGTCAATCATAAATAAGCTGAGAAGCAAAAGTAAAGTCATAATTTAGGAAATTACGTCATTTTAGAAACGACGCTTATGTATCAAATATTATCAGGATGAAAAGCAGGTTTATCTTAAAATACCTGGTGTATTTAAGTCGCAGTCTGAAAGAATTAAAACCTCGATTCACCTGTATAGGAGACTCGTTTATTGAACTTGGTTTGTCACTGAAAAGAATATCCTTTTTAGCTAGCAAAGCGTCAGCTTTGGTAGCTTAAGTAAACAGACAAAATTTTGAGGTCGTCTCAAAGTTCAACGAGTGCAAACCGTCACTGGAGGCTTAACCGCTAAATCCGTTAAATGCCTACACCATAAAAAGTAGTTCTGGTGTATTTCAGGAATATTGATTTCTCTATTCAAATTGTAGAGTGTAGAGAACTTTGTCAAAAGAATGCTATTTAACCCATTCCCACTCGATTCCGCTTTTTAAGCAAATAAAAAAAAAAAAAAAAAAAAATAAAGAAAGAAAAAGCTTTGGAAAACATTGTGGACAATGAAGAAATTGCTTGTAACAAGCAATTTCTTCAATGTCCACAATGTTTTCTACCCACAAAGGGAACAATTTTCTAAATTCAACCATGCTTTGCTAGCTTACAGTTCTTTCAGTACTTTGATCTATGTTAGCTTTTACCACGTCTCACCATTTCAGGTGGATGTCATTTATATTACTAGTCACATGTCACAGAATTACTTTGGATGTCGGGTTATCCGTCTCAGGTATGCAGACTTAACTTTTATGCCCCTGCGTCGTCCTATTTGTTTGTTTGCCTGTCCAAAACACTTTAGCCATAACTTTTGAAAATTTAGGGAAATGGTCTTCGTATGCCACATGTGTATTTCTTACTAGTATGGCAAGATCTGTCTTTACTTTTCAAAGTCATGTTTATTCCTTGTTACGTGACCGTCTTTATGCTCACCAGTCAAGCTAAAATGTACTTTTCGAGGTCATATATATATAATTTGATCGTTAGTTTCGTTTTCCGCGTATTCATACAGTGTGATTATATTTTCGTTTCATACCTCCAAGAAAGCAAACTATAGTCTCTTAATCTCTTAGCTAAGAATTAACTTTAATATTAGCTTTAGTTGTTGAATGATAAAAGATCACGCCTTCATATATCACCTCTCAGAGCTTTAATTCGGGATCTAATACGTAAATAATTAAAATTCAACATCAACCATAACTTTCGAACGGTAATAAACAGAACCTTCGTACTCCACATTTGTATTTCAGCCATAATTTTTTCAAAGGTAATAGATAGAGCCTTCATAATGCACGCGTGTATTTAGGCCAAAACGTTCAATGATAAAAGAAAGAGCCTTCATATTCCCCATGTGTATTTCAGCCATAATTTTCAACGGTAAAAAATCGAACCTTCAGATTCCACATGTGTATTTCAGTCATAACTTAGCAAAAAAGAGCCTTCATTTTCAACACGTGCATTTCAGCCATTACTTAGTAAAAGAGAGAGCCTTCATATTCCACACGTGTATCTATGCTAGGTAACGAAGGGCATTTCGTTAATTTCAATGACATGTTTAATCTGATTACAGATTTTTTTTACAGCAGCCATATTTTTTCAATGGTAAGACGTAATGCATTCATACTTTACGTATATTGTCGTTGTCATTCTAATACGTCGTAACTACAGCGTGAATTAAAAGAACGAAATGTCATAAATTCAATTAGTTTACATTCTAAAACATCTTGTCGTACCAAGGGCGGCGATTGTGCTACTTATTTGCGTAGAGATGAAGGTCGGTCTCGGTAACCCGAATGCTCGTGAATATGATATATATTCATAGTCCCTGAAAATGTTTGGCAAACATATACCTGTTATGAAATCACATCTCAAAATGTCGAGTTCAGACTAATGTGAAACAAGCAATTTCTTCATTTTCAACAATGTTTTCCAAAGCTTTTTTTCTGGGGGCGTTTAAAACGTAATTATGTGGGAATGGGTTATGGAACTTGTTATTTTTTCTGTAGGGCAGGAAGTGTGCGAGTCTATTACATTTCCCCTTTCCTAGAAACTCTCCAGACTTCAAATACCTCGCAGCACAGGGATATTCTTCTAAACAACCTCAGTACATTGTTTTCACCAAACTTACCAACAAATACCACCGTCCTCGGAGACTTCCTCATCGATGTCAACAGTATCGAAGTTTCCATAGAGAGATTCAAGACAAACAAACTACCTCCTAAACCAAAAATGCCTGTAAGGGGTAAGCCAGCTTGTTACTTGTGTAATTAATGATTTTCTAGTTAAGAGATAAAGAGAACATTTTTTTTTGTTTTCATAGAGGTAAGAACCGAAAAAGAATAAACACACTGTATGAATACGCGAGGCGGATTCATACATAAGTGTGATTAGGTTTTTCGGTTCATACCTCCATGAAAACAAAAAATATTCTCTTCATTTCTTATAATTTAATAGCGTCGAGCGAAAAAATGAAAAACCCTACATCTTTGACACCTTTTTGTATGGGACTATTTTGTGCGGAAGCATACAATCTCACTGCGTGCTCAAAATTTTGTTCATGTAGTTATGAATATTTTTTTTCGACCAATCAGAACTCCCGATTTTGATAGACGAAACTAAAAATTGAACAATTATTAAATGATAGTCGTCATAGCTAACAATTGACCAATCGCGGCTGTCAGTCGACCAGGCGACCAATGAAATCATTCATTGAGACAAGAAATGATTTTTGAACTCCGATATTGGCCGCCATTTAAGATGATCCTATTTATTGGTTTGGTGACTTAAACTTCGTAACCACAGTTTATTCAAGCTGTAGTTACGACGTTTAGGTTGCCAACCAACTATTTTCATTCATGTTACATGATACTGGCAGTAAATTTTGCCAAATAACGCCGTTTAAAATCGAAGCGGGACTTCTTGTTGGAGTAAGTTGGTGTGGCCAAAAGAGTAGGCGGTTGGGGCCATCGATTGGTAAATAAGATGTCCTAGTGCCTATATAAGCACTGCGATCTTCTTGTGCAAGACATACATGTAGATTCACTAAATATACAATGTAAATGTTGACAGGAAAACTCGTCAAAATCACAATGAACCCGATTTTAAGATCTTTTTATTTTAGCAAAAACTTTCTTTCTGATTAAAAGATGGGGAAAAATGTTCTTATCTTAAAAAATCAGTAAGTGACAGGATTTTCAACCTGAATTCTGATGTTGTTGTTTTTTATCAAGACTGCTTGTAGATTTTGGGCAAAATATTGGAAATAGTGCATGTAATATTTAGCTAGCAATATATCATCAATATGTCCTAAACAATCATCTATTAATTCGATGGAAACAACTATTAATCAGATAATCTTGACGTTATCAAAGTATTGGATTTTACGTTACAACGTTACCTCTATTGATCAATCGCTGGCCCCGCCCACTGACTCCCTAGGCCCCGCTCATTGACTCTGACAGGAAGTTTCGCCTCGATTTTTAACGGCGTTATTTCGGAAAATTTAAGGCCAGTAGCATGTTACAAAAAAGTAAAATGTATGGTTGCCGACCTAAACATCGTAACTACAGCATAAATAAGGTGTAGATACGACGTTTAAGTCTCCAAAAAACAAAAAAGGTTACCAAAAGGGCTGCCAAAAATCGGAGCTGAAAGCTCAGGTCCGGGCTGAATAAATTATTTGATTGGTCGGTTGATTCCGTGATTGACAGTCGCGATTGGTCAATTAGATAGGTTTTTTCCAGGATAAACGACCAAATGTTTTGATAATCAACAGTTAATCACGTGGATATTTTCGTTAAAGGTAATCGATTTAATGCTTTTCAACTCTGCGTCATCAAGTCGATCCCTAAGTATTTAACATATGCAGCGACAGTTTGTAAAGGTTATTGAGACATTTATTTGATACCTATCATCAATTTACATAATGAATGATTCTTCTTCTACGTTTGATTAGTAATTACAAAACGATTCTAAATTCCAGGCTCGGTAACATTAGCTAAGCCCATAGAAAATCACTTTTTAAATTTTAGTGGTCACAACATTTCGTACACCATCAATCTCCAGCATCAGTACAGAAGGCTTATCGTCTACCTCACAAAAACAAACAGATGTAACACAAACTACTAGTACTATTGTAAGATCATTTTCAACTACTGTTGGAGAGCACAGCTCTACAAATCTTACGGAACCTACAAAACTATTTACACGAGAAACAACGTATGTCAAAGGTTTGTGTGCTGTATAATGTATAAGATGGGAAATAATATGATTTTAATGGCACTTGTTGACAGAATCACAGCTCTTTTGAAAACCCAAGAATATATCAAATTCAATCTATTCCCTAGGTAATGTTCAAGTACATATAATAACATATAAAATCTAACGGTTGAGCATAATTTTCTTCGATAAGGACAAGGGTACTGAAAAAAAACCCCAATTAATCTCATTTGAAAAGGCGACCGAATTTTGTTTAAATTGCATTTAGTCATTGAAATAAAGTGCATTGTATATTGATTGATCCTCTTGCATACATTTACAAATGCAACGTAAATGTGCTTTAAAAAGAAATTGTTTTAAAGTGGGATAAGTGGGAAAATCACAAGCCCTCCGAAAATAGTGATGCAACTAAATGTTACTTTACATATGCTTCTTCGATAAAGTTTGATTAGCTAGCAAAGCGTCAGCTTTGATAGCTAAAGTTAACAGACAAAATTTTGAGGTCGTCTCACAGTTCAACGAGTGCAAACTGCCACTGGAGGCTTAACCACTCGTCAGTTGAATGCATACACCATAAAAAGTAGTTCTGGTGCATTTTAAGAATATTGCAAACTTTCAAATTGTAGAGAACTCTGTCAAAAGCATGCTATTTAACCCATTTCCACCCAATATCTGCTTTTTTAGCATCTCAAAAAGAGCTTTGGAAAACATTGTGGACAATGAAGAAATTGCTTGTAACAAGCAATTTCTTCAATGTCTACAATGTTTTCTACCCAACAAGGGAAAGATTTTTCTAAATTCAACCATGCTTTGCTAGCTTACAGGACTTTCAGTACTTTGATTTTGATAATGTGAAGGACTTTGGAATTGTAAAAAACTGCTGAAAGCGAAGGTAATAATAACTAATTATCGGTACATTCCTCTTCAGACAGAACAATATCTACAATTGAAAACCCAGTTGCAGAATCTTCTTCAACTCCTTCAACAGCTTTTATTAGTGCAACAAAGAAAATTGCTGAATCTACAGGCTCAATGATGTCGACAGACACAATTCCCTTAAGTGATACTTCAATAGTAACCACTATTACAAATCCCACTATTGCAGGTGCACATGTATGTGAGTATTGAATGGAGCTTATCAAAAGCTCTTGTTTTTTTACTTTGTTATAGACATTATTTTGCGCATAGATTTGTTTGATATCAGTTATTATTTTCTTAATGTTCGTTTTTCTTTCAAAGATATATCTGTCTTTGATAATTGACATGCAATTATACACACTCATTGAAAAAGTCTAAATAATATGTCATCATTTTAGTCGTTTAAGTATACTTTAAGCATTAGGGAGGTTTTACTTAATCCTAGTTATGATATATGTAACTGCGGTTTATCGGATGATGTATTTGGAAAGGAAATATCAGGTATAACTTATTTTTTCCTGCTTAGTAATTGAGTGATGCACCATTCTGCTTTTATTGTTGTTGTTGTTTTAGCTGTTTGTTTCTTCATATAGAAGGTTGGATCAATTAGATAATATGAAATTATGCTAAAAGGTTCTTATCATGAAAGGTTATTACTTCACCCTTTTCATCGTGCCTAGAATTATCCATGGACATATTTGGCCCTTACTTAACCCTTGAAATGCTGAACCAGGAATATTCCGGTTTTGGCAGTAGGTGTAGACTAAGATCAGACTGCACTTATGTGCAGGCTGATCTTAGTCTATACCTCCTGCGTGTACCTTTCCTACCAGAGTTGCTTTTGAAGTTGATTTCTGAAAATAATATTGACTTTTGAACAAGAAGTTCTAGCAGTGCTTTCAGCCCTTTGATTTGACAGCAATTCAGAAAGGTAATTTATACAACATGACAAGGGTTAAGTTATAACTATACATCAAATTGACCAAACACCGGCCCCGCCGACTTATTCCTTTGGAAACGCTTACTGACTCCGACAGGAAGTCCCACTTCGATTTTAACGGCATTATTTGGCAAAATGTATGACCAGTAGCATGAAACAAATAAGTAGAATGGCTAGCTCGCGACCTAAAAGTCGTATCTACAGCTTGAATAAGCTGTAGTTACAACGTTTAAGTCGCCAAACCAACAAAAATATTTCACACAAATGGCGGCCGGTGATGGAATTCACATTTTAATTCCGAGCTGAATAAATGATTTGAGTGGTCGATATATTCCTTGATTGACAGCCGCGATTGGTCAATTAAAGCGCTAGTAAAAGGAAATATCATCAGACACACCTTAAAACCGTATAGCAGACACATTGTAGAAAATGATCAATTTGTCCAGGGCAAGGAATGTTACGACGGTCGAATAATGTTGGATCGTATTTAAACAAATCATTTATAGAAAATGCAAGGTGTGTTACCACTGAAAAGTTGTTACTTAGCTTCAAAAGTAGGATTCTCAAGTCATAAAATTTGACACATTTTGTAAATGAAGAAAACTAGTGGCTCCAAAGATTAATTAATATAAGATCTATAAACTTTGCAATATCAGAGTCATAACTGAAAAGAAAGATAATACTAACATTCAATTGTATTTTTCTGTTTTTTTCTTCTTCTTTTTATTGTTTACTTGATCTAAGAGTAGAATAGCAACGCCTCTTTGTTCCAGTAATGTTGACTGAATTGAAATCTGGTTTATTCGTCTTAGACCCTCTTCAGCCTCCTGTCATCCTGTTAGAAAATAAGTAATGGGTGTGTTTAAATTAATATGTGTCGTTAAGATTTAATTTTTTGATAATTTAATTTTTAGGTTCGTCTACAAAAAATGGGCGTTCTGATTGGTCGAAGAAAATTATTCATACCTACATGAACAAAATTTTGAGCACGAAGCTATTTTGAATGCTTCCACACAAAATAGTCTCATACAAAAAAGTATCAGTATATGCAAAGATTTTGCTTTTTTTCTCTCGGTGCTGTAAAATTATAAGAAATGAAGAGAATATCTTTGTTTTCATGGAGGTTTGAAGCGAAAAAACCTAATCACACTTACATATGATTAGTTTCCTCCTTGAAAAAACATTTCTATCGCTTTATTAAACCCCGAGGACTACCGGGACTTCCTGAAATTTCATAAACAAACAGATCTTTATTCATTCCGAACACATGTGCCTCCAATTAATCATTTTATAAACATAAACATCAAATCTTCAATTAACAACAATCAGAGAGGCTATAAAATTAATAAGTTCATATATTTTTAGCGCTAGGTTAATGAAACTGCAGATGATCACTTATTTCTTAACCAATTACCAGACGGCAAAATTTTAGACTGGCCAAAATTGAAAAAAAATGCAGACAACAATTTAAAGTTAATGAACCTTTAGATTTTTTCATCTTTCTTTGTAGGAAACATTGTGGAAAATGAAGAAATTGCTTGTAACAAGTAATTTCTTAATTTTTCACAATATTTTATAAAGCTTTTTTTCGGGGGGGGGGGGCGTCTGAAAGTGTCACTGAGTAGGAATAGGTTAAACAACATCAACAAAAAGGTAATCGTTCTAGTCAGTTAAATCCTTAGCTATTTTTAGCAAATATACCTGTGGAATATTTCTTTCCTTGTTTGGGTATGAAAATTAAACCCCTGATAATCTGCATCAAGTCACAAATCGAATCATAAAGAAAAGTTTTTTTTTTGTTTGTTTCAAACCTTAACCCTTTCTTGTAAAACATCTGATTTGTACTTTCCTGTGATTTCATAGCTGAGAGAGCACTGTTGGAAAAGAAGAAATTGCTTGTAAGAAGCAAATTCGTATTTTCCCATAATATTTTCCTTTTAGCCTTGTTACCTCTAAATTGAACTCACTTTTAATTGTCGTCTGCAACTTTTTTCAAACGGACCAAAATGTTGAAAACAGGAAAGGGTCAATAATATGATCAATTCTCAAATACAAATAATTGGGCACTAAAAGTAAAAAATCTTTTACAAAAAAGGCTTTTAATATGTTTGGCTCAATCAAGGCGTCGAAAACATAAATGCATTTTTTGATATTTTTAAACAACGAATAAGATATCTATATACAAAACTGGGACGAAGAACTAAATACACCATCAAGAGTTAATACATACAATGAATGGTCATTCGGTCCTTTATTTTTAAACCTTATTTAGACATATTTAGACTCAATAAAACGTAATAGCATCAGAACCTCTATTTCAAAAGTTAAATTATCTAGTCATAGACTCGGTCAAGGTCTAATATGCAGAAATTTACAAAATAATTTACAGCATATCTACATCCCTTTATCTACTTTTTCTTTAAAACAATATAGGTTGGTTAGTTATTGAATGAGAGATCATTCATTTGCTTTTCTCGAAACTCACTATTTTCTCCTGTATTTCTAAATAACGACCGCTGTTATCCTTATTTTGTAAACAATTTTGTATCTGAACAACTGAAGTTATTATGTATATGTACATGATAGACATTTTTCCTTTTGTTTCTTCAATAAACTGTAAACTATGAAAATTAATTCACTTGATTTCTTATCAAACAATAATTAATGTCAAGCAAGTATGGTTTAACAAATTTTAAGATAGGTGTTTTGCGGAAAACTTTGTACGCATGTTTTGAAAATAATTATTACTCATTTTTTCATTGAGAAATAACACTTTTTTTAAATCAGATAACTGATAGGCAAATTTGAATTAGATTATTCATATATGGAGCACGTGTCATGATAAAACTCAGTGTAATCTGATCTCTTTGCAGCGGTTTCTGTCAACGGCGATGAAGTGTTTCTTCAAAAGCAACCAGCCAAAATCGAATGTCTTATCAAGAATAGCAAGGAAGTGATTTCTGTCAAAATCTTTCACACGGACATTGGAGATTTAGAAACCATTTTAAAAACCGTTGAGGGAGATGAACTAAATGACCAGAGAGACCATACTAGCGTTTTGTCACGAACAAAGAAGCTGTCGGTAAAATTCGACTCAACTTCGATTTATTTGAAGCTAAACTTTAACAAAGTGTCTTGTAAAGATGTCGGTTTATATATTTGTGATGTGGAAACTAAAAGTGGCGAGACCATTCAAGCAAATGGATATTTGAATGGAACGGGTAACATCTTTATCATAAAATACAAAATAGTTTTATGTTTATCTTAGTGAAACAAGTATCACTGATGCTCTGAAAAATTAACAATATTTATGTTAAAGTAATGCTTATAATTTCCATGTTTAGGCAATTTATATTTAAACGTAATTATAATGTCAGCACTTTCTGTTTGTTGAACAAGATAAAGAAATATGAAGACATTTACTTCTTAGTGTACAAATGTTATGGCCAATGTCATATTTAATTGAATTAGATTTGATATTTATCTAAACATATGACCTTGTGGAATAACTAAGATGTCTTACCACAAGTATTAATCATGTGAAAGTAAAACCGTCCACCAATTACCATTCAAAAATATAACGGTAAAAATTTGACCTTGACGTTAGACCTCGACATTGGAACCAACGGAACGATCTCACACATGTCACCTATTACAACATTTCTACTTATCAATCGAAAGTAAAGTTAAGTGTAAAACCATATATTTGACAGTGATTTTGTCGTTGACGACCTAGATGTTGTTACAGACAACTAGGTCTGGAAGGAAAACACAGGGTACTGTGAAGACAATAAGGTCTTACGACAAGTTACACACATATTTAAATGACTATTGTACCACTTAGGAGTCTAAAGTTAAGGCTAATGCTAAATTGTTACCTTGAAAAATATTTGCTCTGACGGATTAACTTGACATCGATACCAATAAATAGGTATTATGATACAGATATGGTTACGATATGGTTAGGTGACAACATTTTCCAAATAAAATGACGTAACGCCAGAGGTAAAGTTATTTTGATTTAAAAAAAAAAGGTGGGATTGATTTCAGACAAACCCCTTAGCCTGATTTTATCTTTTTTAGTCAAATGACTACAGTATATGGAATATTATGATGAAGTAGTGATACAAAACCTTGCATTTGATTCTCTCCGCGTAAGAAAAGAATGATATTTTACTCTTTTCACCATTGATCAACGTATTAAAACATAACAAGCTTTCTTTATATTACGCAGATGCCAGACATCGAAATAGTACGCCAAAATATCACGAAACAGTATTTGACATTATTTCAATTGATATACGTGTACAATTTACAAAGAATGATGTTGGTGTATATTCATAATTATTTGATATTTGTTTTATACATATCGAAATCGGTGAATCTTGATTGTCTGAAAAATGCTTCAAACTTTCATGAAAGAAGAAATTGAGATTTACATTATCATAATTTGATATTTAGTTTCGTCTATCAAAATCGGGCGTTCTAACTGGTCGAAAAAAAAATTTCCTAACTCCATGAACAAAATTTTGAGCACGTAGCTATTTCATATGCTTCCAAACAAGATAGTTCCATACAAAAAGGTATCAAAAAATGTAAAGTTTTTGTTTTTTTCGCTCGATACTATTAAATTATAAAAAAAAAGAAGAGAATATCGTTTGTTTTCACGGAGGTATGAACCTAAAAACCTTATCACACTTATGCATGAATCCGCTTTGCTTATTCATGCAGTGTGATTAGTGTTTTCGGTTCATACCCCCATGAAAAAAATATTCTATTCATCTCTTAATTATTCTTGTACAAATATTAAAACCATTAATAAAATGACGGATCGCATATGTCAATCAAAAGTTGATTTACTTACTAGATGAAGAGAGTATTTTTTGTTTACGTGGAGGTATGAACCGACAAAAATAATCACACTGTATGAATAGCATCGAGCGGAAAAAAAAGCTTTACAAATTTTGACGCCTTTTTGTATGGGACTATATTGTGCAGAAGCATACAAAATCTCTGCGTGCTCAAAATTTTGTTCATGGAGTCATGAATAATTATTTTCAACCAATCAGAACGCCCGTTTATGATAGACGAAACTAAAAATTAAATTATTAAAGAAATACCAGAAGTGACCTTTGAACTCCAACAATTTTTGTTGGGCATTTTGTTGGTTTGACGCCTCAATGTCGTAATAACATCCTGTGTTGGCTGTAAGGATAAAGTTGGGTCGCGAACACAACTACCTGTTTTATATTATTGCCCTAAAAGACAAACTTTACAAAATATTATCGTATATTACCTCAGTCGACCTGAAATGTCAGAATTAAGTGGGCGTGGCCAATTTCCTGTAGTCATGAAAATATAATCGTAATTCTCTTTAGTATGAAACCGTTTTGTGGCTTCATGTTGAGAGGCTTTCCATACCTCCTTGAAACAAAACGCAAGCTCTACATCTCTAAAATGTTACATTTCAGCCAAACCCAGTATGCCGCAATTATCACTTCCGATAGCCTTGATTGAAAATAAGGAAACGAGGCAACCTATCATGTGCACAGCCGACGTTGGTTTTCCGAACGGACAGATTTTGTGGAAAGTGAAACCAAAAGGTCAGGAAGTATGCTGCTTACCCCGAACCCCAGATTAGATCAATCCATCACTTAGCGGACTTATAACTCCACGAACGGCCTTGTCAAAAAAGTATTAGGCAAAGAATACAAAATAGTTTAACTTAAACTAACATAAGAAAAGATACATTTACGGTTTAAACCAAAGTTCATCCATGACGATAATCTAAGTGAACGTAAATTAACGAGGCTCTCTCTTGAAATGTGGGCAACACTATGTAAAGTTCGTTGTCTAAACAAACTATGTAAAGTTATTTGTCTAAACAAACAATGTAAAGTTATTTGTCTAAACAAACAATGCAAAGTTCGTTGTCTAAACACACTATATAAAGTTCGGTGTCTAAACAAACTATGTTAAGTTCATTGTCTAAACTCACGATGTAAAATTCTTTGTCTAAACACACTATGTAGAGTTCGTTGTCTAAAAACACTGTGTGAAATTTCTTGAACTACTGACGATAATACATAAAACTTATTATATATAGAGACATTTTGAATACTTTATATGTAGTACCTGCAGATATGCTGCAAATGTCTTAAAATGAGAATTCACGAGCAGACAGTCAGGTTTAAAGATACAACTTCGTTATAATATAAGCTGTGCCCCCTTGGAAGTATGATTATTTGGTATTTGAGAATTCAAAACTATTCATTTAACCTTTTATCCGTTCGAAAAGGTATAGAAATGCAGTATATTTCACAACTATTGAAATTAACTGAGTGTGTTTATAATTTTAACTGTGTTTGTCATAAGATAATCCCCGTTTAAATGTGTTCATAGACGATTAATTCATGTGTAGATCAACTACGATTATTTATCGTATCCGTTAACCCATTCCCACACAATCCCTCCTTTTTACGACCCTCAAGAAAAATGCTTGATTCAAGCAATTTCTTCAATGTCCACAATGTTTTCTACCACAAAAGACAAAGAATTTTAGAATTCCTTCGAACCTTTAATTGTCATCTGCATATTCTTTCAATTTGGGCCAGTCTAAATTTTCTCATGTGGGAATGGGTTAAGATATATTTTCCATTAATCGAATATCAAACCGCACTCAAAGTTATTTGTAAAGTAAGATTATATAATTGAGTGAGAGTATACTTAAGTGAGTTCTTAATATCGGTCATATTTTTATATTGCATATACGCTTGCCTTTGTGTTCTATACAACAAACACAGCAGCTCTCCGATTTATATTTAGATTTCGCGGTGAATTATCACAGACTAGTGATATATCAAAATGATAAACTCGCAATTTTGGTAGATTTAACCCTGCCATGATGACGTAATCTGGTTACATGTGAAAAATGACACATTTAGGGAGATATTTTACAAATAAATCATATTTTGTATCCTTTTGCTTTGGCATTTAATAATAATTGACTATTCATTTGGTTTTTGCGTAAGATTGATATATTTTTAGGAACAGCAATAGCTGTATTTTCAAGACCGACAGAGCCTCTAAACGTTTTTCACTAAACGATAGATAAATCGATTTACGCTAAAACAAACAATTTTTCTCTAACTTTGTAGGTTTTAGCGAATTCCTGCCCTTTGATGGCCACTTTACTAGTAAATCGGGGAAGTGTGATAGGTTTGTTACCAGCTCTTTAATTTATACACCTACAAAAGATGGAAATGGAACTGTTCTTAAATGCGAAGTTGTCAATGACTTTGTATCCCATTCTGGAGATCTAAGTGCTGTTTCGGACTTATATATTTTATCAGGTAGGTAAAAGATACATCTCTATCAGGTAAGCTAAATACATGTGTAAGAAATGTGTTTTCGCATATTTCAAACCATTGGTTTGAAACGTACCTTATGTTTATTGAACTAAAAGATTACTTTGATTAATCTACTAAATTTGTCTATTTGAACTTAGTGAAATTTGCGAAATGGCAATTCTTAAGTGTATCACATGAACTTGTACACCGATTTTACTCTATCATATTTCAAATAGTTTTGAAATCATCTAAAAATTATGAATTTGCATATTAGAATGGTAATCAATGTAAATTTACGACATAGTTTACGTGTGAAGTGTACATAACACTGTGCTGTCCGATATAGTTATTGTTACACCTTATACTTCGGATTTAAATTTGTTTTCTGCTTTTATGTACTTTTAGAACGTTTTTTTTTTTTAAGAGAATTTGTGCATAGGGGTTCCTGTGAACAAATCTATTAGACATCCCACGACGTGTACAAAATACATTCGCTGTAATGGAAACCGTTTTGAAGTGAAAGAGTGTGAGAACAGAATGTGTTATGACGAAGAAGCTGATCGATGTGGTAAAACTCGTAAGTTTTTAGCTAGCAAAGTGTCAATTTTGATAGCTTAAGTTAACAGAGTTCAACGAATGCTAACTGCCACTGGAGGCTTAACCACCAAATCTATGGAATGCCTACGCTATAAAAATAGTTCTTATGTATTTCAGGAATATTACAAACTCTATTCAAACCTTCAAAAACCTGCTGTTTAACTAATTCCCTCTCAGTTTTGCTTTTTAAGCATTTCAAGAAAAAAGCTTTGGAAAACATTGTGGACTATGAAGAAATTGCTTGTAACAAGCAATGTCTTCAATGTCCACGAGATTTTCTACCAAACACGGGAAAAATATTTTAAATTCAACCATGCTTTGCTGGCTTACAGTACTTTTAGTGCTTTATTTTTTTCAATATGATTATTATTTTTCTTATTTGTGCTTGCTTGTGTGTGTACGTGTGTGTCTAAGTAGCACGATACATAATAGAGGAATATAAGATAAACTTAATAACTATTGGCCTAACGGCGTGGGGCGATACTTTTTTACTTATCAAATTGATTTCTAAAAGTTCTCATGTTCTGAAGACATGTTTTTGTTCAATAGAATCTTCAGAGAGACAAATAAGAAATGCTTTCATACAGTATCTAAAGAATCTGTATCTGATGTTTTGGAGGAAAATATTGTCAAAGATCTCCGTCATCTCACTATTCTTAAAATTTGACGCCCACAATATAGCACTAATTTCCGGTGTCGAGTATTTTTTGCAGTACTTCGGTGTAGGATCGCTAGATTATATTGCATACAAAAAACAAAAGCTTTACGCCTTGCGTTGTGACCGTCGATAAATGTATTACCGTTAGTATGTCATTCTTTATGACTTTGTTAATTCCGGAATCCCTCATAAAAGGCATCTTTTTAATTGTAGTGTAATTCATTTAAGCATTTAGTAAAAGGGTCATAAGGCAATTTTACTAACAAATTGACGAAAGCTTGTCCCCAACATTGTTACGGAGATGATCTTTAAGAAATCATTCTTTATTACGACAACTCAGAGATCCCATTACAAACGGCCAATTTTCAGTGTATAGTAATTCTATGGTAGAGGATCAATATTAACTATCATTTATTGAGATCTTAGGCCTAACTAGGTAAGATGTTTAACAAAGAATTCCCCCTTTTTAGGTGAAAAATCCGAGATACCACAATGTAGGGCTTAATTTTATTGTACTGTACATTAGTTCTTTGCCATAATTTTGCACAAGGGCCATAGGGGTTTGCAACATGCTATTAAAAAATTAAGCTACGGCCTAAAGGTAATTGATTATTCAATATCTCTCCCCGGGTACTTCGTTCTGTGTGGAATTTGAAAGGATTCTTCAGTAAAATATAATAACAACTAATCATGACAATCCATTATTTTGTCGCATTAGAGAAACAATTCAACAAGCATTATCTCCTTTTCATGCCCTGTTTGCGATATGAATGATATGTATTTATACTTTTACCAATTGCGTTTGATGCCGTCTTCAGTTGCCTTGAAATTGAACCGACTTTCATCTTGTTAAGGAACTATTACAAAACCATGATATTCTCTTTTTGATCAAAATTGTTAGCAGTTGAAGACGACAATATTAAGCTTACAATTTTTTACAAATCTCTGTCAGTGTAGAAAGCATTCTGGTAAATAGACAAAATACATGTTGCTATAGATGTCTTAATTTTCTACAGTGACTATATTTTTCGAAGCCCCTTTCTTGAGAATCGCGAAAAGCGGGATTGCAAAGGAATATACTATGATAATATTCATCTTAATTATTCACGTAGAAAGATTATTTCAATGCGTTTTAATTTGCATCTCAAGTACGGGAATGATGTACTTAATCCGAGGGATTTTGACATAAATACCATACTAAATAATTCCGGTACATTTTTGTTGTTCTTTTATACATGTTATTTAAAAAGAATAATTGAATAGTCTGTGCTTTGGTAAAGATTCGATCGAGACTTAGGAATTACTTTGTATAATTTACCAATCGCCGGCCCTACCCACTTTCTCCTTTGGTCCCGCCCATTGACTCCAACAGGAAGTCCCGCTTCAATTTGATACAGCGTTAGTTTGCAAATGCTATGGTCAGTAGCATGTAACAAAAAGGTGGAACCGTTGGACGAATTAATAATTTGATTAGTCGATATATTGCTTGATTGACAGCAGCCATTGGTCAATTGGCGGACCGTTGGAGTTAGTTGTTTGTAAACATAAGTGCGTTAGGGAAGTGCTTTGTAAGTATTTAAGGAGGTTTTGTAGTTGACGGATCACTGGCCTCGACCACTGGCTCTTCTGACCACGCCCACTGATTCGGACTCGTAGTTCCACTTCAATACAAACGGCAGTTTTGGGGGTTTTTTATAGCAAAATTTATGTGCACTTACATTTAAAATGAATTAAAAAGGTTTGTTCGGCGACCTAAACGTCGTTACTACATTAAGCTGTAGTTACGACGTTGTATTCCAAACAGACAAAAATGCTTCACATACATTCCAGCCAAAATCCGAGATGAAAGTTCACTTCCTGTCGAAAAGAATAATTTGATTGGACTATTGATTACTTGATTGACAGCCGCAATTGGTCAATTATAAAAATCTCGAAACATGTGGAGTATATTCGGGCCGTCATCTACATATGATTAATGTGCCGAAGTGTTATTTCTATGTTTGAAACATATATGCTACAATCTAACAAAATGTCATAGAAATAACGTCATTTATCATTAAACAATACAATAGCACCATTAACGAATGATATATATGCCACCGAGACCTACAGTTCTTGTAGTGATGCTTATAGGGGAATGAGCTTGTTGTTATCCTAAGGCTCGATTGATGATCTATGTAAACATATATTATTCAACAGGATTCAAGTACAAGCAATATAGTTTTTTTTCAAAACTGAATCAGATAACACTAACAATAAGTATTTAGCGGTAACTAAATATTTGTTTGTTCGAAAGCAGTCAATATTCATGCATACGTAAAATGTCATTTTTGACATGTTCAAAAAAATTGCCTGTTGTTTATAAAAGTTTCCTTTTTCAGAATTAAAAATGAATGATGTAACAGCGTTTCTGAATGAAGGGGTTACGTCGTTACAGTGTCGTCTAAACCATCTCGGCGTATGGAATAACGTCACTATATCTAAACTTCTTCCGGATGGGAAGCCGCAGGCGATCGTCACAGTAAAATCCAGAGGCCGAGAAAGCACTGTATATGACTCAGACATGAAAGACCGAATCTTTGTTCACCAAGAATCGCCGCAGGACTTCGAAATAA
Source organism: Fragum fragum (assembly GCA_946902895.1). Taxonomy (NCBI): domain Eukaryota; kingdom Metazoa; phylum Mollusca; class Bivalvia; order Cardiida; family Cardiidae; genus Fragum; species Fragum fragum. The sequence continues at coordinate 50,205,498 of OX336379.1, forward strand.
AGATAAATGTTTGGGTTTATATTCTAACGTGTGCGGACGAGGGAGTCTACAAATGTCAAGCCTACACACCCTCTGAATTCCAGGAAGTAACAGCACGACTAGATTTAAGAGGTATGGTATTGTTTACGTGAAATATTTAGAAGGAAACGTAGTATTTAGAAGAAAACGTGTATTTATTCATAAAGTGTGATTAGTTTTTTCGGTTCATACCTCCATGAAAACAAAAAAATTTTCTCTTCTCTTAGTTGAAATTATTTACCATGTAATTAAGTACACAGTATGCGTGAGGTATCCAAATAAACGGATCTCTATTCCATGAGATCGTGTTTAGAGAATAACAAAAAACTTAAACCTGAAACTTTTAAGATAAGGATTTAACAAATTTCATATTTTTTCGAGATTATCTTTTTTGAAATTTTGTTTCTTGTTTTTTTTCCCATCAATTGACAAATCGCGACCGTCAACCAAGGAATAAACCGACCAATTATATTATTTATTCAGCCCGGACCTGAGCTTATCGACTCCGACATTGGCGCAATTTTTGTTTACCTTTGTTATTGGTTTGGCGACTTAAACGTCGTAACTATAGCTTATTGAAGCCGTAGTTACGACGTTTTAGTCACCAACCAACCATTTTATTTTCTTGTTACATGCTACTGGCCATAAATTCTGCAAATTAACGCTGTTAAAAATCGAAGCGGAACTTCCTGTCGGAGTCAATGGGAGGGGCAAATGAAGTAAGTGGGCGGGACCAATTGGTCAATTAGAACCATGATACGAAAATGTACCATCTGGAAGTTATTAGAAGCGTTGTGAGCTGGTAATGGTCGAAACCTTTGACGTTTTTTCAGAGGTTGGATTTTTTGTCTTAATGATATTTGTGATATTTGTGAAAGGGGCAATATGGAAAGCGACTAATACCCACTCTGGTTAGTTAGCGCGATTGAACAGTCTACCATGATCTAAAGTCCTTTTTATTTTTCATTTTTTCTGAGCGAATAGTTTCCTTTCTATTCAACTATTTTGCAATTCTAGACCCGAATGACCTGTGTTGCATCTTACCTTGTTTTCAAATATTTGCATAAGGGTATTCCGACTGGTCCCTTAATGCGTGATATGTCATATTCGATCAATTAACCCTTTATCACATGATAAAAATTAGACTTGTTCAAGTTACAGAAGTTGCAGGCGACATTTTTAGTTAATGCCAATCTTTTTAGGTAAAAAGCATAGTGGATAATGAAGAAATTACTTGACAATGTAAGAACAAATTTCTTCAATTTACCACGTTTTTTCCAAAGCCTTTTTCTCTTAAGTGGCGTCAAAAAGTGCATTGTATGACATGGTTCGAAATATCCAAAATTCATTTATATATATTGCAGGCAAACCAGATGCACCAAAGATAACCATTCCAAACGAAATAATAGAAGGCGTACCTTTACGAAAAAATATAACATGTCAAGCCAACGTCGGATATCCTGAAGGTCGGCTGCTTTTAACAATGAAGTATCAGAATGAGTCTGATTTCAATCCTATAAATTTGAACATCACAACTGAAAAGATCGTGCAAAATTGTTCGAAATTGGTTCGAAAGTCATTTACGTTTATACCTACTTTAAATGATGAAAAGATGAAGATAGTCTGCGAGGTTGAAAATAAATATACACTCCCTACCAACAAGAAACTGGTTGCCATGGAAACTGTGCACGTAATACCAAGTAAGTAGACCCATTAGACAGTGTTTTATTTAGAGAGTATAGCAGAACTCGTATTCATTTCAAAGCGCACTGTTTAAGTTAAAGTGTGCAGAGTAGCCCAAGAAATTTCGCACGGAATTATTAATATTGATTCGCAACTAAATTGACGGATTGCTAGCCCCGCCCACTGACTCCAACAGGAAGTCCCTCTTCGATATTTCACGGCGTAATTGGAAGAACTTGTGGTAAGTAACATGTACATATACCTATAAAGTAAAAATCGATAGTTGGCCACATAAATGCCGTAACTATAGATTGAATAAGCTACAGCTAGGACGTTATGTCGCCAAACCAACATAAATGCTTAACATATATGTCGGCCAATGTTTTAAATTTTATCTTGATCCTAAATGAACTATCTGATTGGTCGATCGATTCTTTGATTGAGAGCGGCGATTGGTCAATAGTAAGTCATATAAAGTTTGTGTTAATCAATGACTCACGGTTACAATTACAATGGTTGATTCTATTACAATAAACAAAACGAAAGTTACATTAGACCTTAAGCACCCTGTTTGTATAGGATGAGTAAAAAACTTGGTTATTAACTTTTGCCATGCAGAACTCGGAATATTCTTGTTTTTGCAGGAGGTAGAGACAAAGAACAGCCTGTACATATGTGCAGTCTGGTCTTAGTCTACACCACCTGATTGTCCCTTTAGAGCCAGAGTTGTTCAAAAGATAACATTTCAAAACATAAAAATAGTATTTCCAGTATTTTCAGGCCTTTGATTTTAATGCAATTCTGAAGAGAACTTATATTCAGCATGACAAGAGTTAGTGGCAGAGCACTTACACGACAAAATTTCCGTTAACTCAATATCAGACAGTAAAAGAAATATCATGATAAAGTTTTAAAAAACACGAACAATTTTCATGGAAAGTACAAATCAACTCATTATCCGCCATTTTTCATGATAATTATCTGGTAAATAGTGGCAGTTCTATGCCACCATAGCCCTCAAATTACAAATGCGGGAAAGAGTGCTTTTGCGATATCCTGTGAAAATTTAATTCGATTTAAGCGAATTGACTGTAAAGAAATCACCCTGGACGTTAGAACTAGAGACACTTGAGCGTCTGTATGGCTCCGTCAGCTTCATTGTAAGCTCAACAGAACATGTCAGGGCAAGATTTTTTGATATTTTAATGTTCGTCGTCCGTCCATTCGCGTCAACAATTTGTTTACACTTAATAGACTATAGTTTTTACAGGATCTTCACCAATGTTTATTTTGTAAAGGTTCTTAACCCTATTTACCGGGTCAATCTTAGAAAATATTGTAAACACGATAGGGTCATATTTTGTACAAATTTTCACCAAATGATTGTTAGGTCAGAAGGATAAACGCTGTTGAAAATATGACGTTTCCTTTGGAATTTGGACCTTAATGACAAGTTGTTTGTTTATTCTCTAGGGGCTACTATTTTGGCTTAATCTATGCGAAACTTGTTAATATTTTTTCCATCGTAAGATGTCTCTTATCGTAATTTGTAACGTATCATTGAAAAACAATAGCAACAAAAAGGGTCACTTGGTCGAATCCTTTATCAATATATGTACTACTGTAAATCGGGTAATTTTCGCGTAGTCTTATTTTCGCGTGAGCAGGACCCAAAGACTTATTAGCGAGTTAATGAATTCGCGAGTGGTCGTATGATACCTCGGTAATTTCCGTAAATATACCCGGAAATACTCCGGCGAAAAAAATCTATATACGATTACGGCCCGATTTGATACCAACTTTTGAATGGATTAATAACTTGTTATCCATTTAAGATTTTTTTACATGACGTTTTGTCTCCTGAAATCGCTGTAAGATCGCAAAGTATGCATAAAAGATTATGGATTTTTTATTTACTTATTTTATTCTATGTATTTATTTATTTATTTCATTTCTAAAGAGCTAAAAAGAATGTCAAAAATAGGTTCAAGGTCGTATATATGCGCCTACCCCTTATAGCGCTAACGCATACGATACTAAGTTTACCAAACTGTCAAACGATAAAATAATTATATCCCCTGTCAAAACAGGTACAATTGCTTGGTTTTAATTGATTTATTTTGCATCCCCAAATTTCAATTTGATGAAAGTTTCTAAGAGTCTATGCAGTAAAGAGTCAGTTACAACCTTTTAGCTCTTTGGGGTCTAATTGGAGTTGCCTAGAATTTTATCACCTCGTCTGCTTTCCATTGCTATGTATGTATACGTGTTAAATAGACTGATTGGACCAACTTGGCAGGTTATAAATTTTTGTCGTCTGCTAAAGATTCGTCCTGTTTTCAAAACTGCTTTATTCGGTTTTAATGCCGAGAAGGTGATATTCCCCATATCAATGAAATAAAGTGGGAATTTAGCCGAAATAGGTAAATCATTTGATCTGCGTCGGTTCGAGGCTTACTTCGGACATCTCCGTACTTTTCTGTATAAAATGGTCCAATTGAAGCGAGATTCTTGAATTCGCGAGGGCGCTGTCTCGCAAATATTAGCGAAAATAAAACCCTCGCTAATAAAACCCGATTTACAGTATTTGTCTTCACAAATGAAATCCACGTTGGCGTTCCTTCTTTCTTTGTTTAATTTAGAACCCATGTTAATGATTTATAGCCATCTTGGTCCTCTTTGACTGATTATGATATTTGAGAAATTTTTTTGTTAAAAAAGGGAAGTAACTCTTATGTTAAAATTCTTCAGTCCAAGGACTAACTTCCCTTAACCCATTTCATTATAGCAAAATTTTAGACTGGTCAAAATTGAAAGAAGCTGCATACGACAATTTCAAGTTGATGGAATTTTGAATTTTATCGTCTTTTTGGATAGAAAACATAGTGGAAAATGAAGAAATTGCTTGATACAAGCAATTTCTTCATTATCCACAATGTTTTCCAAAGCTTTTTTCCTGAGGGGCGTAAAAAGGAGGGATTGAGTTGGAATGGGTTAAACCAACGGGAGAAGCGCGTAGGGTGAAACAAAGCTACTATGTCAAACAGCTGTATAAAGCTACTTCCTTTGATACATCTTACCGAAATTAGACCAGTTTAAAACGCATAGATATTTACTAAGGCGTGAAATTTCAAAGTTTTCAGCATATACAATTATGTGGGAAATAGTCAAACTAATTAGATACATTTTTTCATCCGATCAAAATGATCGTTCATCGATTGTATTCTGAAAAAAGTTCCATTGTTTCAGTTTATATCATATATCGAAGTTATACCATTGCTATTTTCACACGATCAAAATGTCTGTCAACAACACCGAAGATCAGTTTTGCATTTCTTGGTTCAAATTAATCATGTAATTCATGTGAAGATTTTTGAAGAAAAATCCTAAAGACACATGCAGAGACTCACTGACATATGATGGACTAAACGCCATGACAAATACCCTTAGGTTGAGCTAAACATTGATAAAGCCAATAATTGTTATCATCGATAGCTCTGGTAAGGTGTACTTGTAAATAATTTAATTGTTAGTTTCGTCTATCAAAAACGAGCGTTCTGATTGGTCGAAAAATTTAATTCATACCTCCATGAACAAAATTTTGAGTACGCAGCCATTTTGAATGCTTCCGCACAAAATAGTTCACTACAAAAAGGTATCAAAATTTGTTAATTTGTTGCATTTACGCTCGATGCTATCAAATTTAAGAGATGAAGAGAATATTTTTTGTTTTCATGGAGGTATGAACCGAAAAACCTAATCACATAATGTATGAATCCGCTTCGCGTATTCATACAGTGTGATTAGGTTTTTCGGTTTATACCTCAATGAAAACAAAAAATATTCTCTTCATCTCTTAAATATTCTTCCAGAAAACTTTTGTACAATCCGTGGTTCAGGAACGCCACAAGTCCATCCACACGACTGTCATCAATATGTCCAATGTTCCGAGGGTTATACGTACGTTCAGCGCTGTGGAAGTAACCACTGCTTTAATCCACTCACCCTACATTGTGATCTTGAAGTCGAAGATAAACAAGAGCCATGTGAGTATATGAGTTTGGATACATTTTTTTTTTTAAATAAAAGATTTTTGTGATATCTATTTGAACCAAGTAAACATCTGGTATCTTGTGATATGATACTTTGTCTTAGCGGGCAATGTAATAGCATCTAGTATGCATCATTTATGTTTCAGTTTTCTATTTTGTTTAGTTTTGTTTGAAATAATGCAAAGAAATACATATGTACAAAAGGCATTAAAGCAAATATCTTAGGAGGTTTTATATTGTTGTTTTATGTTTGTCTGATTTTTGTGTCCGAAATTACATGCTGTATTATAAAAATATACAGAACACCACGTGACAAGATTCTTTAATATGTATGAATGCATTTCCACCTTAGATTTATTATATTTTGTAACCAATCAGCCTATTGTTGTTGTTGTTTAAGAGTGAATGGGAACTTAGATAATTTTCTACATTCAACGAAATCGGCCAATCGCGACTGTGGATCAAGATGCTTTATTAAAGCTGTTGTTAGGACGTTTAGGTCGACAACCAACCGTTATATTATTTTATTGCATGTGACTGCCCATAAATTTTGCAAAATAATTCAGAAGAGAATCTTCCTGTCGCTATCAATGGGTTTTTGACAGCTGAGTCAGTGGGTGGAGACAGCGATCGGTCAATTACCCACAACGTAGGGCTTACACATCTGCAATATGAGGCTTGTACATCGACTGAAAAATATGGGGGTTGATTATCGGCTGCACCTTATGAAGCTTGTGAATCAGCTACAGCACATTGGGTTTGTACATCGGCTGCACCATGTAGGGTTTGTACAAATGCGGCACCATATTGGGCATGCAACGTCGGCTGCACCATGTAGGGTTTGTGCATAGGCGGCACCATGTGGGACTTGTGCATTGGCTACACAATATGGGGCTTGTGCATCGGCTGCACCATGTAGGGCTTGTGCATAGGCGGTACTATGTGGGGCTTGTGCATCAGCTGCACCATGTAGGGATTGTACATCGGCTGGACAATGTCGGGATTGTACATCCGCTATACCTTGTGCGGCTTGTGCATTGGCCTAACGCACCAAATGGTACCATGATCTGTGCTGGTCGCATCTAGTAATTTCACCAGATTTCGTTACTAGCAAAGTGTGTGGTAGGCTAAATGTAAATCTTTACAATCTGGATATGAAAAAAAAAATTCTCCTTTTTTCAGTAAGGCGTTTTAACCCGTTTCCTCACAATCCCACGTTTGGCGCCCCGAAGAAATATAGTTATAGCCAACTTTGTGGGAAAGGAAATAATTGTATGGATTGTTGTTGGTTTTTGGCACGGTTCAGAATGCATATCATACAAATGATTTATTCTTTTTTTTCAGTTGACCCAAAGCATCCATGTTTACCAAATAAGAACGGGGTTTTCTTCCACCATCCTATTTTGTGTAATAAATATATTTGGTGTGTGCAGGGCCAAGAGGTTGTGCATCACTGTCCATTGGGAACGTTGTATATCGATGGAGGACAATGCACTTTTGAGCCGGAGAAATCGCGCTGCTACCAGGCTCAAAATTGAGACAGTCTGTGATTGATATTTGAGTAAGTGGTTGTTGGCTGTATGGTTACAAAATGACAATTGATTTGAATATGACCGGTTAAAGACGTTAGTCCTGGTATTATCACCGAGGGATGAGTTGCACTTTTGAAAATCGGAGAACTGCATATTAGTTCATCACCTTTCACAAATAATGACGGTGTCCTGTCTATGAACATACTCAGGTGACGGTGAAGATTGAACCGGTGACCCGTATGCCACTAGTCAAGAGATGTTAAAGCCATTTAGGAAGTTTGATCTCGAGCTTGCTAGTAGAACTCAATCAGAACTTACAGCAAAGCAAAACGTGTTTTTGATCTGTATTCAAAGCTATACCAACTGGATAACATTTCTGCAACATTAGCGAGCGCGTCAATACGTAATGCTTTTTTTTCCCAACGCTCGATCCAAATTTTAGCCAAATGTCTCGAAAGAAAAAAAAAACAACCTTAAAATGAACTTCAATAGATTTTTTGAAAGAAAACAATCACTCATTTTTCACAACCAGTATTTTCCCAAATCGATTCACTTGCTGTTTCATGTTTGTTATCTCAATGTCGATTTTTTTCACACACAAAAAAACAAAAAAAACACAATTAATTTTCAGTGTTTTGTGTTTCTGATATCATTACAGCATCAACGCTGCCAAACCCAAATGCAAATATTCTTCGTTCAGCACAATGTGTGCTGGAAACTGATTCTAGAAACAAAATTGCAAACCATTCCAGGCTCAGTAATTAGTGGCACTCTGATGTCGTTTGAGCATTACATTGACCGCGGTCACAGAGCAGTTGTAGCGCGAAGGACTCCTACCCAGGGTCCCTGGGTCGTTCTCAGGCCGCGGCGAATATCAATTCCGGGATTTCTCTCCCATCAGTGGGTGGATCCTAAACCTAAATTGGGTGAGCAACTAGAGGCTCGGAAAGGACGTGGTAGTACTGGTGCTCCAGCCTAACCCAGTTGTATACGTGTTAGCACTTGTGAATGGCTCCTTTGGTAACATTTTCCAAGCATTTCCGTGTAAAACGTGTTCATTGATTCTATCTCTTTGTAAATATATCTTCACATTATCAGTTAATCAAAAGCAATGCAAATGTGAGCGGTCTTGTGGAATGGGACCATTCGTTAATTGCATTGAGCGCAGATTCAAGACAGAATGTATAATCTAAGCAGGCCGAAAGGATAAAACCTTCTCTTATTTCACGGACAGAATGACGGACGGAGAAGATGATACAAATATACGTCCTTCGGCGGCATATAAAAAGTCGTTCTAAGAAATTTTGGTTATTTAACGTACAATCATATGGAATATATGAAATCTAGTCTGAAAATTCTGGGGATTGATTGAATGGGGTTTGGCGCTTTTAACAGTATTTCAGCTATATCGCGGCGGCTTGAGCACCTAACAATGGATTCCTGGTATTTCTCACACCGCTACACTACACACTACCACTTCATCCTTTCCTAACCTCCAGCTGCTATCCTTTTTTGGCTTACGATTATCCACCTATTGGTGAGAGACAAATGTCGAAAGAGTATGTGCCGCCGCCGGGGTTCGAACAAAATTATTGTGTTTTTTTTACTTTCAAAGTTTCACTATATACCATAGAAGGAAACAGGTCCTGTCCATAAAAGCCAGGTTTCACTGACAAAAATTTCCTGAAGGATTACACAAGAAATATCCATGTAATTTTGGCTGAAATATGTCGAGCGTGAAAATGTTCTGAAAAGAAGATTTTCCGAGTGTAAACAAAAAAGAAATTTGCCCCGCCTACACGTTTACATATTTTCAAAATTCTGTGAGGCAATCTGATTAAGGATCAACCAAGTACCATTACTGAGAAACGATCATTTAAATCCGCCGACAACATTATGAGGTTTTCAGAGTTTTCACAATGCAGGGAAATTACCCTCGCCAATAAAAGCCAGGTTATTCATTCAATCAACAATCTTTGAAGGATTATGATAAAGGGTCACTCAAGGACATTTCCTTTGAAATTATATTGAAATTAATCGATACAATTTTGAGGAGACAACTTTCAACTTTTTCACTATTATATGGAAAATAGCTCAGTCCACATATGATTTTATTGGATCAAAATTCTTTGAAGGAATCTAACAAAAGGATCACCGAGGAATTATTCCTGCAAAAGTTGGTTGGCATTCATTTAATAATTTCTGAGAAGAATATCTTTCAAAGATTGAAACCGTGGACTGACCTATGGACTGAAGTTGCAATTAGACTCAGTTGGTTGTTTTGATAAGATTGATTGCATGGGGTTTAATCCACTTTTAACAGTATCTCAGTCACATTGCGGCGGCTGGGTCATCTTACTATCATGGATTTCTAGTATTCCTCACACCAGTACTACCACTACATCCTTTCCTAGCTTCCAGCTGCTATCCCAGTTAGGTTTACAATTATGCAACCATTGGTGAGAGATAAATGTCGGAAAAGATATGTACCGCCGCCGGGAATCGAACCCATGACATCCTATGGTTGAAAATTAGGATTATGATGCGCTACCGACTGCGCTATGATGGCGGCTGTTTTGATAAGATACAAAGGATCAATCCTCGAATTCTACAAAACCATTGTCATTTTTTTTGGGGGGGGGGGATAACTGCATAACTGGATAGTGGCCGTCACAAGTTATCTTTGTATTGATACCATTGTCGTTGCTAATTAACATTCACTAATCGACCAATCCCGGCTGCCAATCAGACTTAATTACTCGGCCAATATAGACTGGAAGTGAACTTTGAAATCCGACAATGGCCGACCTTTTTTCAAGCATTTTTGTAGGTTATGCGACCTAAACATCATAACTACGGCTTATTCAAGCTGTAGTTGCGACGTTTAGGTCGCCAACCAAACATATTACTTTTGTTACATGTATCTGGCCATATTTATTTTTTTCAAAATATTTCCGTTTAATATCTAAGGGGAACTTCGGAGTCATTGGGCTGGCCAGCGTACTCAATGGGAGGGGCCAGGCTCCCGTCGATTGGTGAAAGACAAGACGAGTAATTTGTTTGTCTTTTTTAAATACGAGACAGAAGCTTGGACGAGCCAGGATCAGCCCTATGACTATGAAAAGGGATAAAATCAGAACATTTCAAAAGCTTTTTTTCTTTTAAGATTTTTTACTTCGTCCAATAACAATGACAACAAATTTTGAGACAAGACAATCAACAGGAAGCCATAAATACTTAAAATGTGAATGAGACTTGCCAGTCGAAAAAGGATTCTCCGGGAAATTGCAAAATGCATCAACCCTTGTCAGACTGCAAACACAGGACATGCAGACCAGGCTTGAGACCATTTGCTCTTTGAAGATTTTCTAATCCTTTCTCTATAATGTACATCTATCTTTAACAATGCTGTCCCTATCTGACCCTACTACATCCTTTTTCATTTCAAGCCCTTAATTACTTTACAAAAAGTACGGCCTGTCCAAATTCAACGGATTTGCAGATGATAATTTGAAGTCGATTTTATTTGAAAAATGATCACAAAGTGCGATAGGAAATCATTGTGGACAAAAGAAGAAATTGCTGGTGACAAGCAATTTTTTCTTTTTCCACAATGTTTTCTCAAATGAATAACTGATGGACGTAAAAACCAGAATTTGAACAGGAAAGGATTGAATCATTTTTTTGCGGAATCCTTTATAAATCCTTTAACAATTGGCGGTCATAGATACAGGGGAATCATGTTAACCCATTCCAACTCAATCCGTCCTTTTTACGCCCCTCAAGAAAAAAACCTTGGAAAACATTGTGGAAAATGGAGAAATTGCTTGCTACAAGCAATTTCTTCATTATCCACAATGTTTTCTATCCAAAAAGACGAAAAAAATCAAAATTCCATCAACTTGAAATTGTCGTCTGCAGCTTCTTTCAAATTGGACCAGTCTAAAATTTTGCTGTGTTGGAATGGGTTAAGGTAGAGGAAATTCAATGCACAATTTTAAAATCAGCTCAGTGTCAGGGCTCTTTGGCTGACATTGAATCATGTCTTAACCCATTCCAACTCAATCCCTCCTTTTTACGCCCCTAGAGAAAAAAGCTTTGGAAAACATTGTGGAAAATGAAGAAATTGCTTGTATCAAGCAATTTCTTCATTATCCACAATGTTTTCTATCAAAAAAGACGAAAAAATTCAAAATTCCATCAACTTGAAATTGTCGTCTGCGGCTTCTTTCAATTTGGACCAGTCTAAAATTTTGCTGTGTTGGAATGGGTTAACCATTGAAATGTAATTAAACTAAGACGTTCATAGCAACAACAAACAAGAGAGCCATTGTTCCTAAACACTCTGAGACAGAGCTGAGAAGTGTTATACATGGGTAATTTTTGTAGAGAGTCACCAATTTGTTACCGCATGCATTATATGAAACTTTCAACATTTGGTGATTTTAGTATGAAGGGTTTTCGGGCATCTCGTAAATAAACTTTGAAAAAGTCCACTAGAATGGGTTAACATACCACGTATCAATTCTAAAGGCTGTTTTGATTTCAGAGTTGAAGACTTTTATGAATTTTCTTCTTTGTTCTTGTGCTAAAATAGGGCGTGCACAGGCAGACCCTCAATACGACTTTAAGGGCATCATATGAACAAACTTTGTAGGGGTTCACTATGAGATTCTATGTACCTAATATCAATGCTCTTGGCTTTTCAGTTTCAGGGGTGATTAACCTTTCCCTCCTTGTCTCTATGTTCATATAGGGTGTGCCAGGTAGGAGAACAAGTATAATCCAAAAAGCATCACGTGTCACCTTTGTAGAGATCCACTGAGTGATTCTAAATATCAAAATTAAACAAGAAACTCAAACGTCAGGCCGATTATAAAATTGCGCATCACTTTTCATCTTCCTTGACTGTCACTCCAATTTGTTTACATTTTTGTAAATAACAAGCAGTTTCAAGTAAAAAGGAAAAAAATGTTCTGCAAATCGGACATTTGTGATAGAGCAAGTTGTAATTAGCAATAAATTGTTTTTATGTAGGTTGCAAATGTCCAATCGCTGGCCCCGCCCACTGACTCCCTAGACCCCGCCCATTAACTCCGACAGGAAGTTTCGCTTCGATTTTTAATGGCATTATTTTGCAAAATTTATGGCATGTTTAATGTAACAAAAAAGTAAAATGGTTGGTTAGTGACCCAAATGTCGTAACTACAGCTTGATTAAGCTGTAGTTACGACATCTATGTTGCCAAACCAACAATAAAGATGAACAAATTTGTTGGCAAATGTAAGATTTGAAAAGCTCAGGTCCAGGCTGAATAAATTATTTGATTCCTTGGTTTATTCCCTGACTGACAGCCGCAATTGGTCAGTCGGGAGGCTCAACTACATCAGGTTTTGGTACTTAAAACTGTGCCATATGATACAAGTGGCCCTTCAGTGGCTATATTGCTCCTCAGATCTGATTGTACTGATTTTAGGAAGTCAGTATAAACAAAAAGATTACAGATGGTTGTACGGACGGACGCACAACAGACACAACGCCATGACAATAGCTTGCTGGCTTTCAGTCAGTGGAGCTAAAAATGGTAAAGTGTAGACATGGAGCTTATAATTAATTTCATCAGGGCACAGAGGTATCACAAAATATCTAAGTTTTCATTTGACAATCACAACGACTATGCAGAACATATAAGGGCTGTAAATATATTATTTCTCTATTCTATTACTAGATGACACAATTTTAGACTGGCCCAAATTCATGGAAGTTGAAGATGTCAATTTTTGTCTGATGAAATCTTATAAATCTTTGGTTTTTTGAGAAAGAAAACATTTTGGATTATGAAGATTTTGCTTGTTAAAAGAAATTTCTTCATTTTCAACAAAGTTTTCTAAATCTTTTTTCTTAGGAGGCATACAAAAGAATGAACCACTAAATCAGTAATTTCTTTATTATCCAGGGGGTCTATCCAAGTAAATTTTAGGATGTGGTTCATAATAAAGTTTTATCCCTTGTCATGCTGATCCCGGAATATTCCTGCTTTCACAATGGCTTTGGCAGGTGTATAAACTAAGATCAGCCTGCACAGATGTTATTGTTCTCAGAGAAATCTCTTTACGCAAGATGTCAAAGTTTTCAAATACAGTGAGGGAAAATATTCAGCAGGCAAGGGGCGTAATGGACCAGTCCAAAAGCTGAAATTAAAATAACCATTTCTTTCTGTAGCTCTTTTATCCGAGAAATATTTAAAGTTGCTTGAGCCATCAATTTGAGGATTCAAATGTAGCAGTGTTGTTTCCTAGACATATCCCTTTACCACATAATCCCGACTTTTCATTGATTGATTGATTGAATGGGGTTTAACACCACTTTTGAAAGTATTTCAATCATATCACCGCGGCTGGAGCATCTAACAATGAACTCCTGGTATTTCTCACAACAGTACTACCACTACATCGTTTCCTAGCCTCCAGCTGCTATCCCACTTAAGTTTACGACTATCCACCCATTGGTGAGAGACAAATGTCGGAAAGGATATGTGCCGCCTTCGGGAATAGAACCCATGACACCCCATTATTCCCGACTTTTAATGCCAATAAGACTTTATATTAAAGACATTTTGAAACAAGAGCCGACAGTAGACACCGACTCCTGACTATTCTGACTGCTGGATAGTAACAGCAGTTCAATGTCTACATCGGGTATAATTCTTCTTAAAGAATATCAGAATAATGAATATTTGTTAACCCATTCCCACACAGAGTCGCTTTTTGACGTCCTCGAGAAAAACAATTAGGAAAACATTACACCTGTCCAAATTCAAAGAAGTTGCAGACGAAAATTTCATTTGGATTTAATTTGAAAAATATTCATTCATTAGGGTAGAAAATATTGTGGAAAAAAAAGAAATTGTTTGTTAGAAGCAATTTCTTCTTTTCTACAATATTTTCTCATTTATAAATTCACTGAGACGTAAAAATCAGGGATTGAACAAGAAAGGGTTAAGAAATTTTTTTCGAGTCAAATCAGAGTTTTTATATCATTCAAAAATTTCAATGATGTATCTCAGTATTATACAAATGCTTGCCTCATATCTTTACAAAAGAGATCTGTTGGCACCTTAACCATCGAATTTGTACTCATGATATGCTCTATTTGTTCATCTAACCCCTTCAGAATCAGTTTTTACCACAGATATTGTATGGTCAAGGGGTCAATGACGCCTTAATTTCAGCACAAGCCCTGATAGATTACTAGAGCTGTCGCCCTCAAGGGCTGACGAGAATACCCCCCACACCGCTAAAAAGGCTTTTCTATGAAGGAGTGGAATTTGAAGCTGTTTAATCACATGAATGTCATGGTGGATGAACATTGCCAACCCTCCACCTCTTTCTGATTTTGTGTTTGTTGCTAGAGTTGACTGATTAGGAAAGGTTGGTCAATATGAGCCTATGTTAAAGAAAACTGTGTGAGGAGATGATGACACAAAATTATATCCACGAAAAGTCAATTTGAGCCTATGTTAAATTTTTGACCCATGTTACTTACCAAATTTGGTAACTCCCCTTATGGTTACTGAGTTTTGCAATTTTAAATTTTGACTCCCCCCCCCCCATTAAAAAGTTCAAAATGGCATAACTCTGAAACTAACGACTGGATCAAGATGAAAATTGCAGGTGCACAACTTCATATGATAGGAAACAACCTGATAAAATTTCAGCAAAATTGGTCAAAAAATGTGGGAGGAGAAGAGGACACAAAATTATGTCCACCCCCCCCCCCATTAAAAAGTTCAAAATGGCATAACTCTGAAACTAACGACTGGATCAAGATGAAAATTGCAGGTGCACAACTTCATATGATAGGAAACAACCTGATAAAATTTCAGCAAAATTGGTCAAAAAATGTGGGAGGAGAAGAGGACACAAAATTATGGCCACCCCCCCATTAAAAAGTTCAAAATGGCATAACTCTGAAACTAACGACTGGATCAAGATGAAAATTGCAGGTGCACAACTTCATATGATAGGAAACAACCTGATAAAATTTCAGCAAAATTGGTCAAAAAATGTGGGAGGAGAAGAGGACACAAAATTATGTCCACCCCCCCCCCCATTAAAAAGTTCAAAATGGCATAACTCTGAAACTAACGACTGGATCAAGATGAAAATCGCAGGTGCACAACTTCATGTGATAGGAAACAACCTGATAAAATTTCAGCAAAATTGGTCAAAAAATGTGGGAGGAGAAGAGGACACAAAATTATGTCCACGGACGGACGGACAGACGGACGGACAGACGGACAACCTGATTCCAGTATACCCCCCATAACTTCGTTGTGGGGGGTATAATGATGAAATTGCTTGTAACAAGAATATTTCATTTTCCATGACATATGCCTATTCCAAAATCTTTTCATAAGGGGTGTTAAAAAGCAAGAGTGTGTTGGAATGGATTAAACCATGACTCTGAACACATGTCTTAAGTTTCGAACAATTATCTTAACCCTTTCCCTTACAAATACTGGATTTTACGTGGCTGTGATTTTATATCTGAGAAAACATTGTGGAAAAAGACAAGCAATTTCTTCTTTTTCCACAATATTTTCCACCACATAGGAAGGTTTCATTTCAAATTGCATCAAACTCTGTTGTCCTTTGCAACCTCTTTCAATTTGGACCAGTCTAAAATTTCAAAACAAAAAAACACAACAGGAAAGGGTTAAGTAGTAACAGAAACAGGAAATCTTTTACTATTACTACACTAGTCAAGAAGGTTAAAAGCTCCACTAAGTGGTAGTCAGAGTAATGAATGATTGCCAGAGAGTTGAAATATAATTCCAAATCATGTGTGTAGTTCAACAAATATGAAATAGTTGGAGGGACTTGCACAAAAAATGTCTGATCCAAAAAGGGTTCAAATACATGTTTGCACTAAAAGGAATACCAAAGTAACAAATCATTGCCTAGGGGTGTATTTATGGTCACAGAGGCATGTGTATGTAATGGCAACATTAGGCAGAGAGATAAGACAGTTGCACTTGTACCAAGTGTCAAAGTCAAAAAGGGGTAAAACTGCTCTAAATTGAATGTCAGGGTAACAAATTTTGGCCTAGGGATGATTCAGTGGTCACAAAGGGGTGCCCAAAGTTTCAAACCAACAGAAGATATAGAAACACTGATGTAACAGATACAAGTACTGCAGTTGCACGTAAAATTTAACTAAGATTTTCTGAGTAATAGAATTAGTAAAATAGAGATATGAGATTTTCAAGTAAAACTTTAACCAAAAGTCAAAGTTAAAAAAAGGGTCATGATTGATTTTACATGAACATCCGAATAAAGAATCTTAAAAAAAGACTTTGCCTATGGGATAATATGATGGTCACAAAGGCATTTGCAAAGTTTCAGAGTAATATATTGAATTAGTAGAAACAGAGAATGAGACTTCCATTTAAAACTTTAACTGAAGTATTATGTCCATATCCACACATTGGTGACTGGAATAGCCCCCTCTATATTTTGAATAGTCAAGCTAAAATTGGAAAACCTGTCGCCCTAAAGACTGACCCATGCAAAACCTGAGATCAAATAGAAGTCTTCAGTAATTCATAAGATTATACGAAGTGCAAGACTTTTGTATTGTTTATTCCGTAATTGTCTTCTGATATGGAATATTTTCAAACACAATAAAATGAAAGAAATGATTTTCAATATTTTTCTTTTAAGATCACTAGGGTTCTATCTTTTTTCTAAAACCAGTATAGCTAACAATGATTAAGCTAAAATGAAAATAAATAATAAAAAAAAGATTTTAACCCTTTCCCATACAACCCCTTGTTTTTATGTCCCTGTAATTTTATATTTCAGAAAACATAGTAGAACAAGAGGGCCGTTGGCCCTGGGGCGCTCACCTGAGATAAAGGCTCTTTTTCTTTCAACAGTCTAATTTCATGTTAAGGTTAGGATTATGAAACAAGTGGGCCACAATTACATATAAAGACTATGAACCTGGGAATCCAAAAGTCCAAATTACAAGGCTTGAGTGCTGATTTGAAAGAAGGAAAAAACTTTTTCCATGGGTTATAATTTCAGAAATAAGAAAGAAGTCTGTGAACTGATGCTTGATGCCTATAACCCCCCCCCCTAGGTCTGCCCCTGGAGACCCTAGGATCATGATTTTAGCTATTTTGTAAGAGGTCAATATACTGATGCTTCATGCAAAATATCAAGGCTCTACGCCTTCTGGGTCAGGAGGAAAAGATTCTTAAAGATTATTTTGAAATTTCACTTTTGTTGCCATGGCAACCAGAATTTTAACGCATTTCAAATCTTTCAGCTAATCTTAAGAGGGACCACCTAAGGAACATTTCTGCCAAATTTGGTTCAAATTGGCCCAGTGCTTTAGGAGGAGATGTCATTTAAAAAATTGTTCTTTATTTCTATGTAAACCCCACCCCCCTGGGGCTTCGCCCCTTGGGACCCGAGGATCATGATTTTAGCTATTTTGAAAGAGGTCAATATACTGATGCTTCATGCAAAATATCAAGGCTCTACGCCTTCTGGGTCAGAAGGAGAAGATTTTTAAATATTATTTTAAAATTTCACTTTTGTTGCCATGGCAACCAGAGTTTTTTACGGATTTCAACTCTTTTAGCTATTTTCGAAGGGGACCACCTAAGCAATATTTCTGCCAAATTTGGTTCAAATTGGCCCAGTGGTAAGAGAGATGTCATTTAAAAAATCGTTCTTTATTTCTATATAAACCCCACCTCCTGGGGCTCCGCCCCTGGGGACCCGAGGATCATGATTTTAGCTATTTTGAAAGAGGTCAATATACTGATGCTTCATGCAAAATATCAAGGCTCTACACCTTCTGGGTCAGAAGGAGAAGATTTTAAAAGATTATTCTAAAAATTCACTTTAGTTGCCATGGCAACCAGAGTTTTAACGGATTTCAATTCTTTTAGCTATTTTTGAAGGGGACCACCTAAGCAACATCTCTGCCAAATTTGGTTCAAATCGGCCAAGTGGTTTGAGAGGAGATGTCATTTAAAAAATCGTTCTTTATTTATATATAAACCCAACCCCCCTGGGGCTCCGCCCCTGGGGACCCAAGGATCATGATTTTAGCTATTTTGAAAGAGGTCAATAAACTAATGCTTCATGCAAAACATCAAGGCTCTACGCCTTCTAGGTCAGGAGGAGAAGAATTTTAAAGATTACTTTAAAATTTCACTTTTGTTGCCATGGCAACCAGAGTTTTTAACGGATTTCAATTCTTTTAGCATTTTTTGAAGGGGACCATCTACGGAACATTTCTGCCAAATTTGGTTCAAATCCGCCCAGTGGTTTAGGAGGAGATGTCGTTTAAAGAAATTGTTGACGGATGATGCACGACGCACGACAGTCGACGGAAGGACGCCGGTCAAAAGGCGATCACAATAGCTCACTTGAGCACTATGTGCTCAGGTGAGCTAAAAAGAAGAAATTGAATGTAACAAGTAACTCTTTCTTTTTTCTACAATATTTTCTACCCTACTGAATAGTTATTTTTCAAACTAAATCCACTTTTAATTTATGCCTTCATAATCTTTGAACAGGTCAAAATTTTGAAAAACAGGAAAGGGTTAAAAAGAATTAAAATAAATATCATGAGTAAAAGCTTTTCGACTTTCTTTGTTGACGAAAAGAGTATTCATCCGAAGAACCTTTAAAACGTATTGAGTTGAGTTGAAATTTTGCTTCCATTTCAAATTGTCTCTGCAGCTCCTCTGCCATTTTTCTGTCATTCATTTCCTGGGTCTCTTCACTACATAACTGTACTGAGCCTTTCAAAGGTGCTCCACTTGAATGAAAAAAATCATGCATAGTTTTTTCAGGTCGGTTAACTGTCTTTTTACTGGCGCTTTGGTTTCTTTTTGACTGCCCTTTAGATTGCTTTACACTTTTTAAGACAGGTTTAGGTTTAAACAAGGGCTCGTTTGTTTTTATTTTACCTGTAGGCATTGCAATGTCATCACCATCAAAATCTAGTTTTCGTTTCTTTTTAATGGGACTTATATAAGAAGTTTCACTTTCTCCATCCGAACACAAACCATCCTGATTTGAACCACTTTCATGAAAATTGCTTGTGCTTTTTCCACCTTTCTCATACACATAATCTGACTTTTGTGAGGACTTTATAACTCTGCGAGGTCTCTTATATTTCGGTGTTGATCCTTCTCCATCCTTACTACAATGTGCTTCACTTGTATTTGCTGGTTTATCTCTTGTTTCAAGGTCACTTCTTTTCTCCCCATCAACTTCATCTCGTTTGCTATCAATTAGATATTCCTGTTTGTCATTTTTCATGCAAGTTCTCAAATCATCATTTTGATTCATCCATTTTAATATTGACACTTGAGGAGAACCATCTTTATCATTACATTCGCGAGATGAGTAAGAAAACTTTCTTGATTTCCCTTTCCTAGTCTTTGACAGTCTGTCTTTCAAATTAATACTTGGCACTGTTTTTGGAGATGGTATTACTACCTGTATATCATGTTCAATGTTTTCATCAAAGTCCGGTATCAGTGGAATGAAAACTTTTGCTTTCCTTGGAAGATCAGTTTCTTTTTCCTCACTTTCAAGTTTCCGTTTTGTATTTATAGGTGAGTTAGAAATGTCTTTAAACTGATCATTACGAGATGAATTGAAGGTACGCCTAATCAATGGATCTTCAGTTGACATTTCCTCCATATACTGTGGATTTCTATTCTCAGAATCAGTACCAGTGGATTTACTTAACCTTACAACCTGCAAGATAAATAAGGAATATCATGTTACAATAGAGATACAATACCTTGTATTAAATTTTGGCTAAAGCTATGGGAGAAATACAAGATTTGTTTTGCTATCAGAAATATAGTATTCCAATTATTATATCTGCAACTTTTATTAAATGAATTCTATAGAATAATAAAATACACTTTTTTTACATCCCATCTTAGGTCCTCTCGAAAAAGAAGGATTGCACTTAAAAAGCAATAATTACCCAAAGCCAAGTACATTTTTAAAATCTGACAGTGGACGGTCGTGGCAATTAATTCATTAGATCAGAGGTAATTGCTTTGTTTGATTGGTGACATGCGTAGTGTTTCAATTTGTAAAATCGGTTGGATCGTTTGGTCAAACTGTTTGACATCGAGATGGAAAAGGTCATTGATAATGACTCAGTATCCTTCAGTTACTAATCTTGAAGATGATGCGATTAAAATATCACATTTTGTTTCTCTTTTTGCATTCTTAATTTTCTTCAGAACCCGGTAGGACCTGTTCTAAAAGTATTGCGTGACCGTGAAATTAGACAAATTGACTTAAATACAGAAAATGCATAAATTTTAATTGTAAATGTCAAGAAATCACAAGATTCTCATCCGAAACATGATAGATAATATTGGTAGATTAAAATAAAACACCATTATTTTCTGCATTTCTTTCATAATCCGAAAATTAATCCCATTCTCTAAGATCAAATCCGCAGCAAAAAGCTCGTTGACAAATATTGAGTAAAGGTTTTTCGGGTACAGTTTATTTTATTATTAGGGAGGAAACCGTTTCAAAAGTGATCTGCAGCTGCCAGATGTTAAGCTATTTATTGGAGAGTTTCCGGAGTTGACTCGTGCCAGACATGTACCCCGTGAAAATTCTTGGTGACCGAATTTTTACTCTTGTTGTTATGAAACTAAGCATTCTGCTTTTTTGCTCTTTTTCGAGTATTATGACCTTCATTTTTACAATTAAAAGTATCCGCCACAAAGTTTAATCCACTTTTGTACACGTGCAACTGGTCTGTGTAAATTCCCGATACGTAAATGACTAGGTTCAGATAGAGTTCTTTGTTGATTTATTGTTACCGTATTTTTAACAATGGTAAAGAAATTAAACCAAGTCCATTAGCGCAAAAAGGATTCGAAGGTCAATCCAAGTGACATTTTCTCAATTGCATCAGTAACCCCAGGTGTTCAAAAACCTGTTTGTCGTCAAGGAGATGTTGTTATGCGAGATACTTGGAATTAATCCCTTTTGTCTTAGGATGGAAATACTTATGTCGGGGTAAAACTAAAATCAGTTAGATTAATGCCGACGACTATCATAATAATTAATATTGTCTCTGGTGAAAATTCTAGCTTTTTGATATTGGGGGACCAAAAGAGAATCACAAGTTGAAGACCTATTTAACTCTGATAGACCGGGAAGGTAAGGGTAGAATTTAAAAATTCTCCGCACGCTGAATTTTGTCGGTTTCTTCGAAAATCTCGTAACTACAGTTGTTGTTTTTCATTTCCTGACTAGTAACATGTACAAAATTCAACTTGTAACAGGAGTGTTATCACGAATTATCTGGTGTTTGGTTACGATTCTGATGGATGAAATTGTCAAATATGGCTGGGGGGGCGGCGTTATAGCCTAATAACTCCACTTCTCCGCTGTTTCATTTCTTGGACCCCAAAACAGCGTTATAGTTGAGTTGCAGTTTATCTGTAACTGTATTTCTAGTAGTATTTCCCTTTCAAAATTTATTTCCCTTACAAAATTGCCAAAGGGCATAAAGATAGTAATTATGTTATATCGGAATTAACACCATTTCCTTACAATCACACTTTTTATTCACCTCAAGAAAAGAGCAAAACAAGAAGCAATTGCTTCAATATCCATAATGTTTTTTAGCCAAGAACAAAGAATTTTAAAATTTGATCAACCTTAAATTGTCATCTACATTATCTTTCAATTTTGACTAGTCTAAGATTTTGTCAAGTGAAATGGGTTACAAAAAACTATTACCTTATCTTTCCTTTCTTCAGCCAGTTCACTCAACCTTCTCTGCATGATTGGACTTCCACCATCAATATCGGACAAATTAGTCTCACTCTGACCCCAACTCTCGCTCTTCATCAGATTTCTAGGTGTTGTCCTTATCAGTTGGGGTTCAACGACTTTCCCGCTAGGAAGTTTCCTTGGAGGAGTCAGCGGACATGATCTAATTGGCCGAAAGTGTGTAAGTTCTTGTGAAATGCTATCTGAGCTTTGAGCACTTACACTCCGTTCTTGTTTCTCATTTTCGGCACTTTTATAAGAACAAGAAGTTGTTGATGTGGACAAGGATGCTTTAGTTGAGGGTCTTGAGCGAGAAATTGCTCTTGTTTCTATCATAACAGGTGATGGTGAAGCGGAGATTACAATTATGTCATCGTTGTGATCTGGTTCGATGATGCCAACACTTACATCAAGTCCAGTCGACATCTGATCAAGAATCTCATTCTGGTTCAAATTTGTCGAATTGACTTGTCTCATACTCAATGACATGTTGGATTCACAACCTGAAACGAAAATTAATGTAAGAATTCAAAACTAATGCCCTGCAGTACCAAAGTTTTCAAGTAATGAATCTTGACCTTAAAGTCAGATGACCTTGACATTTGTAGATAAGACTTTAAGGTTCCTATTTGTGATCTCCTCAGCAAAAGAGAATACTCCAGGAACAATTTGTTTGAAAAAGTTATAGGATCCAGTTGTAACCAACTCCATAAAGAAGTGTAAGGATAAACATTTGGTTGGATAGCACAACCATAATAGATTAAAACTTCCCTAAAAGCTGATCAATGTAAATACAAACACTTGGAAAATGTCTCATATCTCTGTATTTGGTAATGTTATTTCTCTAAAAGCAATTTCAACATGCCTTTGTGACCATCATATCATCCCCTATGCAGGGTTTTTGTTTGACCTAAGACCTCGTGCTTTGATGCACAGAAATTCAAAAAGAAGCAATTTTCACGCTGAAAAATTTGTCACTGTGCGTCATTTTGACTCTTGAAAATTAGCAGCCATGTGTCAAGGGTCATCATAAGTGTGCCAAAATAATTGGAAAATGTTTAATTGATTATGAAAATATACACCCTTATCAAGGATAACACCAAGCTTGATTGGTAATTAACACTCTTGAGTGATGGACATGCATCGGCGATCGTAATATATTGACAGGTACTTGACACCTGTGAAATCAATGTTGATACCTATTTTTAGAGTTCTAATCCTACTAATATTTTCTTATTTGCTATGACTTTTATAAAATGCTCAGAGAATATAATCAAGAAGTAAAATGAAACCAGTTCTCCAAGAAATGTCATTGGTTTTGTGCATAAAATAGGCACTTCTTTTTATAAAAAATACAAATAATTTTATCCTCTAAGTACTCTTGAGATTATATAAATATTGAACTTTTCATGAATTTATCTTATATTGTAAATAGAATACTGTCAGATTGTAGAAATGTTCAATTTGAGACAGAGTTTATTCTTAGGCACCATTGTTTAATAGAAATATAAACACTTTTAAGACACCATTGCTTAAAAATATAAACACTTTTAAAGCACCATTGCTAAAAAAGTTATAAACTTTTTTTTCTAAATTGCTCGAGAGGGGGAGACATATCGAGGGGGAGACATATCGCATATTGACTCTTGGGATTTCAATTTTGACTCTTGGAAATTTTGGGCCAAGGGTCAATGAATCTTGACTTTTGGGAACTAATGAAAACCCTGCTACGCAAAGATTTGTTAATATTCATTTTAGTGGAATTTTACCCTTTTTTGAATTAGATATTAAACATCAAAGCTGAAGGCCTTATGGTTTGGGAGAAGATTTTCAAAGATTTCCCTATTTGTTTGTCTTCTTTGATTTAGACTGGTCTAAATTCAAAGGTTTTGTCGACAATAATTTGAAGATTTAGATTTTTTTTAACTTTCATGTCAGAAAACACTGTGGAAAGCAAAGAAATTGCTTGTTGCAAGCATTGTCTTCATTTCATACAATGTTTTCCCATTTATTTTCCTTAAGGGTAGCCAAAAAGAGTCATTGAATGTGAATATTTTAAGGTATTTGAGCCAGTGCATGACATTTCCAACCATTACACATGTGCGCCAAGTAAAGACTCTGTTCAGCCTGTGCATCCGCACAGTCTGATCAGAGTCTTCACTCTGCGCTCTTTAGATAGATACTGACCCAAAGCTTCTTTAAACATTCAGCGAATATTCTAATTGCCCCTAATGGCTGTCCTGGGTGCTCAATGTGTGTGAGTCACACACATATGAAATGGTTGGAAATGTCACACACAGGCTCATTTACAAGTGATTCCTCACCTCGACTCAGTTGATCAATATCTGTTGTTTCTGTACATGTATTTGACATGGGTATTGGTCTTTGTAGTTTAAACTGTTCTTCAAGATTGGCAATATCCTGGGTAGTGATCAGATTTTTATCACGTTTAATTTTCTGTCTCTTAAAATGTTCCTCCATCATTTGTACTCTGTCCTTATCCACACATACCTTACCAGTGCCCACAGGGGTCAAACATCTACAAATACAAATATGTTTGTTTGAATTGACTTTAACGCACTTTAAACAGTATTTCAGTCAGCAAATACAAATATGAGTTGAGTCAAAAAAATTAACCAGCAAGTTTACAAATTAAAAAAATCTTTAGCCATTTCCTCAGAACTTTTGCCACGTAACTAAAGTTGCGCATTTAATATGTAATCAACAACAGATCTAATATTTTTAGTATGTTGAAAAGCGCTCAAATTATTCACTTTTATGTTTTCATTGGATTATCTGTGATAGAGCAGAGAAGTTTGCAAAATTATAATCTCACTGTTTGAAAGATTTAGACCTGCTTTTGTTCATTTGTCCTACTAAACATCACCAAAAATATTGATTAATTGAATGGGGTTCCAACGCCACTTTTAACAGAATTTCAGTCATATCACAGCATATAGCCATGGATTCCTGTTATTTTTTACAGCTGTACTACCACAACATCCTTTCTGAGCCTACAGGTGACCATCTCAGTTAGGTTTAAGATTATCCATCCATTTGTGGAAAACAAATGTCTGGAAGGATTTTCTCCACGGTCATGGATCATACCTGGGACCTCATGATTAGATGTCCTACACACTACCATTATTCTTTGGCTGTGGTATCAAAGATATCAAGGTTGTCTCTTATTCACAGTGTGAAAGAGACATGCTTTTGAAAATGATAAGATTAATCATTTTTAGCTAGCAAAGCATCAGCTGTGATAGCTTATATTTACAGACAAAACTCTGAGGTCTTCTAAAAGTTCAACGAGTCCAAACTTCCACTGGAGGCTTAACCACCAAATCCATGGAATGCCTACGCCATAAAAATAGTTCTTATGTTTTTCAGTAATATTGCAAACTCTATTCAAATTGTAGTGAACTCTGTCAAAAGCATGCTATTTAACCCATTTCCACTCAATTTTGCTTTTTAAGCATCTCAAAACATCGTGGACAATTAAGAAATTACTTGTAACAAGCAATTTCTTCAATGTCCACAATGTTTTCTACCAAACAAGGACAATATTTTCTAAATTGAACATTGCTTTGCTAGCTTACAGTACTTTCAGTACTTTGATTTGCTTTGAAAAGAACTAGAATAAATCATTGATTCTTAAGCAAGACTGGAACAAATTTCATTGCATGAAGATTAAAAGCTTTATATCATTCCCAGACAATCCCACTTATTTATTCCCCCCCCCCCCAAATGAACTCACTGAAAAAAACTTTTTTCTTCATTCTTCAAAATGTTTTTTAACCCAAAACAACATTGATTTCTGAATTTGAACTAAGAATTATTGTCAAAAAAATGTGTCCTCTAATAATGGGACAAGGCATACCTGTAAGGATATGGACTTTTAGACATGTTATTTTCTGCCCGCATCTTGTTGAGAAATGTCTCCATGCTGTCACAATTTGACGCCGTCTGTTGACCTTCAGAACTGGGGTCTCTACTGCTGCAACTACTGCCTCTTAATCTCTGCTCTATACCTGGACTTTCTACATCAGTCTGAAGTATAAAAGAGTGTTAAAGGTTAGTGGTGTCCCTGGTCTAGTGGTAGGACACGGAGCTCAGAATAAAAACATTTCTACTTTTCTCTGTATGCTTGCTTCTTTAAATGGCAGTTATTTTTCAATTAACAGTACCATGGTTTTAACAGATGCAATTTTAGCCAGTCTGGGAATCACAAATTAGTAGCCACGTCTCTCAAAGTGTCGGTTGTGAGTCCCATGGTCTCTCTGGGGCACAACTGAACCCGTTACCAGACAACAACATCTTAGACTGGTCCAAACTCAAAGAAGTTGCGGACCACTATTTTCAAGTGAAGAAATTTAGGAAAATTTTGCATTTTATGGGTGGAAAACATTGTTGACAATAAAGAAATTGCTTGTTATTTTTAGATATATTTATATAATCAATTTACTATTTTTCTATAATTTGGCACTCTAATTATGATGCTTGTCACCTGGCTAACAATTTTCAAGAGTCAGTATGATGTACAGTGATCATTTTTCAAGTGTAAAAATTCCGTCTTGAATTTGTGTGTCAAAACCTGAGGCCTCGGGTTAAACAAAAACCTCGAGGCAGATAGATGGACATTGCTAAAACAATTTATTGCCAATCTCATTGATGCGTGGAGTATATAAAATAATTTCAAAATGTCTTAACCCCACTCTCTAAGACCTTTTCTTCTTACCTGGCTCAATTTCCTTGCCAGTTCCTCATCTTGTCTTGCCATTAATTTACGCTCTTCATCTTTTTTCTTCTCTTCCTCCTGTAGTTTAAGTATGAGCTGCTCGCTGGCCTCTAGTTCTTTCTGTCTCTCTTTCTGTCTTTGTGCTTGAAGCTGATGAATAGGACCAAAAATTCGTTTATATATAGGATAATCGTATGTTTCAGTGTAAGATCGATTAATATTTCATTGAGTGAACAACAAAAGCTATATTTTCACGAGTGGCTTTCATTGATTGTTGTTCAATCAATGAAATATCAAACGATCTTACTCGAAAAGCAAATGATTGTTCTATTTCTTTAATGCAAAAATTAGACAAAATGCGAAAATTATATAACGTCAATTTCATTTTGTATGTGACTGCTATGCAACGCTTATCATGACCTCACTTATTTGGCTCTGCTTAGATAACATCAGATAGGGTGAAATGAACGAAAGCAGGTCATAAGTTTTTGATAATTTCACTGGATATGCGGTGAGTTTATCAAATGATAATCTACCGTTATTTCTCAATAATCCACCTGAAAGCATTAAAGAAAATGTCGAATTTTCATTTTTGAAATATTCATCCCAATGGACCACAAAAAGGATCAAATCTATTCTTAAATCTTTCTCAAGCTAATCCCAGAATATTTTTTTTTTTGGTAGGAGGTATACACAAAATTAATATCAGCCTGCATAAGTGTACAGTCTACACCAACTGTTTGTCACTTCAAGCCAGAGTTATTTATCAAATCAATTTGCAAAAGAATGCAAGACCGCAAACAATGAAACAAGAGGGCTATCTGCCCTGAGGCACTCACCTGAGATAAAGGCTCTTTTTCTTTCAACAGTCTAATTTCATGTTAAGGTTACAAGCAATTCCCTCATTTTACACAATGTTTACCCACTTCTTATTCTTCAGGGGCATCTTAACCCTTTCCTGTTTTATGAAATTCTAGACTGGTCCAATTTGAAAGCGGTTGCAGACGACAATGAAATATGCATGCAATTTGAAATCTGACCATCCTATGTGGTAGAAAATATAGTGGGAAAAGGAGAAATTGCTTGTTACAAGCAATTTCTCCTTTTTCCACAATGTTTTCTCAAGTATAGAATCACAGTGACGTAAAATCCCGGGTTTGTCCAGGAAAGGGTTAAAGTGTCACTGTATGGGAATGGGATAAAGTCTCCTGAATTTTCCCAAAATTGTAATAACTCTATGAGATTTTCCAATTCAAAAATGTGTAGCAAGATCTCTGCCTGAATTGACTAATAGTGTCTGTAAATCACGAAATCAACCAACTAATCAAATCCATTTATGCAGCCCGTATCTGAGCTTTCAACACTGACATTGGTCGCCATTTTTGTTAACCTTTTTATTGTTTTGACGACTTAAATGTCATAACTACAGCTTATTTAAGCTGTAGTTACGATGTTTAGGTCACCAACCAACCATTTTACTTTTTAAACATGCTACTGGCTGTAAATTTTGCAAATTAACACTGTTAGAAATCACAGCAAAACTTCCTGATGGACTGGGCCAATGATTGGTCAATTGACAACTTTTCCTCTTCTATGGAAGTATTATTTACTCACCTGCTTCAGTTGCTGTTCATACTCTGTCCTTATTTCACCAGGCTCAGCCAATTTAATTGATACATTCAGAGCTGTGAAATAAATATAAGTATCCTTGTAGGACCTAAATATCGTAGCCTGAAAATCACGCTTATTCCTTAATTATAACCTATCAAGGAATTAGGCCAGTATTTCCTCACCAATTTTTACTCAGTGTTTTCTTGAAGTTTTGTGAATGGGTCCTTAATCAGGCATATTGGGAAAAATACATTGTTTTCTAAAAAAATTCCATCATAGCCTTGGACAAAAATTAATTCCTGAGAATTATTTTCTTCCAATATGAAAGTTCCTCTGTCTCTTAAGTCATTTTAATTAAACTGAACCAAGTCGCAATATGTTTAACTAATAGGTTTTACTTTTGAAAGAATTTGCAGACAACAATTTCAAGTTGGTGTAATTTATTAAATATTTGCCTCTTAGGGTAGAAAACATGGTAAGTGGTCAACTCAGCCCATTTTCAACTCAATTATTTATTAAGTTTAACTATTACAAATGTATTCAATCATCATCCAGTTATGAGGAAATTTATGTATGCATCAGCTGCAGATTGAAAAGTTTAAGTGAATAATTCAACAGTCATTCAAACTGCACATATTCAAGCAATGATTCAACATAGTGATATTTAAACACAAAATAAGGTATTTTGAAAAATTAAAGATAAAAAAGTAAGGTAATACTGCATCATTTGTCAAAAAATTTAACATATTCTAAGAATTATAACATATTTTACTATGATATATATATAATATATAAATTGGGCCAACTAATCTGATGGGCTGAGTTGACAGGTAACCCAAAACATTGTTGACTCTGAAGAAATTGCTTCTTACAAAGTTATGAACCAAACACAAGAGTTTAGACCTGTCTGAGATGCTTGAAAATGCTGCAGAATTATTTTTAGTTATTTCTAATGAAAACAACTGATTCTGTCAAGCTAATTTATCCAGTTTTATCCAATGATAAGTACCCTTGATTCCTCTAAAGGCAGTAAAATTATTCTTATTCAGCAGTTAAAAATTAGAAAGCACACTCCTTTAAAGGTAGGTATAGATGTTTTTTTCATATCACAGATTTTTATTATTTGTATTTCCTCTCATAAACTATTTGAAAACAATATGCTGAAAAGTAGTTTTGCAAAAATATGAGGTTGCTTATCAGAAAAAAGCAGGGTATTTCCCTAATAGCCTACGTAGGCTATTAATCTATTTTTAGATTAATCCGAGACAGCTATGAAGATTATAGAGCATTCATGTGGCGCGAATAACCGTTAGAACCTTGCATCTAGTTCAAATTACATCAAACCAACATCATTGATACGTCATCAGGAGTAATGTTCGCAAGCTGGTCTGTAAAGATCAGTCCTTTCATGTGACATGATTTAGGACGTTGGCTGTTTCGCTAGTAAATTTGTTACCTTCATTTGACTGGATCATATGCAAATGAGGTCATCCGATGTCGACAGCCAAATTCCGAGATATCTAAAAATAACCTGGAATTCCGCTGAACCGTTACGATATAACCAGAAAAAGCCACTTTGGGTCTATTAGATAACCACCAAGACAATACCTGACCTAACTTAAAGTATTAAATGTTCGTTTGAGTCTTTTTTTCGGCACTTGGTAATTTTTTTATCTAGGTTTCAGAAACATCAATACCCAAATTTCAAGTTCAAATACAGGATTTTACGTTCCTATATTTTTACTTGAGAAAATCTTGTGGAAAAAGATGAAAATGCTTGTAACAAGCAATTTCTCCTTTTTCCACAACATTCTCTACCACATAGGATGGTTTCAATTCAAATAGCATCCAGTTTTCATTGTCATCTGCAACCTCTTTCAATTTGGACTAGTCTAAAATTTCCTAAAACGGGAATGGGTTAGGACGTTGGCTGTTTCGCTAGTAAATTTGTTACCTTCATTTGACTGGGTCATATGCAAATGAGGTCATCCGATGTCGACAGCCAAATTCCGAGATATTTAAAAATAACCTGGAATTCCGCTGAACCGTTACGATATAACCAGAAAAAGCCACTTTGGGTCTATTAGATAACCACCAAGACAATACCTGACCTAACTTAAAGTATTAAATGTTCGTTTGAGTCTTTTTTTCGGCACTTGGTAATTTTTTTATCTAGGTTTCAGAAACATCAATACCCAAATTTCAAGTTCAAATACAGGATTTTACGTTCCTATATTTTTACTTGAGAAAATCTTGTGGAAAAAGATGAAAATGCTTGTAACAAGCAATTTCTCCTTTTTCCACAACATTCTCTACCACATATGATGGTTTCAATTCAAAAAGCATCCAGTTTTCATTGTCATCTGCAACCTCTTTCAATTTGGACTAGTCTAAAATTTCCTAAAACGGGAATGGGTTAGGACGTTGGCTGTTTTGCTAGTAAATTTGTTACCTTCATTTGACTGGGTCATATGCAAATGAGGTCATCCGATGTCGACAGCCAAATTCCGAGATATCTAAAAATAACCTGGAATTCCGCTGAACCGTTACGATATAACCAGAAAAAGCCACTTTGGGTCTATTAGATAACCACCAAGACAATACCTGACCTAACTTAAAGTATTAAATGTTCGTTTGAGTCTTTTTTTCGGCACTTGGTAATTTTTTTATCTAGGTTTCAGAAACATCAATACCTCCTTTTAAAAATCTAAATAATAATAAAAGGATATTGAACTCTTAAAAGAAATTCTGATCAGGTCCAGCTGATCATCATGGTTACCTGTCACCTCAGCCCTTTTTCAACTCGGCCCCAATTTTATTTTATGTCTTAATATTGATTATTTATTAAGTTTAATTTTTACAAATACAAAAGTATTCAATCATCATTCAAGTATAAGAAAATTTACTTTACATCAGCTGCAGAATGAAAAGTTAAAGTGAATGTAAGTCACTCAAATTGCATACATTCAAGCAGTGATTCCATATAATGATATTAAAAACATATAATAATGTATTTTGAAAGTATTAAAGATAAACGGTATACAGTCATTACGCACCATAGCCATTTCGTACCATAATTTCTATAGTTATTTCCTACCATACGATGGTTATTTCGTACCAAAAATTAGTCATTTCATACCATTTCGTACCAAAAATAAACGACTCAATTAAGGTGATAGAATTTGATAATGAGATTGTTTTGCATTGTTTACTATGTGGTGGGTAAGATCAGTTAAGATCTAATTGTGGAAGGGTGAACGATTGCCTAATTATGATTAGATTAGTGTTTGCCTTTAATTAGACTGTCCCGCTTTTTACACCCCCAAGAAAAATACATCGGAAAAAATTGTGGAAAAATGAAGCAATTGCTGGTCACAAGCAATTTCTCCATTATCACAAAGTTTTCTTCTCAAAAAGACAAATATTTTAAAATTTTCATCCTCATGAAGGTGTGATTTACAAATTCTTTAAATTTGGACCCGTTTAAAATTTTTTGTGGGGAAAAGGGGTTAATGGTTACATTATTCTGTAATCCATGATACAAATTTGACAGAAATATGGTATCTCTACTTTCTACTAATGAACATGATCCCCTATTCAAAAACAAAAATAGTAATGTCCTAATACTCTAATACTGTATCATCAACTATTCGTTTGCCTGAATGGACTGAATTCATTGACACTTGCTAATGATCGATCAATTAGATAAAGCAAATACATAGCAAAATGTTTTCTTATTTTAATAATGTTGAGAATGTTATTTTACCACTCAAATAATATAAAATTTCTTTTCTAAACATGGTACGAAATATTTGATGTATGGTATGAAATGACTTTGACACCATGATACGAAATGGTCACAGTACAATACAACCAATACCATGGTAGGAAATGACCAATACCATGGTACGAAACGAAAACGGTTATGGTACAAAATGTCCGTATTTCAGATAGATATATATTAAGATAATACTGCAGCATTCATACAAAGCTTAAACATACTCTAAGTATTATGATATATTTTACTATGGATAAAGCTAACCGGGTAAATTATTTGATTTGTCTGGTAACCATAATCATCTTGCAACATTATTCTGGGGTAAACATACCTTTCATTTCTTCATCCTCTTCTTCTCTTCCTTCTTGTCTCCTCTTTACTTGGTCTGGGAAGTTTTGCTGGATGAATCTCCATCTCTTTTCGTTTACTAATGTTTTGGTTTTAGCTGCCCGCCTGGCCCAAGTGGAAATTCGTATCCGACACATTGGACAACAGAAGTTCGCCTCTTCTACATTCTGTTTGAAGCAATCAAGGCAAAGTTCGTGCTCACATGGCATAGTAACCGGTTGTATAAATATATACAAACATATCGGACAGATGTTGTCCTCAAGGTTGGGACTGCTTGCTGAAGCTTTCATAGTTATTAGATTCTTGTCAAAAGTTTGTAAACATTGGCGTCCATTTTGTATATGGAGGGAATCACTTCCGGAAATGACGTAGGGGTACTTTCTCAAATTTAGACTGGATTTTCTTCCATACATATCATAGACTAGACTAGTATCACTGTCGACTGTAATAAAGCCGGCTTTGTTAAAGTCGACGGCGGTACCGGTCTAATCATAGACTAGACTGGGGTGGAAAAAGCCTAGATTGCGGGCGAAAAAGCAAGATGAAGACTGCTCTCAAGGCTCTAAAAAGAAACATCAAAAATCAAATAAAAGTTTCCTATAAGATTTTATTGAATATATTTTAGGCCTAAATGGAACCCCTGAAGTCAAAGAGAAAGCCACAAGATTTAACAATAAGAAACTTTTCAGTCTGATAAAGAATGCCAAGCAAGACGCAACAGGAGTAGCCCCCCTTCTCGATAAAATTTCAGGTTCCATCAAATCGGACAACATAGAAAAGGCGGATATTCTAAATCAACAGTTCCGGTCAGTCTTCACACCAATGACACCACTTTCTCTGGCTCAGTCATGCCTTTCATCTTTAAGACAAAATGTATGTTCTTCCTCTTTCAGCAAATACCCAGTTATGACGAACATTACTAGTTGCACTAGTGGAGTGCAAAACTTATTTCGAACAAACTCCTTTAGGTCTCCTTGATTGGTTGAAAATCAATGAATTTAATTGAGCCTGTAGTTTATCTTATTCCAATTCAATCTATTTACCATGCCTTCTTTTGCCCTTATATATACAACCACTGCAAATAAATGTAATATTTGTATTTCGAATCACACCTACTCAATTGACCAATCACTGGCCTCACCCACTTACTCCTTTGGCCACAGCCATTGACTCCAACTGGAAGTTCCCCATCGATTTTAAAAACTGCGTTACTTTGCAAAATTTATGGCCAATAGTACTAGTATTCTAAAAGAAAAAAAAAAAAAAGAAAAAAAAAAAAAAAAAAAAAAAAAAAAGAAATAGTATGGTTGGTTGGCTTCATAAACGTCGTAAGCTGTAATAACGAAGTTTAGGTCACCAAACCAACAAAAATATTTCACGAAATAGCGAGCAATGTCTGATTTCAAAGCTTAACTCCTAGCTGAATAAATGTTTTGATTAGTCGATTAATCCCATGATTGACAGACGCGATCGGTCAATTAAAAATACGTGACCAAGTAGTCTAATACGTCTATAACATTGAAGCAATCATAACAGGTTCGAAACAACCAGGACACCGTACCTGCATAGTTAACGTAAGGGTTTCTTTTTCCAGAAATGAACGACTTTTGCCATATCTTAGAATACCAACTGAATCAAAATTGGTGAGCGCCAGGGCAGTATCAAGAAAACGTGATGAAACAAATCTAAAATACCCAAAACAAACAAAAAACATCAGCCTACAAGTCTCTGTTATCTTTCTTTCTTTGACAAAATGATTGAACAAAAGACGGATAAAAACAAAAAAAGATATAGTTCCCTCGCCTCTAACACTCTACTTTTTGACCAGCGGAACTACGCCCTACCACATCGTAGATTTATTGGTTTGTGAATATCGTGCATTTAACAAATATAGTCGACTAGCGGAATAAAACGAGAAATCCCAAAGACAATCAGCTAAGGAATTCCTCCTTTTTGCCCCCCTCTCAATTAAAAAAAAAAAGCTTTTGAAAACGTTGTGGAAAACGAATAAATTGCTTGTGACAATTGTTACAAGCAATTTCTTCACTGTCCACAATGTTTTCTACCCTACAAGACAAAGGCTTTTGACATTCTATCAACTTCAAATTGTCATCTGCAACTTTCAATTTGGACCAGTCAAAAATATTGTTGTGTGGGAATGGGTTAAGCATGTAATTATGCAAATATTGCTTACGGTCCACCAGATCAACAGAATCTGACTATACAAAGGATGAGAATATTAAGAAACATTAAATTGACGACCGACTCCACTGGCCACGCCCATTGACTCCGCTGGCCACGCCCATTGACTCCGCTGGCCACGCCCACTGACTCAAACAGGAAGTTCAACTTTGATATCAAACGACGTTATTTTGCACAATTCCTAACCAGTAACATGTAACATCAAAGGACTTAAAGTACTGAGAAGTTGGAATGCGCTGAAAGGGTCATAACTGTGGAATTCGGTTCAAATTCATTTGTTACTTTTCGAGTAAGCCTCTCTCCTTTAAACTTAAACCGACATTCCCATTCGTGTACATATGTGCGTGAATAACGCACTAAAACATAAATCCACATACAGAAATAAAAAAAAAAAACTAGCATTGTCTTAATCCTTTCCCAGACAGTGGCGCTTTTAAATGACCTTCATTATGAAAGCTTTGGAAACACTGTAGAAAATGAAGACTTACAATTGTCGTCTGCTACTTCTTTGAATTTGGATTGGTCTAAAATTTTGTCGTGTTGGAATTGGTTATAAGCTCGTGTCACGCACATCAAAATTAGAATTTTTAAGCATAACATTCTCCTTTTGATTAACTGTAATACGTGAACTCCTTTTAGAATCTTGAAAACAGAGAATAACATCTTCTACAGTAAGAAATCAATTACCTCGATGATTATTTTACCCTCAACTCGGCCAATTCTGTAACGATCATACTAAACTCACGTAGATTTTCAATTCAAGTTAATGAGTGTACGTGGTAATTTGCGGAAATGCGCGGAAACTTGTTTCAGGGTGATCGATTGAAATACCGGTTTAGACTTACGAAAAAGAACATTTAAAGCGTTGTGAGTAAATTTCAAAAGAACAAAAAAGACTTTAACGTTATTGTAACGTTATTGTTTGCACATGGTAGTTTTGCCATTTTCCTTAACTTTCCTATAATATGATGAAGATAGTATCAAATTATCGCGATTTCCTTATTCGTTATTCGGCTTTAGAACTGTAAAAGATCTTAAGTAAAAAGGACCAAGCTGAAAGTTAGATGACACTTGTTAAAGGTTTGGTGTGTTACTTGTAAATAACGACATAATAAAGCGCAATTATTTAGTAAATAAGTAGAAACTGGAAGTTGCTATATTTACATTCTAATTTTCAAAATCTTCTACTTTCGTTTTGCATCTATTTCATTTTTATTGAAAAAAAGCTGTAAATATCACAATAATCGCGTTTGCTTGATGCTTACGATCCCCCTTAATCGCTCTTGAATGTTTTAAAGCACTTCGCGGCGTGATTATTGTAAAAATGCATTTTCGACCTGAGCCATATTTGTAAACATTGTCTATCTTTGGTCACATTACTACCACATGTGACTTGAGATCACGTGATTACCAAACACGGAACGGCGAATTACAAAAAAAAAAAAAAACCCAAATTACTGCGCTGATTAATACCTTATTTTTCAATAATTTAAAGCAAACTAAAGCATGTTTAGAAGTCTCTAAAAGAATTTTTATATCATCCTTTACATGTGCCTTATTATTGTCTTCGGCTACAACTAATTGATTGTCCGTGGCAAGTTGAGGTGAGAAGTAACCCGAGGTGTATTCATATCTTAGAGATCACGTGATATGTGTTATCAAAAAACCCGAAATGAAATTGTCTTGTGTTCATTTTGCGGTTTTGTTAAATCTAAGTTGGAATTGCTCCGCATTCCAACTTAAAAATAGTAAATTGGCTGATTTGCGACTTAAACGACACAACTACGGATTATGCTATAGTTACGACGTTTAGGTCTAATACAACGCCCAGTCTAAATAGATAATTTGATTGGTCGATTGGTACTTTGATTGACATCTGAGAAAAGTCAATATAGGGATGGCCGTTCCCGCCAACTGACCCAAAAGAAAGGCCCACTTCGATAGTAAATTGCGTTATTAAGCAAAATATATGAACGGTAACATGAAATAAAAAAGTTCAATAGTTGGTCAGCAACATCAACATCGTAATCACAGCCAATTCAATCCGTAGTTAAGACGAATAAACTAAAATGCTTCACAAAAATGTCGGTAAATGTTGGAGTTCAAAAGTCACATCAATAGCTAATATATGATATAACCTGACAGGAAGGTCTGCCCTTTTGTCAGCTAGATTAGTTTATTTGGTAGGGTACTCGACTTCAAGCCTTCAAGCAACTCAGTGATCCATCTAACGAACCAATTCTCTCTCGGATGAGTCGATAGACCGAAATTCTGTGGGACGATGCTGTAAACCGGACAGTTAAGGGACCTTGCGGGGATCCATGTAGTCTCATTCTGTTACCTTGTATTATCCTAAGTAAAAATCTACCATGTGTTGAGGTATTCACATATACATTTGTATTAGTAAAACGACCATAAACTACACTATTTGACCCGAAGACAGTTTGTGATCGGAGCAATTTTGCAGAGAGATGGAGAGATTGATTGATTAATTGATTTAATTTTGTTAAACGACACTTACAACAGAATGCCAGTGTTATTGCGACCTCTAGTGCTCGTAACTATGACTTCATGTCGTTTCTCACTTCAGTACAACCATTTGATCTGAACGAGAGAGAGAGAGAGAGAGAGAGAGAGAGAGAGAGAGAGAGAGAGAGAGAGAGAGAGAGAGAGAGAGAGAGAGAGAGAGAGAGAGAGAGAGAGAGAGAGAGAGAGAGAGAGAGAGAGAGACAGACAGAGAGAGAGAGACAGACAGACAGACAGACAGACAGACAGACAGACAGAGAGTGAGAGACAGAGAGAGAGAGACAGAGAGAGAGAGAGACAGACAGACAGAGAGAGACAGAGAGAGACAGAGAGAGACAGAGACAGAGACAGCAGAGACAGAGGAGGAGAGACAGAGAGAGAGAGACACAGAGAGAGCGAGAGACAGAGAGAGACAGAGAGAGAGAGACAGAGACAGAGAGGCAGAGAGAGCGAGCGAGCGAGAGACAGAGAAAGGGAGGGAGAGAGAGAGAAAGAGAGAAAGAGAGAGAGAGTGAACAGAAAGCGAGAGAGAGATGGAGTAACAGAAAGAGAGATCACGTCGTACTTAAGGCTAAATAATGATGTAGTTACAGTGATTTCACACTACCTAGCGTCAGAGATGAATATGGCAGAGCAGAACTAAATAAATTATTTCCTTGGCCATTATATGTTTAACCGAAATTTAGGTATGATAGTTACAATAAGCTTATGGATTGCTGGCAACGCCCACTGACCTCCGAAAAGTCAGCTCGACACAGGTACATGAAATAAAGGACATTCAAAATATGCAAATCGTTGGTTTGCAACCTATACTCGTTAATTACAGCTTCAAAAACCATTAGTTACGGCGTTTATGTCGCCAAACCAACAAAACTGCTTAACACAAATGTCGCAGTTTTAAGTCCACTCTCGGTCTAAATGAATGATTAGATTGGTCAGTCGGTGTATATTTAGAAGCGGTGATCAGTAAATTGACCAATCCTTGGCCACGCCTTCTAACTCCATTGATCACGCGCATTGACTACGACATGAAGTTCGACTTCTATTTTAAGCGGGATTATTCTGGAGATCTTTGGCCTGCAGCATGTATCATAAAAGTGGAATGGTTGGCGACCTAAACGTCGTAAATACAGATTACATGAGATGTATCTACGATGTTTATGTCGACAAACTAAAAAAAAAGCTTCACATAAGTTGCGGCCAAAGTCGGAGTTCAAATTTCATTTCTTATCAAAATGAATGATTGATTGGCCATTTTTGTTTTTGATTGACAGCCGCGTTTGGTCAATTACTGCAGATGTCTTTGGGTAAAGTGGAATCTCCTTTGCAGGTTTTATAAATTACGATATATATAGATAAAGACTGGTACTTTTATATTAGTTGAATCTCGACGTAAACCGTGTAAAAATGATAATTTTGCCCGCAACATGAAACTCTGCTTTTTCACAATAACCCTTCTCTTTCTAATGGTCTTTAAAATCGGTCAATTTTTCGGAAGGTCTAAAGTAAATAAAAAATACAGATTCTGTTATAAGAAAACTCAGACAACACACAATAATTGATTCCTTTATTTGGTACGAAAATACAAAATTGATTATATGTTAAAAAGTGAACATATCAATACTTGAATTAGCAACGTTGATTGTGTATCAATACAACTAATCTAATCAAAATATACTATCGCACTTCATCCTATGCTATTGACCTAAATGATAAGATCGAGGAAATAACCATGTGTTAAATCTACACATAATACATGCCATACTTGACCAATCACTGGCCCCGCCCACTTTTACCGTTAGGCTATTGATTCAAACAAGAAGTTTTGCTTTGATTTTAAATGGCATTGTTTTGAAAAATCTATGGCCAGTAGCATGTTACAGAACAGTAGTGCCGTTTGTTGGCCACCTAAACGCCCAATAAGCTGTAGTTACGACGTTTAAGTCGCAAAACCAACAAAACTTGTCAAAAAAATTGCGGCTTATGTCGGCGATCAAAACTAATTTCTGGTCTCAACGAATGATTTCATATTTCGACTGGTTATTTGATTATCAGCCGCGATTGGTCATAAAACCTAAGTTTCATGCTTTATTTTGATACACATTCCTTCGCATATTTAGCATTAAAAAGAAATTAACAGCATTTCAAACTTAGTAGAATGAAACTTTGTTTAATACAGACTTTTCATGTATGAATTATCCGTAAAATATACGTCCTCTTCAAGAACTGTAGGTCTCGTAGGCGAGGTAGTACGTATAATTTAAGGTAGAAAACAACAAAATCTCAACTCATTTTGATAACACATGTTGATTAACTCCATGATAGTAATTTTATGTCAGTTTATTAATACAAATGAATTATATTGTTTTAAATCCATACTATCAAAAACTCATTTGCATTTGAGATGTAATGTTATAGAAATATTACTGGAAAAGAAGAAAGTAATCATTATATGCGTTTTTCCCTTTCAATCAATATTTTCTATCCTATAAGATATTCTAAACAACAACAACAACAATTAATAGCTTGTTTTTATCTTCCAATCCCGTACAATTGACCAATAGCCGGCCCCGCCCACTTACTCCTTTGGTTACGCCCACTGACTCAAACAGGAAGTTCTGTTTTCAAACGGCGTTGTGTTTCAAATTGTATGGTCAGTAGAATGAAGCCAAAAAGTAAAATGGTGGGTTTGCGCCCTTGAATAAGCTGTAGCTACGACGTTTAAGTCGCCAAACCAACAAAAACGTTTGACAAAAATGGCGGCCAATGTCAGAGTTCAAATTTCAATTTCGGGCTGAATGAATGATTTGATTGGCCGATATATTCCTTGATTGACAGCCGCGATTGGTCAATTATAACAACCTACTGTCCACTACCATGGTACAGCAAAAGTGTACCTGCACAATACCATTATGCAACGATGATATGTATCTAGCAGAGGGCATCATTTGCGACTTCTGAAGGAAATATATCCAAGAAAAGAACCACGGTATCGTTCAAAAACACATCTTCATGTGACATACGAAGAACGTCTGTCAATTCGAAACCGTCTAGACTTTCATCACTTGGAAATGGAAAGAAGAAAGCATACTTCAAATGTTTTTAACTTGTTGACTTTCTGGCAAGTCGAAACAGAATTAATAAAGTAATTAATTAGGTACCGTTTGAAAGCAACCCTCGAGTAGCATTTTATCAAATGAGTCAACTAACTTTGTGCTCAACTCTTACAAAACAAATAATTTAGTTTAATAGTAATTATCTCTTAATCGCAAACAAACTATTGAAATCGGCATTGTAATTTACAAGATTTTCAAGTATCGTTTTTAAAATATTCTTCTTAACCCTTTCCTTTACTATCCCTGATTTACACGCCCAAATAACTTCATAGTTGAGAAAACATCGTGGAAAAAGAAGAAATTGTTTGTTACGAGCAGTTTCTTCCTTTCCTTCAATACTTTTTTACCCAGTCAGATAGTGGGATTTTAAATGAAGCTCACTTTAGATTATAGCATGCGACCTCTTTCAAATTGGACAAGTTTAACATTTTGTAAAACAGTAGAGGGTTAAAGTTGTATATAAAATTATCTCAAGCTTTGGACAAATAGATTTTACTGTTTAAGAAAGATCATTTTCATCCAAGAAAATACGTACAAAAAAAAAGGGTAATCGACAGAGAAAAATATCACCAAAATCGAAATTGATAAGAAAACATGAATGGGTAAAATAATTAGTAGACGGTCATTGTTTAAATAAATACCGCACTCACTTGTTTTTCTTTTAAGGTGTAATATCGTTTTTTTTTTTTCAATACAGGAAGATTTAACTGCTGTGGAAAAAAGTAGTTCTTTTCATGTGTAGAATAAGTCGAGTTGTTTCCCTTTCACCTTTGAAGTGTCACATTACAAGACAACGATCAAAAATATATAAGGTCCGTTCCGGTTTGTTGATATGTTTGTTAATATT
The DNA here is from genome assembly GCA_946902895.1 of Fragum fragum. Classification (NCBI taxonomy): domain Eukaryota; kingdom Metazoa; phylum Mollusca; class Bivalvia; order Cardiida; family Cardiidae; genus Fragum; species Fragum fragum. The sequence goes on from OX336379.1 coordinate 50,246,804, forward strand.
GTATTCTACAATGATGAGAGCAAGTTAATTTTTTGTCTCATAGACTGATGCACCTTTCTTAGATTCCTGTTATTTCTCAAACCTATACAACAGCAGCTTATATTCTGGCTTGGATAAGCTGTAGTTACAACGTTTAAGTAGTCACCAAACCAACAAAAATACTTCACATAAAAGTCTGAATTTAAACTTTTTCATTGGTCTATCCATATTTTTGATTGGCAGCCGCGATCAGTCAATTAGATGTATATTTTTTGCGGAATGGATAATCGTAAACCTAAGTGGGATAGCAGCTCGAGGCCAGGAAAAAATGTAGTGGTAATACTGTTGTGAGAAATACCAGGAATCCATCGTTACATTTGAAGGTGCACCAGCCGCCGCTATATGACTAAAATACTGTTAAAAGTGGCGTTAAACCCCATTCAATCAATCAATCAGTTTTTGCGGAAAAACCGTACTTATATTTAGTATTTTGTTTTATTATTTGAGTTACTTCCCTTTAGCCGCACATTATTTCGTATCAAAGTTCTGCTGTTTAGCGATATTGAAACCCATTCAAATACATACAAAATAAAATTTCTAACTACTTATTCGTATAGAAAAAACAAACAACAACAACAACACCCAAAAAACCCAAACAAACAAAATCGTTTTAATTCAACTGCACAAGCACAAAATAAGGATCATTTAAAAAGTTTTAATAACTCGAGCATCGTTGTTAATTGACAGTCATAAAAAAAACCGACTGAGTAATCAAGACATTCAATTTGATTAGACGAGAACTTTGAGCGCTGATATTTATTTTAGGCGTTTTTGTTGGGTTAGAGACTTATTCCGCATGTTGGTATGACAACCAACGATTTTAACAAAGATTTAGATTATGCTGTTTGTCCCTTTCCATATATATTGACAAAGTAATGCTGTTTATTATACCAGTCAAAATGCCTTCTCGAGGTTTACTGTGAGTAGCCGGCCATCCGAAGTCGGCAATCCGTCCATCGTCTTACAGATTTTTCAATCTTCTACATAATCCTACACTTCATGAACCGATGATGTTATAGTTAATTGAGCTATCAATTTACATACACAAACTATTAGATGGTTAGAATTTCTCGTTTACTGTTCAATCTATGGTCATTTAACAAAAGATGACTTTTTATTATACATTTTCCATTTAGATTTTCGTTTGCTACTTATGATTTGGAAAAGTATATTTCGTACTCTGTATTGAATCGGAAACCGTTAAACGACTTTTTTTGAAACGTAGATTCTCACAAAGCGGGTGACCTTCTGTTTCTTTTTAATATTAATAAGGGAACTTTTTGCATGATTGATTGATTGAATGGGGTTTAACGGCACTTTTAACAGTATTTCAGTTTTATCTTGCGGCTTGAGCACCGAACAATGGATTCCTGGTATTTCTAACACCAGTACTCCCACTGCATCCTTTCCTAGCCTCCAGCTACTATCCCACTTAGGTTTTCAATTATCAACCCATTGATGAGAGACAAAGTTTTTTGCATGAAGTGTTCGTTGTATAATTCTCATGATTTACATTTGGTGATAATTCCTGGATCGTTGTCGGCCTTTGTCGAAGTTCAATGTTCACTTTTGCTCTGATTAAATGATTTCATTGGTCGATCGATTCTTGATTGGTAGTCGCGGTAGGTCATTTTTTCTTTAAATAGATATATGATATGCCCAAGCGCCTGAGTGAAATAAACCCGTTTAATATTTCAGACGGGTAATATTCTACTAGAGTATTAACAAATCAAACCAATCGCGGTTGTCAGTCAAGGAATATATCGACCAATTGAATCATTCATTCAGCCCGGAAATTAAGATTTGAACTCCTACATTTGCAATGAAATATTATTATTGGTTTGGTGACATAAACGTCTTAACTACAGCTTATTCAAGCTGTAGTTACGAACTTTAGGTCGAAAATCAACCATTCTACTCTTTTTTACAAGCTGCTGGCCGTTAATATAGCAAAATAACGCCGTTTAAAACCAAAACGAAACTTCCTGTCGGAGTCAGTGGGTTTGGTCAAAGGAGAAAAAACTATGCATATGATCTGAAGGCTATATTAACATCCTTTCCGTGAAAATGATGTAATATTGTAAACGGTGTAATATGATTTGCGGAACAGTAGTATCAGGACTCGAACCAGCAACACACCACTTCTCTCACATAACGAGTCGGCAATAGCGCTGTTTGAAGCACGTCGGACCCTCAATCATGAGGTCCCGGGTTCGATCCTCAGTCGCGGCAACTATCCTTTCCGAAATTTGTTTCCCATCAATTGGTGGATAATCTTAAACCTAAGTGGGATGAGCAGCTGGAGGTTCGCAAAGGATGAAGTGAAAGTGCTGGAGTAAGAAATACCAGGAGACCATGGTAAGGTGCTCCAGCCGCCGCGACATGACTTAGATACTGTTAAACGTGGCTTTTAAACTCATTAGCAAAAAACAGATTACTAGTCAACCTTCCCAACCAGCGACCCGTGCAGGACCCAGAAAATAACAAAATACAATTACTAGAAGTTATTAATACAACAAGGGCAACAACTCAAAAAATAAGAGCAATATAGTTAAAGTGAGATCTGTCCAGAAATAAATTTCATGATCATACCTATTGTACTTTCACAGATATGCCGAAAAAAAAGGTCTGAAAAACCGGCAACAAGGGGCAATAACAAAGTATAAGAACTGTAGAGAATAAGCGTGGTAGAGGTATGGTTATAATACACTGCATTTCCCTTGGTTAGACTTATCAACACATAAGGTTTCATGATGATAGTTATTATACTTTCAGAGATATGCTTCAGAAAAAATTTAAGTCTGAAAAAAAGTTCAATAACTCAAAGAATAAAGATGGTAGAGTTATGATTCTTGTGCACTGCACTCCGTAATCATGCAATGAATACAACTGTCAAATCGCAAGTCAATCGGGCATAAGGTTCAAGAGTTATGGGTCAGACAAAGAATTGGACGCCACCCGCCTAAGCTCCCTGACGCCACGACTGACGTATAAACGTATTTGATATCTAGCATCTATCAACTTTCTACTGCTTACTTGTATCCTGCCTTCAATGCTTTATTAAGCTATTATTTCCAATACTAACAAAAAATCCGTAGAAGAATGTATTTTCCGATGGATTCATGAAGTAGTAAAGGGAAAAAACATGTATTCATCAATTTGTGAGTAAAATGAATGATTCATTTCTTTTATAAAAAAGCCGATTAATTGGGACATCCAAAAGTGTTAGATTATTTCGCTTCGTCAATAAAACTTATATATTCACAGATGCATTCATAGTTAATCAACTATATATTTATGCAAAGATTTGACTTATACATCGACTATTTTATAAAGTAGTAAACACAAACAAACATTTTATGATTAATTTGTGATAAAAATGAATTAATTTTGTTTCTTAAAAAATCTGCCGACGGATAAGATCATCCTTCAAAATATATCTGATTATTTCCCTTTGTCTATCAGATTTTGTGTCAAAAAGATATATTATGTAAAATAATGATAATGAAACGAGTAATAAAGTTCAACACTATGAACTTATTTATCGCAAAAAGCCCCTTAACTTTTATGATAAATGTACTTCGCATAAAATCGGAAACGCAAAATGAAATTGTCATTAATGAGTTACGCATACATTTAATAATTAAGATAGATAGTTAAAACTTAAACAATTGATAAGCAACAAGAACTGTACAGCTCGATGGTGCATTATAATCTTGACAAGTAATGGTTATATATGAATAATTATTTAACAACAGCTTAATTTCCGAGTAGTTTTCTTTTTGAAGCTAAATAGTTAGAATAGCTAGAAATATCAAATACCCCATTCGTTCAATTTTTAGAGTAAGTTTACTATTTAAGTTTTGTTTCTTATACTAATACCAACTTTACAAACGAAATTCTTCTCAATCAAAATTACAATAAATCTAACATTCGGCTTATTTTCATAATAGAGACATCGAATTTATTTCAGAAGTACTATAATTACACACCTACATTTACCAACCTTTCCCCGAACCTTAACAAAGATACGATTATGTCCCTTTCACTAAAGTATACAAATTAAAAATTCCTAGCAAAAATTACCGCTGAGCTAGGCGGCCTCATCTCTGTGTGGAAGTATATTGAAGTTGTTTATATATCTTGAGATCTTAGAAAAACTGTACTTTGCTACACCAGCGACAACCGTCTAGCTATTTGATTCTTCTTTTGATTTCTTCTTCTTCTTTTTCGCTTTGTCATGTCCAGGGGGCATCATATTCGCAATTTCGGCATCTGTTAGCTTTTTGTCGAGGGGAATCGTTGGCTCATCATCTGAAAATAGTTTAGAGAAAATGATATGTGCATATACACAATGAATAATTAAGTAGATGAATAGACATAAGAAATGATCAATTAACTAAGTAAATATATATATGATACATGGTACATTTGATAATTCTCTTTCGACAAAATAAAAGTATCGACATAGTATCAGTAACTTATGTTCCTGGCTTCTACGCGCAAAATGATGTTGTATTTCCTCAAATAAAGTGTTTGATTCTTTATTGAGGCCGATTGCAATCAATATAATTATTTTGATTGCGTATTGATGCTTAAAAATAATACAAACTCTTGTTTTAGGTTGATTATTTAAGGAAGAACCCGTTTCTTCTTTCGAAGTTCCCAATTGAAAAACCGATCGTAACATCCTTGTATTTACGACAGTTATACAAATACAGCATTTGCGATAATCTCTTGAGTGTTTGTTTTGTCAATTGTTTTAATGATTAATATAATTTGTTCAAATGAACTTCTTCATTTCTACTACCTGATTCACTTCTTTCTTGCTTTGGAATGTTTATGTCACTAGTAGTTGTAAGTTTTATCGCCATTGCAATAGCAAGGTCAGATGGTTTCGGAGGATTAGAGCTATCACCGTCTTTGTTTTCACCACCGGTCTTTTGGCGTTTAGTGTTTTGAGATTCTGCCATGTTGTGTTTTATCGTCATCTGAAAGTACATACAGCCGGTTTATCGGGCTACTATTTTACTATACAGCAGCAACAACGACAAAAGCAACAACAACAACAACAAAACCTACACCCCCACATATACCGTTTGTGATTTGCTATGAAACTATAAATTACTCTTGAATGTTTAAAATGAATTATAATCTTTTACTATCTATGAAAAAAAATGCATGGTGTATTGTTGTATCTTCAATAAAACTCAACGTCATTACATCAACACCTTACATTGCCGTGCATGAGATAAAGACTTGTTTATCATGGCCCAATGCTTCGTACCATATTTATACTGCAATAGGTATTGCGCAGCGATTAAATGCTACCTTTGATATTCAAACAATCATATATTATGTACACCCTTATTACCATATATTTTAAAAAACGTTTTCTTATTATCAAATTATAATAGTTTCGCCTATGAGCTTATGTACCAACTCTTGAAACTGCGAAGTCAAACAAAGGTAATATGTCAAAATAATTGAGTAGAAAAATAGAAGTAAAACACCTAAAAATGAAGTTATATACATGTATTTCAATAAAGGACTGTGCTACCGTATTAATTCGAGTTTTCTTCGTTTTTCACACTAACAAATTGGCTGACGAAGTGATGAATTAAGAAAAGCTTTTTAACACATTTGAATAAAACAATATCGATAGTATATTCGAGAACAAACAGGGTATTTTCTGAAAATCCGCCGATAAAGAAGAATGTAATACAAGACAAGCGTTCTACTTTAAAATTCCCCGGGATTAATCAAGCCACTCCAATTTATCTATTTTCAAGCTCAGACAAGTATGAAATAATCAATGGCTGTCTGGTATTCTCAATGCGTTGTACGCAGTCACGAAGAACAGACTTTTGACGTTTAGACCTTTGTGATCGAAAATTAATCCTGAATCAAATGTCGTTTTTAAAGGTTTAGAACCAGTCAGGTGTCAAAGACAATGCTCAAAGAATTCATTAAACATATTGCATCATGACATTTTTTTTTCACTCGGTATCAGTTTCATGATTTTTCGTAAATCCCATAAAGTGGGTTTTTAAAAATTGCGTGGACTAGACTCGAAGGTATTTCACTTGCAACTAGGCCAAAGTTCTATCGACCAACGGATTGTTTTTTTTAACAAAAAAAAAAAAATTCTCCCCCAGAAACTATAGTACGTGACAAACCATAATTATTTATACTTAATTGAGGCATGTCCTTTTTTTACAATACACTGACGGATTCCATACGGTTTACCGTTTGAATCATTGTCCATTGAGATTTGGATTTTAGATTTAATGCATATTTCTACGAATGACACATGTTAAATGGCGTTGTATATAGAAAAATATACAAATATTGCATAAAGCATTATACACAGTTTATAGGAAATATTCCCATGTTTAGCATAAATGTTTAAGCTTAAAATAGCGAAATATCCCTGAAGCAGAATAATCTCAGCCTATGCCTTAAAATATCCAAGGATTTCATTTAGTAATGAAAACACATTTCTTAGATATAATGGATATCAACATATTGTCCTCCCGTATTATCTCACTTGCGCAATGCCTAAGGCAAGCTATTGTACTCGATCAATACCCGTCGTCAAACCGTCTGATGTCTGTCAAAAATGACAAAAAAAAAAAAATCCCTTCCAAACTGACCACCGGATTTCAACCACATGGCACTGATTAGCGATCTTTGGGTCAGTTACTTTCATATTTCGCCATATAATAGGAACCCGTGTAGTCTTCTGGTTGTCGTCGCAATAAAGTGAAAACTCTTTTTTAAGAAAGGTGCTCCTCCGAAAGCAACCGGCATAAAGCTTTAATATTTGGAATGTAATATTGTCTGATGATCCTTTTTGAAATTACGTCATATTATTTCTCTACAATAAAAATGAGCCATATATTTTCGGAGTGGGGATTTAACATAGAAATGGAATCTATGAGATTGTAACCTAGCTTTGATATTTTCATGCAACATTTGCCTGTGGACCTTTTCCTTAGTTATTGCTCCACAATGAATATTAGTCCTTTGTTGTGAGCACCCTGATTTGACATAAAAATAAAAGAAATGGCCTCTTCTAAAATCGAAGGCCTTTATGCGTTTAAATGATATGTATGTGCCTTATGGTGATCTACTAAAAAAATCATACTGTAACTCCTACATTTTAACTAGCCCTGTCTTGTCGGACCCCAAGTTTTTGAATATGACTGAGTTCTGCGTGGAGAAAAAGAAAAACATCTTTGAAATTTCTTTTGCTGTCATACGTGTGAAATATAATTCATTTGGGTGAATGTACGTTTGTAAGCTGTCATACTCAGGTGAATGATAGAGGACTATCACGGTTCTCTTGTTTTATCTTATCACACCAATTATATAGCGTTAATTCTAAAACAATCTATACACGTTCATCTAACAATAACATTGTATTAACTAACATTTCTAAGATTATTTAGTGAAGATATAAAAAGCAAACACAGCAAAATTCGTTTCGATTTTTTTCTCGGTATTTATCAACTTCGGTATAGAATAATTCATCTTATTTTTTTCTAAAAAAATTAAAAATAAAAGATACTGTCTGTTTACTTCATCACGTGATGGTATCATAAGTACAGTATTTTCATCGAAAAATCATTATTGAAATCTAAGTCTTTGAAAAAGAATACCGTTGCAACATGGATGTAACATAACAATATAAAAAGACAGCTCTATTGATCGTTTTGTCTAGAATATATTATCAAATGGACCAATCAACAGAGCTTAGATCATGCATATCCGGAGTGAATCCTTCTTTAATGAATGCACTATCTTGGTCAGTGTATGAACAAAGGACATGGATAACAGGTTGACTTTGTCGCTCAAAACATTGTAATTATTGTCATAATTGAATTGTTGTGTCCTTTTTTTCGTATGAACGAAATTTCAGGAAGTAGGAATAGTTCCTCGTCTGATTCTCCAGATGGGGGTCATTATGAAGAACACTCAAGCAGTGAATGTAGATATGTACAAAAAATTTATGAAAGGGGAGGTACACGTTATTTCGTGTGGTTTAGAAATTGTTACTGTCATTTTGTAGACCAGTCATTGATGCAAACACAGACAGAGCCACCCGAAGGAAACATTGACGGAGCTGACATGCATTTATCAGATCTTTGCACGTGGGAACAACGAAGAAATAGTAACTCATATAGGCTGATATGCCATTGTTTCTGTACGACACAACAGCGTCCTTTGAATAACAGCAGTATTAACCGTAAGCGAATCATTTAACTTTTAAACCTCGGTTCTATATTTCCCTTTGATTACTTGATTGAAAATTCATACGGAAATAAAAGCCGCTGTAATTTATAAAGTCGATTTCTTTTGATAGTAGAAAGGCATAAACAACAACAACAACAACAACAACAAAATTGCTAAGGTTGAAAATGCGTTAGAATTAGTTGTACAACGGTACAGATAATATAAAATATAAAACTAAATAATTACAAAATAACAAAAATGAAAAACTTTATTAATACTGAATTTGAGTTGAAATGCTTTAGAATCAAAAATACATACGGTAAGAACTTGTCCCTTTCTCGAAATAATCCAGATGGTATTAAACCATGAAAAAGATTATTTGATTATTGGTTCAGTCTGTCTGTAGCAGTATCAATGGAATGTTTATCGCCTTAGAAATCAATACTCACCAGAGAAAACAACATAGCAAAGGTCATTTCCAGGAAAAAAAAAAAAACAGACATAATTATTCAATAGACTTATTTGGTCTATCCTTGGTAAAGACCAATATCGAATTTTCATATTGCTCAACATTCAGTAGCCAGTATTCATTTTCATATCTCTGTCCAGAATTCTTAGGCGAATTGTTTACCGTCTGAATTCAAAACAGTTTCCTAACATTTGATGATAATTGCTGAATTAATGAGAGCGATTTTACTACAGCCGAGAAAAATTACAAAATCAAGTCATTCTTTTTAAATCATCTGAAGCTCTTTTTTTCATTAAACATTATCATTTTCAAAGTACAAAAGGAAAGTATTGGTAAATAAAATTTGATAGAGTATTTAGTGAATTTTAGGTTCGGTATCAGCATGTAATTATTAAATTTTGAGATCGGTATACGATTTTTCACGGTAAATATACGGTATTTACACTGCTGTGGTTCTTTATGTACAAGCAAATACGATGCTTTCTTTAACCAAGCTGGATGACAAGGGGAACTAAAAAAGTCAAAATGACGTCATTTCATGTAGACAAACTGTAAAATATTGGTTTGGACACAATTTTTATCACACTCAAATGGTACAGTGCGTTTGAGATCTCACTTATTCTTCCTCTTATTTCTTTTTATTTCTCAAGTCAGGTGTATCATTTTTGAATAAGTGCGCGGTTTCTAAAGCGGAACTGATCGCTTTAAAGACAACAAATACGCTCAAATTCAAGTTTTCCTCAGATTCTGGATTAAAAAAGCGATACGATACTAGGCGATACTAGGCATGTTGTCTTTAAAATTTGTTATCTGTTCAATTGTTTTTAATGTCTAATACATCTCTTTCTTCATCGAAAAGTTTGAATCTAAAGCTCGTACAATTGAAACTGGTTACTTCCATGTTTTGTCATCCTTTTTTCCAGTTGTGAGAAGTCAACGGGACGACAACTGATGAGAATTGCATAGTATGTATAAATTCATAAATAATTTCTGATAGATTTCTGAAAAGCATGAAAAAAAAAAATAATAAAGCTGTAATATTTTACTTTATAATATGATCCAGGGAATGGAATGAACCCGTTGAACATTTTAAATATCATACGGGTGATATAACACCAGTGTATACATTAGTATGCAAATTTAGTAACTCAATTTTGCTACTGTCAAATACAAAAGACGTCATATGTTTCGCGCAATAATCGATAAATTCTATTGTTTTATTGTTCTATTGTTTTTGTGATTTATTCTCAAAAGAGCAGTCTTATTTTAAAAAAATATCGAATTCGGGTTCAAAAATCCTCTGCAGAGCATCGTTATTATCGGATAATAAATGACTCGATTAATAAATTCGGTATTTCATGACCAGTAATTCAAAATTCACTATATTCAAATATTATTTTATTCCTCAATATTACTCAGAAATGGTGACGGAACACAAGTTCTTTCAACCTATTGTAGATTCTTCCCTACTAATTTTACAAATTTGATAAAGTAACAATCACGAAACATCAGTCAGATTTTTCCAATCGAAAAACAGAGAAGAACGATGATAGGCTAGATAAATATTTTTTTTCGACGAATCCGTTGGTTTTCGCTGAAGTTGAAATATTCATTTTTTAAAAGTAATAAAATATGAGTACTGTAAAGTGCTCTGAAGAAATTAAGAATGAAATAAAGCTATTTTTAGGTACATCTGATAATATCCAAATCTGGGACAAATGTTGCCCTTTATTGTTTACACGATTATAAAAAGATCAGACTTTCGCGAAAAAAAAATTCACAAATATTGTTATTAATAGAAACGCAAAATATGATGTACATGTAGGTTAATCCAAATGTTTTAATTGAATAGAACTAAACCCTTTCCTTACAATTTCTCAAGCGGTATCTCAAATTTGATTATCACGTCGGGAAAGAGCTTCATCATAAAAAGATAAATAAAAGAGATAAAAAATAATAAAATGACAACAAAAATAACTAAATACGCAAAAACGCAAAAACGCAAAAACAAATACAAGGCGATACAAATAAACAATGAATTCTAATCTAAGCCCTTTTATATTAATTTATTAGACAATGTAATATATGATATTTGTAATATCTTTATGACTAGTATTTTATGAGGAAAAATATTTTTGTAGTAAGCCGGTGTTTTCTAAATTACATCAACATATTCATCTATTCTACGACCACAAATCTTTTAATTTATATTTGTTAACACAACCCCGCGTTGAAACTTAGAAGAAATGAAGCTATGGAAAAAAATATCGAAAAATGGCGACATTACTTTAAATGTCTTTTTCCCGCTCTAATTTTACAATTTCTTACAAATAAAACCAACACTGATCTGACCATTTTTATCATATAGTGACTGTCTACAATACGAACAGGCTTAAAATTTTGTTTTCTTTAAAATTAAATTTTCTACTTTTCATTTCAGATATGGATTGATTGGAAGGCACATGTACTATCAAATGCCAAAATTTGGTTCAACTGAAGCTACAAAACCTTTGACTTTGGACAATCTTTACAATCAATGTATTTGGACTTAAGTCACATGTGTGTTAATGTGTACTATTGATAACAACTTTAAACATGGTTATTTTGTCCTGATTTATAAATGATTTTATTTCATTCAATTAAGAGATGAAAAAACTAATCACATTGTATGAATAGGCGAAACGGATTCATACATAAGTGTGATTATATTTTTCGTTTCATACCTCCATGAAAACAAATCATATTCTCTTCATTAGTTATATTGACAACATGCGAAAAAAGCAAATATTCTACAAAGTATGATACTTTTTGTATGAAACTATTTTGTGAGAAAATAAACGAAATAGCTGCGTGCTCAAAATTTGGTTCATGGAGGTATGATTTTTTTTGGCCAATCAGAGCACTCGTTTTTGATAGACGTACAGAGAATTGAATTATTTAAAGATACATATATTGTTATTCACAGGTTATTGCTAATCACAATGTATGAATAGGCTAAACGGATTCATACATAAGTGTGATTATATTTTTCGTTCCATACCTCCATGAAAACAAATCATATTCTCTTCATTAGTTATATTGACATCAAGCGAAAAAACAAATATTCTTAAAAGTATGATACTTTTTTGTATGAAACTATTTTGTGAGAAAATAAACGAAATAGCTGCGTGCTCAAAATTTGGTTCATGGAGGTTTGAATTTTTTTCGGCCAATCATAGCACTCGTTTTTGATAGATGTACTGAGATAGTGTTGGTGTAATGGGCTTTGTGAATGAAATGAACGATATATGATTAGCCCAATCCCAGACGGCAAATCTTTGGATTGGTCCACATTCACAGGAGCTGCTGACGCATTTAAAGGTTATGAAATTTTAGATTTGTGCAACCTTCTTGGTGGAAAATATTGTGGAAAATACTATGTTTTCCCATCTTTTTTTTTTGGGGGGGGGCGTCAAAAAGCGTCATTGCATGGGAATGGGTTTGTACCTTTTAGTTTACATTAAGAATTTTTACTGTTGTATTAATGAATTTGTGGTTGAAGTCAATCCAAGTCAATCCAATTAAATACTTCCGAATCAACGCTAAGTATAGTGCATGAAGTTGTTGATTATTTTGAGCGATCGATTTGAATGACAAACAAGTGATTTAAATACCATTCGCAGACACATTCTTGTACATTAATCTTTTATATATGCTCATTTGATAAAATATTGGAAATGACACGTTTAGTAAGCAATATACTTTTTACAGCAACGATTTCTATCTTGAGTAACATTTGTATTATTAAATTTGCAGATGTAATCTTACTATTAATCGATTTAATTTGGTCTAATTAATATCTGAGAATACAGATCGTCATGTTTTTTTGTTTGTCAAACTGCTTTGCATAGTTGTGCTTAAGTGATAATATCATTTGCAACTGCTTGAAAATAAAAAAAAAAAGAGTAAAACGAAATGTTTTTTCCGTTATTAGAAATGTACGTCGAAAATTATCGAGACAAATATTTCCTATCTTGTTTAAAATGACTTGTAAGTAGAAATAGCCCTGAATCCGAACGTCACTCCCTTATTCAGTGATAATGGTACCTGTCTGGTTATCTGACTTCCACAGAGACAACCATCCATTTTCATATGAAAGGCAGTTTAAATCATGCCCCACTATACCAAGCAGTACGTTTGGCAATTAAACATTAGTCCGAACTTAGACGTGGCATGAAACGTGGAATGAAACGACACTTCCACGAATCATACGACACCCAGCCCACTTTTATCAGTTTATGTGCACATTTAACCTTTGCTTGACTATGAATTTAACCGATTGGTTAATTTACCATATGTGCAGTCAAGTTATTGTAATCCAACGGTAATAATGAGTCACCCGACGAAGAAAAAATGTGTTTACACACATAATGCAGGGAAAAAATTAAATGTTTTATAGCTTGTATACCGAACACGCTTAGTAAGTAGCCGTAAGACGCTAAGTGGTTGTAGCACCACAGTCGCCAATGTTCTGATTTGAAAAGTTTTTGATTTTAAACGAGTTACATGTTATCTCCGGTGAAGTTTACTTAAACATTTTTTCAGTCGAAGATTTTTGATATAGCAGATTTCGTGCATATTTCGCTAATTCAAACGACTCGTCTTACATACTGGATAAAGAATTGTTATATTTATCCATATTCTATCATAGTAACATGCAAATATTGCTCAAAAGCAAAACAGGGCACTATGACGTTAGCATTTGTAAATATATGCCAATAACATGATGGAGTCGGATGACGTCATTTAATGGAATATACATTTTAATTAATTGCACGAAATTAAGTTTTGAAGCTAAAAAGGAGAAAGAAATATACTCGCATAAGTACAGCATATCTCGTTTCTGTGATGCGTTTTGGTTGAAAATCACTTGATAACCTTACAAAAATACACTTCAGGTAAGAAATGATTTACTTTTGGAGATCTTGTCCGAAAAAGGTAATATTTTGTCTGCTTTTATTAGCTAGCAAAGCGTCAGCTTTGATAGCTTAAGTTAACAGACAAAATTTTGAGTTCGTCTCAAAGTTCAACGAGTGTAAACTGCCACTAGAGGCTTAACCAATAAATCCGTTAATTGCCTGCGCCATAAAAAGTTGTTCTTATGTATTTCAGGAATATTGCAAACTCTGCGTGCAAGTTCATCTCCTAGGTTTTCATAGCTCACTTGAGCACATCGTGTTTTCAAAATGACTCTGATCGGAGTCTTCAAAGAAGTTGCAGACGACAATTTAAAAATCTTGAAAATTCTAGAATATGTATATCTTTGGGTAGAAAACAATATGGAAATTGAAGAAATTCTACTAAATGATTCTACTATAGTGTGAAGGCATATTTTGTTTTCAACTTGTAATAGGCGAGACACGCACGCTATAATTTTCTGCGACAAAACGTGTAAAGGATTAAACTGCCATTGGAGCAACAATGCGTAAAATAACTGCTTCGGGTTGTTTACTTATTCGTTAGATTGGCTGTATTTTCGAATACGACGAGTTTTTCTGCATAATTCATTTTTCTTTTGAGGAATTTGTTATTGAAAACCAGACTGACATAGAAGCTTAAAAAAGGACCCACTTTTGTTTATTGGGTTTATAGCTTATACATACATTTGTAACCCATAGCTTGTCACCCAAAGGCAATTTTCAGACCGCGCCTTCAGCGAAGGCTTTCGCCCTTTTATCAATTGTATATTTTTCAATTTCCGGAAAGTGAAAGAGCTATTCGTATTTCACTCATGATTTGCAATCAAGCGTGATTCAGCTTTTCCTGCTTTTGACAATGTGTGTTTAAGTCCGTTTTCGAGAGTTTATAGAAACTAACACATGCTAAGACCCCCTCCCCCCGATTGACCGATCGCCGGCCAAGCTAACCTACCCACAACAAAGCAGTTCGAGGTGCCATACGGTGATATAACCCTTTCTTGTTTTTCAAAATTTCAGACCGGTTCAAATTCAAGGGTTTTGCAAATGAAAATTTTAAGTGGATTTAATTTGAAAAATAACCACTCAGTAGGTCTAAAAATATAGTAGAAAAAGAAGAAATTGCTTGTTATAACCAATTTCCTCTTTTTTTACAATGATTTCTCACTTATAAAATCACAGGCATTAAAAGCAAGAGATTAAACAGGAAAGGGTAAATTTGAAAATTTGTATGGCAATGGACATGAAAGAAAAGGTAATTGCGGTCTAAATGTCGTAACTAAATTTGAGCAACCCTTTCCCGTATAATCCCCATTTTTACGTCCGTGGGATATTAAACTTGGAATAACGTTGTGGAAAAAGAAGAAATTGCTTGTAACAAATTGATCCAAAACAGAGATATATTAATTTACCATACGGAAAATCATACATTCTTTTTTACTTACATTTTCATTTCATTTATTTATTGAATTTGATATACTTTATTCATTTCCTAACTTGCCAAAAGGCAATCAGGCTATTGTCATGGTGTAACCTTTGTATGCCAGCAGTCATAGAAATTTCCAACTATCTAGCGTCGGAGATTAATATGGCTGAGCAGAACAAAATAAATGATTTAATTGTACAATATATGTTTAATCGAAATTTAAGGTAAAATTATATTAAACATAAGCTTACGGATCGCTGGCAACGCACACTGACCCCCAACAAGTCAGCTCGACAAGGTAATAAATGATAATTATTTGGCAAAACATATAGTCAGTTACAAATGCCAATCGTAGGTTTGCAACCTAAACATGTTGATAACAGCTTCAAATAACAGTAGTTACGACGTTTATGTCGCCAAACCAACAAAACTGCTTAACACAAATGTCGCAGTTTTAAGTCCACAATTGGTCTAAATGATTGGTTAGATTGGTCAGTCGATGTATATTTAGAAGCGATGATCGGTAAATGGACCATTCCTTGGCCCCGCCCTAAAACTCAATTGACCACGCCCAATGACTCTGACATGAAGTTCCACTTCAATTTTAAACGGCGTTATTCTGGAAGTTTATGGCCTGCAGCATGTATCAAAAAAGTGGAATGGTTGTTTTGCGACCTAAACGTTGTAAATACAAAGTATATAAGCTGTACTTACGATTTCTATGTCGCAAAAAAAAGCTGCACATAAATTGCGTTCAAAGTCAGGGTTCAAATCCAATTCTGATCAAAAAAATGATTTGATTGATCGTGTTTTCTTTTATTGACAGCCGTGACGGGTTATTTCCTGCAGATGCCTTTTGGTAAAATGGAATCTTCTTTGCAGCTTTTATAAATTACGATATAACATAAATAAAGACTGGTACTTTTATAGGAGTTGAAACTCGACGTAAACAGTGTAAAAAAAGATAATTTGCCCGCAACATGCAACTTTTCTTTCTTCACAATAACTCTATTCTTGTTAATGGTCTTTAAAAATCTGTCATTTTCTCGGAAAATTTAAAGAAATAAAACATACAGATTCTGTTATAAGAAAAACTCAGACAACGCTCAATAATTGATTCCTTTATTTGGTAGAAAAGACAAAAATGATTATTTATAAAAAAGTGAACTTTGCAATACTCGAATTAGCAACGTTAATTGTGAAAAAAATGTCGATAACAATACAAAATCCAATCAAAATACACTATCGCACTTCATCCTATGCAAATGACCTAAATGATAAGAACGAGGAAATAACCATGTGTTAAATCTAAACATAATACATACCATAATTGACCAATCACTGGCCCCGCCCATTCTCACCGTTAGCCCAGCCTATTGATCCCGACAAGAAGTTACGCATTGATTTCAAACGGAGTTATTTTGAAAAATCTATGGCCAGTAGCAAGTAATGGAAAAGTCGTACAGTTTGAATAAGCTATAGTTACGACATGTAAGTCACCAAACCATCAAAACAGGTAAACAAAAATGGCGCCAAATGTCGGAGATCAAAACTCATTTCTAGTCTCAAAGAATGATTTCTTTGGTCGACTGATTATTTGAGTGATAGACGCGATTGGTAAATTCCGCCCATAAAACCCAAGTTTCATACTTTATTTCGATACTCATTCCTTCGCATAATTTGCATTAAAAAGAGATCATAAGCATTTCAAATTCAGAAGAATGAAACTTTGTTTAATACAGACTTGTAATGTATAAACTATCCATAATTAATACGTCCTCTTCAAGAACTGTAAGTTTCGCTGGCGAGATAGTACTTATAATTTAAGGGAGAAAACAGCAAAAACTTAATACATTTGATAATAAATGTCAAACACCATAATAGTGATTTTATGTCAGTTAGTCAATACAAATGAAATATATTGTTTAAAATCCTTACTATCAAACACTCATTCGCTTTTGAGATGTAACGATGAAGAAACATTACTGATATAGGAGAAATATGTGAAATATATGTATTCTTCTTTTCGATCATTTTTCCTATCCTATCAAATTACTCTTAAAAACATCGAGAAAAACAAAACCCCTAAAACGGCTGCATCTTCCATTCACCTGTAAAAAAGTTACGGCCCTACCATGCTACAGTAAGAGTGTATCTGCACGATACCATGTTACAACGATAGAGTGTATCTGGCAGAGGTTATCATTTAGAACTTCTGCACGAAAAATTTCTTGGATGAGATAAGCAGTGTCGTTCAAAGCATCTTTTGATATTACATACGGTGAACTTATATCAATGCAAAGTCGTCTGCAATTTTGTCGTTTTGTGACAAATGATTGTCAAACGTTTTTATGACTTATATAGTTAGTTCAGACTGAAAGCAATTTCATGTTAATTACGGGGTTGAAATAAACGAGATATCCGAATTCTTTTTTTTTAAATTTCTCTTAAGATTGTATTCAAACTCATTTCAAACTTTGAAAAAATAAATTAAGATCATTGTCATCTACGAAAACGTGCGCGAGGAAATGACGAAAACATGCACGAGGAAATGACGAAGAAGAGAAATAACAATAAACTCGAAAATGAAAAGAAAACATGAACATGTAAAACTATTATGATAGTCGTCACACCCATTTTTCTTTCAAGGTGTTATATCGATTTTTATTTTTCAAGAAAGGAAAGTTTGAACTGTTGTGAAATAAAGTCTTTCTATTTTTGTTAAACTAGTTGAGTTATTTCTCTTTCACCTTTGAAGTGTCAAATTACTCCATTAAGATCAAAAACCCTTCTAAGATATGTTTCAGTTAGTTGATTTGATTGTTAATTTTGATTTAAACACCGACGAGAGTAAGATGATTTATTATCGCGAGGCTGATGCACATTTTCTTAAGTTCCTGTTTCACAAATACAACAAAAAAAAAAAATAAACTCAACGCCACAGGTTACTCGCCAAATTTATGTGCTTTACCTTTAATTCGAATTGTTGCGAACCGTTTGTTTGTGAGACCAGTCTCGATAGTACAACGTCAACTAGCTGGCGATATACATGTATCATTAAGTGAACGGGACTTAAATTAACGGATCGCTGGCCACGCCCGTTAGTCTCCAACAGGAAGTTCGAATTGGATAATTTGCAAAACTTGTGAAATGTGAAATGTCGACTCATGCCGAGGTTCAAAGTACACTTTCGGTCTAAACAAATAACATGTATTTGATTGGTCTATCGTTTTTTTATTAACGGCCGCTATCAGTCAATTGCATTTTCTGTGCCAGCAACGAATTAAAATTATTCTTTCGGGTTTATTATATTTACTCCCCTTTAGCCGTACACATGGTGCCTTACCATACAGGCTATGATCTCTAATTGACTAAATCAAAAGCCATTCAAATACTTAAAAAATGAACGTGTTACTTCTCATTCGCACACAAAAAAGATATTTATTTAAATTCAACTGGACAAGTAAAACCCATGTCCGTCTTTCATGGAACAGATGAGAAAATTACAAACTGATTTTTCGAACACCGTTGTCAATTTTAGGATCGCCGTTGTCTATCAAAATAATCGACTGACCAATCAAATCATTCAAACCAAATCCTTCATATCAAACCTGAAAAGAATTTTGAACGCCGATATTTAAGCTAACTGTATTTTATAGGTTTAGGGATCTATTCAAGCTGTAGTTACAACGTTTAGGTCGCTAACAAACGATTTCACTTTTGTTTTATGTATCTGGCCATATATTTGACAAAGAAATATCGTTTATAACCTCAGTCATACAGCAAATTTTCTCAGCATTCGGTGCAAGTGATCAGTCAATAATGACTATCTGCTGGCTACGGCTACTTTTTCTTGATGCCAATTGACTCTCACAGAAAGTCCCGCTTCGATCTCCGATTTTCGTTATTTTGCAAAAATTATGGCCGGTAACATGTAACTAAAAATAAGAATGGTTGGTTGGCGACCTTAACGTCGTCACTACAGCCTGGACAAGCTGTAGGTACGACGCTTGACTCGCCAAAATAACAAAAATGCTTCAGAAAAATGACGGCCAAAGTCGGAGTTCAAAGTCAATTTCCAGTTTAAATGAATGATAGTACTAGATATCTACCATTTAACAATTTTACAATTTCACTGTCATGTATCTCTAACACACCACTTATTGAAGTCATAATATCAGAAACTGTAACTTACACCATAAAAATGAATTTTGAAACATATTGTCCACTGAATAGATGGAAACAACCATGTTCTTATCAGTTTTTTAGTAAAATAAACGAATGCTTTCTCAAAGAATAAAAAATGCCGATTCTTTGGAACATCCTACTAAATGCATCGATTAATTCCTTCGTCTATGATGTTTGGAATATCGCGAGTCATTCGAGTAACATGTTTTAAAATAAAGATTATAAAACGATTAGTTAAGTACATTAAGATGAACTTCATTTTTCGCAAATGCCATTTGACATTAAGAAATTGTCATAATTAATAAGTTCACATAAAGTAATCAAGATATCCTTGCCTCAAACAACTGTTAGACAACAAAAACTGTACTACTCGGTCGTGCATTATTATCTTGAAAAAACAACAGTTAATGATGTATGATTTAGTATTAAACCACTGTTTATATTCCGAGCATTTCTTTCTTTAGTCGAAAATTTAAAAGTAGTAAACCGCCTATCCACAAGAAATATTGAATTACCTCCCATTGCTCATTTCTTGACTAAGTTGACTATTCATTTTTCTTTTCGCACACTTTATTTAGCCATAAAGATGAAATAATTTTATTCAAAATTACAATTAAATTTAACCATTTGGATAATTATTATAAAAGCGACACGGAATTAAATTCAAAAATATTATGCCTTACATATCTATATTTACTTATAAATTCTCGAACGCTTTTAACAAATATGTAATTATTTCCCTTCCACCGACGTGCATTTAGCAACATTGGCCGCCTAATTTTGAGGAATCGTCATTGAGTGGAAGTATAACAAAGTTGTTAATATTTCTCGAGATCTTAGAAAAACTGTGCATTGCTACACTAGCGACCAATATCTAGCTATTTGATTCTTCTTTTGATTTCTTCGTTTTCTTCTTTTTGTCCTTGTCATGTCCAGGCGGCAGCATATCTGCAATTTCGACGTCTGTTAGCTTTTTGTCGAGGGGAACCAATGGTTCATCATCTGAAATGGTTTATAAAAAAATAATAATAAATTAATATATAGGTAGATGATTGAATAATAGATGTTATACAGTAACAATCAAAGATATATTTTGTTTGAATTTTTCGAAGTTCTCTGGTGAAATCTTGAATGTAGCAAAATTGTAGTTTCGGAAATAAAGTTTATTTCTTTAGCATTTGAGAGAATTATACTATTTAATTGCTCTTTATGAGAAACTGATACAGTAAATTTTACAATTCGTTTAAATGAACTTCTTCATCAATACTACCTGATTCACTTCTTTCTTGCTTTGGAATGTTTATGTCACCAGTCGTAGTAAGTTTTATCGCCATAGCTATAGCAAGGTCTGATGGTTTGACGGGACTAGAGCTATCACTTCCTTGGTTTTCATCACTAGTCTTTTGACGTTTTGTGTTTTGGGGTTCTGCCATGTTGTTTTTTATCGTCATCTATAAGTATATATATACAAAATGGTATATTCCTTTGAAATCTGAATACAAAAAATTAACGGAATAATATATTTACCGTTTGTGATTCACTATAAAACAACAGATTTTCATTGATTGTCATATGTCGAGCGTAAGAACAACATTAAACAACAACCAATTAAAATACCGTCGAAAACAAACAACAACAACAACTTAGTAAGAAGCGACGTATCTCAATTAAGGTCTATCTAAAAGCAAATCTAAAGTCGAGCTGTCCTATTTGAATGGACGGAAAAAAGAAAAAGCTTGTTAACACATTTGGAGAAAACAATATCGATAGAAGTTTCGAGAACGCTCTCAATTCAAATATAGGACGTGGTATTTTTGGAAAACCTGCCCATTAAGAGAATGTAATACGAAACGTGTCCTACTTTGAAATTCCCCGGGTTTAATCACGCCACTTTTTCTATGTTCAAGCTTAGACAAGTATGAAATATTTAATAGCTGTCAAGTATACCCCATACGCTGTAAGCAGTCACGAAAATCTTTTCACGTTTAGACTTTTGTAAATTATTTCCCAATCGATTTATGCTTTATAACAGTTTTAAATTGGCCAGACGTCTCATTGTTATTACAGAAAGAATTAACTAACACATTGCATTGTCTCATTTCTCAATTCAAAGTAACGGTTTCAGGTATTCCCGTAATTTTCATAAGAAAAATTACGTAAGCTAACTACGAAGTTATTTCACATGCAATTAGGCCAAAGTTTTGTCATTCTTTTAATAACAAAATCCTATTTCTCCCTAAGAAACTACAATTAATGTCAAATATTTGTCTATTTTCGTCAGATGTTCTGATTATCTACATTTTCTCAAAGCATGTTTTTTTTTTTTGTTTTTTTTTTACAGAAATGGCATTCTATGTGTTAACCCTTTGTCAAACTGAATCTCGAAATTTTAAAAGTTGATTAAATATACAGTACAATACAATCTCTTTATTTCATAATATAGGCTTCAGGCCCTGGTATTTTACAATATATTTCCAAAACATTTTGTATCCCCTTGACATCTAATTGCTTCTATTCTGAAACCTAGCAACTACAACAATCTTTGGCCGTAAAGTTTTAGTATCGGGGGGATAGTAAAATCTTTAGTGTAAATGTAGCATGCAAATATTAAAGGTTATACGCTATTTGTTGTCTTGTTATATGTCTTTTTCTAAAACTTCGCAAACACATCTTGAAACAAGCTGTAGTTGTGTGGTTTCAGAACTAATGCGTTTATTTATTTATTCTATTATTAAACGAATATTTCTACACATTGCACACATTAAATAGAGTTGTACATAGAAAACATACAAAAAATACATTATGTGACAGATATTGTGGCTTTCTCGTATTTATCATTTGGTTTCTAGTTTAAATAAGCTCGAAACGATCCCCGAATCAGAATGATATCGACCTACACCTGCAAACATCTAAGAATTTCATTAAGGAATGGGTGCACAATTCGAAAATTAGGTAATCCTATAATGGATATCACATTATTTTAGCTCAACTGAGTAAAGCTCGGGGTTAGTTAATGTGATCTATCAATGACTGTTTTCCTTCCGTCCGGGCGTCACCTTAAATTTACAAAATAGATAAAAAAAATAAATAAAATAAAATAAAACAACAACAACAAAAACCGCCTCTTCCAAACTGCTCATCGGATTTCAATCATACTTCACAGAAAGACAATCTTTAGGTAATCTACTTTTAAAATACTTCAAAGAATCGGTATCCATGTAGACCTGAGGTTGTTATGATAACCAAGTGAAACATCCATCAACTGCCTGATGAACTACTTTGAAAATGCCACATATCATTGAGAATTGTCCCTATGTCTTTGAATGAGATTACCCCGGTACGGCGAATATCATTCCTAGCCTTTTCTCCCACCAATGGATGAATGATCTTTGACTTAAGCGGGACGAGCAGCCGAAGGCAGGTAGAACTGGTGTGAGAAATACCAGGAATCCATGGTAAGGTTCTCCATCCAACGCGATATGACTAAAAAATACTGTTAAGATTTGCGTTAGATCCCATTCAATCTATCAATCAATCCGGATTAGATAGAAATGACATCTTTGATTCTTTTCTCAGTCCCGTAGCTTTGGTATTTTTCATGCTTATTGCCTCAAAGTCTTTTTTAGAGTTGTTGCTCTTCAATGAAAATTGGCCCTTTGTTGCAGAACCCTATATTTGACGTTAATAAATGACATATGCCATCCCCTCTCATATTGTAAGGCCATTATGTATTCAAATTATGTATGTAGTAACTTTATCATGGTCTACTAAAATATTCATATTAGCGATCTTAGATAAGAATTAGCCCTGTCTTAAAGAATTCCGGATATTGAATTTTTCATGGAAGTAATGAAGGATATCCTTTAAATGCAGGTGTGTACGCTGCTTTGCTCAGGTGAACGAATTAGGATCATTATGTTCCTCTTGCTTTATATTATCATACAAAATATATTGTGTTGATTTGAAATAACCTATACTGGTTACCCCTTTATTGCCCTGCTAAGATCTAATATTTCTCAAACATTTAATCAAATTGTGAAATAATGTTCTTTTCCCTTTTTCCATAATATCCACCTACTCGAGTATGGAAATATTTATTTTATTTTCATTAGAATTTTCGACTAAAACATACATTCTCTTTGCTCCTTCACATTACCGTATTATAAGATACACGTACAAACTTTTCTTCGAAAATCATTATTGAAATTAAAGCTCTTTGTATTTTCTATTATCTATGTTTCAGAAACATCGATACCCCCTTGTAATACAAAAATAATGTTAAAATGCTTTGGAATCATTTTAAATACTGTAAGAAACTTACCTTTTTCAAAAATTCCAGATAATATAAAACTATGAAAATATTCGTTTGGTTTTTGGTTTAGTCAGTCTGAAACAGTATCCATGAAATTTTTATCGCCTCAGAAATCAATTAGCACCAGACAGAACAACATCACAAAGGTCACTTCTAGGAGAAAATCGTAATTATTCCAACGGTTAATGTGCCCTGTCAATGAATAATGCCAATCTCGAATTTTGATTTCCTACAACATTTTGCTTAATAGCCGATATACATTTTCATTTTTCAGTACAGAATGTTTCTTTTTTTTGCGAAAAACAAACGAATAATTTAAAGCGTAAGCGCTGAAACGGTACAAAACTTGATGATTAGTGTTGAATCCATGAGAGTGATTGTACTCCAAAAGTTAAGTAAAAAATTATTAAATCTAGAAAGAAATTCTAATAAACAATTATGTTTATTTTATTTTGACAATAAGTCTCATTTAACGTAACGCATCCTTCAATCACAAAACGCTGAAAAATGCGACAGGACAACTTTTTCACTGAAATCCGTCAATAATTGTCAGAGTAGTTGCGCACACAATAATTTTGACAAAATTAGCGGACTTTTTGAATAACGCCGTACTGCTGATCTAGATCACATACAAACGAACATTCAGTGAATCCAAAATCAGTTAAGAATAGTAGAATCGCACACTCAAAATAATGTTAACGCCCGCCATGTCGACCCCGCCCGCCCGCCTGCCGCCGACATTTACCAATCTTTTAGCCGAATTTGCTTGTTGGTTAACAAATGGATTGTAATGTTAAAGTGCTCTGTAGACAAATACATGAATTTATGACGTTTGACCTCAGTCTTCTTAATAATATTCATCGTATATGTTTGGCAAACCTCGGCTGGTTCGTTATGTATAAAGCCGGTAACTCGGACAAATATGTTATTCTTTATTGTTCTTCAAATGAACAGTGTAACTGTAACGTCCCTAGTTCATGTAGACAATATGTGCTTAAGTGTTAGCAACAACTATGGCATTCGATATTCAATGATTAGCATAGAGATCTTATACTTATATTTGTCTTACTTTCCTAAGTCTACAGTATCATTTCTTCAATAAACCTATGTTCTAATGTTTCTAAGCCGTAAAATTATGCTTCAAAGAAAATAACAAATACAACCAATATCAAGTTTTGCCAGGCAAATGACTCATTAAAAGGATGTGATACTCAGTATTGTTTGTGCATCTATATTTTTCATTTTTTACTTATGAAAAAGATATCTCTTTCTTTAACAAAACTTTGAAACGATAGGATTTAAAGCTCTTATAAATAATAAAAGATTCTCTATTAACTCGTTATCTCCTTTTTACAGTTGCGAGAAGTCAAAGGGACGACGGCTGCTGACAATTCCACAGTATGTATAAATTTATGATTATTACCTCGAAATTCACAGAAAATCAAACAAACCAAGAAAAGAAAATAATATCCAGCTGTAAAATGTACAAATCGATGCAAACTTGTCTTACAATGTAATTCTGGAATGGGGTCGGACAATAAGTTCTTTCATCCTTGAGTAGGTCCATCGCCCTTATTTTTTTACAATTTCAAAACACAAAGTATGGCAAGACCTAAGGCATGCTTTTTATATTTTCTGTAACTACAGCAAGAGGCAGAAAACAGATCGAAGAATTATTACTGGAAGATAAAATAATAAAGAATGAAATAAAAAAAAGACGGTGCCCGCTAAAGTTTCGCATTAGTTAAAACCTATACTAAACAAAAGTAACAGAAACAAGTAATGTGCAGTGTAGTGTAGCTCTGAAGTAAAATGAATAGGATGAAGTTTCTTGGGCGGAAATAAGAAAAAGATATTTTGCCTCATATCTGGGACACAAGGTTATTCTAAATCTATCAGCCGATTATAAAAAGACCAGACATTCGCGACACTACCATACTCGATAACATAGAAGGGCAGCTTCATATACAACGGAGTCAAGGCGATGGACTTAAATGAGCTTGTCGATTGTGATACAACAACTGCTTGGGGTTGGATAAAATTTTATATTTTATTTTTCTGGCTTGCTGCCTTAATCAAGAGGGCGACAGAGGGACATGGGCAAGACTATTCACCTAGATATTCTCCGTCTGGGAGTAGATAATGGTAAATAGTTCAAATAGGACATGTAAATATTTTTTCCCACTGATGATGTCATCACTAGTTCAATTTATGAGGATGAAATACACCTGCAGATTAAAAAAGATTAATCTTTAATATTTTAAACAGAAGTTAATCATAGTGACATTTAAGAATTCTTTTTAATCTGCTATCTGAATCATTTCTTTAAAAATTACGAAGTAAACTAACAGTTTTAAAAAAGAATTGCGCTTCCTCAATGAAAGATAATTCAATAGATAAAATAATGAAATAAGTAGATAGATAATTTAAGTAAATTTGAATATTTTCTTTCAAAAAAGCGTAAAAAAGATATCATTCATACAATAAATGGGAATTATCTTCACCTTGCGTTCTATGATGAAATGGTTTCCCGAAATAACCATTTATCAAGTGACAATATTCTCAACTTTTTCTTGAACTGGTTTTCGTTTCTAAATATAGTAATGAGCGAATACCAGAATGGAAATTCCAGAAATGCAAAATAAAAAGGCACCTATCGTCCAAAGAAAAGCCAAAGCTTAAATCATAAACAGACTGAACATTTCTTCCACATACTGTTTTATATTCTTAAACGTCAAGAAAAGAAAAATGTCAGATTTGAATGATTATCCTAATCAAGATAATTGGCAAAAGGTATTTCGACGTTCTAGTCAAAAGAATCAAGAAATACACTATAGTAAAATCTGCACTTACAAAAAAAATCCAAAGACGGCTTTTATCATAAATGGAATTGATGTGTATATACTGGTTCGAGTTTGTGCTTGCACGGCAGAATGGAACAGAGAGGACTTCTTGGAACGAAAAGTTATCAACATTCACGAGCTTTTAGAACTGGATGGGATCGAGATTCATCTTAATGATCACTGTGGATATATGAGTAGGAAAGAGGGCAACAAATACATACTTCAACGTATAGAATACTGTCCACACGGTAAAACAGGTTAAAACATAACAACAACAAAAAAAAAAAACTTTCTATTTTAAAGAAATTCTAACTTGGTGAAATCAATAGTGAATATAATATTTATACTTATAATGAAATAATAAGAATATTAAAGTTACTTTTTTGTTTGCATTTAACGTAATGACAAAAAATAAACTCAAATTACTTACTATTTGCAACATAAAATCAACGCGCCTTAATCCCCGATCGGTCCGTGTGTAAACTTAAAAAGGCGATAAATACTTTATGTAGACTTAAAAGCCATACACTATTTAAACATCTTAAATCCGAACGCTGGGTACTAGTGTATTTACTTTGTTCTTTTACAAATATTTCTATGAATAGAAAAGCAAAATCTGATTTATACACGCAGTTTCACCGAAATGTTCTCATAGAACGGAACTACATTCTGTGCCTTAAAAAGTCACTAATCGGCATCTCAAATTTGATCATGATGTCGGGAAAAAGGTTTATTATAAAAAAAAATAATCAAATAAATGGATTACAAAATAAAAGAAATGATAACAAAATTAAGTCAATACGCAAACACGCACACGCAAATACAATGCGATAAATACGCAACGAATTCTTTTCTAAACATTGTGTATAAGACAATGTAATAGACGATGTTTATATCTTTATTACCATTCTTTTGTGAGGGAATATAATTTTACAAGTCTGTGTTTTCTACATAAAATCAACATATTAACTTATGCTATGACCACAAGTCTTTAAATTGATATTTGTTAAACACACAATCCCAAGTTGTAGCACACAGAAGAAATGTAGCTCCAAAAATATAGGAAAATAGCGACATTACTTTAAATTTCTGTTTTCCCACGCTATTTGTACTATTTTTACAAAAGAAGAATCACTGATTTGACCACACATATCACATATTGACTCTAACCCGAATTAGATTTGAACTAGGATTAAAAGTTTGTTAATTAATATATTTTCTTATCAATTCACGTTTTCTATAAAATATAACTCATACTTTTTATTTCAGATATGGATTGACTGGAAGGCACATGTACTATCAAATGCCCCCCAAAAATTTCAACTGAAGCTACAAAACCTTGGACTTTGGACAATCTCTACAATCAAAATATTTGGACTTAACTAACGTGTTCATGTGCGTTATTGATAACAACTTTAAACAAGGTCATTCTGTTCTTATTTTGAAGAAAATGATTTTATTCGGTTCAGTTTAAATTATCTTGAAATTTACAGATGATTGTTCTTGAAATGAAATGGAATGAGTGGATATAGCAAGTTTGCCTTGTGAATGAATTGATATTTGATTAATACTTTTTATTTTGCATTAAAGAAGTTTGTTGTTCTATTAATGGCTTTATTAAGTCAAACTAATTAATACTTCACAAATCCACGCTACTCCATGAGTATGTAGAATGTTTTAAGTTAAGTGCACGTAGTTGTTGATTGTTTTGTGCGATCTAAGCTAGTTTATTCAATGACATGAATGGAATGGTAAACGAGGGATTTGAATGCCTTTCGCAGACAATTTCTTTACTTAAATATTTTTACATATGCTAATTTGATAGAATATTGGAAATGGAAATGGTACTTTAAGTAACAAAATATTTTTATAACAACGTTTTCTATCATGAGGAACATTTTGAGTGTTGAAATGGCATCTGTAATCTTACTATTATTCGATTTAATTCGGCCTAAATATTATCTGACAATACCTAGCGTAATGTTTTCTTGTCTGTCAAATTGCTTTGTACAATTGTGCTTAAATGATAATAATAAATGTAGATGCTTTTAATTTTTTTCATTTATTCATTCTGTTTCATTCCTCCTAGTGGAGATTAATAAATACACAAATAAATCATACCCTTACAGAACAAACATGAAAAGAAAACATGCAAATAACTAAACTAAATATTCAACAAGTATATTCAAACCAAAACTGGAAGACAACTGGGGCTCACAATATGCTTTTTAGGCATTTGTAAGCAAACTTGACTGTTGCTAGGAGACTTACGAGTCTTATATCACGGTCTTGAGATGCATATTAATTGGATAAAAGAGCTTTTAGGATAGCGTTTTTAATCGACTGTAACTCTCTTGCGGCTCTGATACCAGCATGCATTTTTTCGAGAATTTTTTTTTACTGTCTTGTACTAGTAAGTATGAATAGTCCTTAAACCCGAATGTGATTGCCTTATAGACAAAGTGATAATAGTATCGGACTTATGATCCGACTTACATAGACAACCATGCATTTTATACGAAATAACCTTTTACAGCATGCCTCAGTTTACCTAGCAGTAGCTTTGACAACAGAGAGTTAAAATCACGGAGACAACCTCGGATACATAAACATGGGTAGCTAGAGTGTGTTAAATAGGGATAAAATGTCACTTGTTTACAAGAAAAAATGTTTACACACAAGTGATGGTGTTGTTATACTAATTGAATACTATCGGTCATTTTTTAAGTGCTAACAGTTTATAAGCTTTAAAACTCACATTTTCTATCTACATTATGGGTTTTATATAAGATAAAAGTTCAGACGTAAACCGTTTTTCGCCAGTTGACATATTATCGACGTTTGATTATTACTTAATGTTTTCATCGCACTTAAACTTAAAAAGACATGACATGAAAACGTGAAATGAAACGAAACTTTCCATGAATCATACGACACCCCCTTTCATCAGTTTATGTACACAGGTTTTTAACCTTTTCTGGACTAATTACTCAACCGATTGGTCAATTTATTATATGTGCAGTCAAGTTATTATAATCCATCGGTGATAATGAATAACATGACGAAGACAAACTTGTGTTAACACAAATAATGCAGGTTTAAACAAAATGTTTTATAGCTTGTATACTGAATACGCTTGGTTAGTAGCCGAAAAACGCTAAGTGGTTATAACAACACAATCGCCATAGTTCTAATTTGAAAGTTTTTTTGTTTTTAATCGCGACCTTTTGGGAGCAATTAGAGTTCGCGTTTTCGAAATTCAGTCGGTGACCCTATTTCCAAAATGTTCCTTTAACTGGACGCATACAATACTGAACATTTTTGGTAATAAACAGTTTTAACAGCTGTCAATGAAAGTGCATCTAAACTTCTTTGGATATTTAGTCAGGGATATCTTTTTCCGAGCATGGCATAATGACTTAAACACTAGATTTCTTTAAAGTCACGTTGAATATGTAGAATTACAAGTTAAGAAATTTCCAACGTAGAATAAAAGGAAAATGGAGGTCCAGAGTCTTGGAAAACCGATATAAGCTAAATATATAAAGACGCTTTGATTGGATGATCTATTTAATACGCGTAACTCACAGTAACTTATCGTGATTTATGATTATCTTGGACGTTGAATTATGTAAAAAAAATCGATGCATTAAGCTTGTGGTAAACTAGAGGCCCATCTTCTGGTTTGACAAATGAATTCAAGCTGAATCTAACGACTTCTATTTTGCTTCAAATTAATGCGGCATAAATCAACAAATTTATCATATCGCCCCCATAATCTCTTTCTCTCTGTCCATCTGTCTGTCTCTCTCTCAGCGCGCTCTCTCTTCCCTTCTCGCTGACCATTACTGTCTCTTCCTTTTTCTATTCGGTCGCTCTCTCTTTCTCTCACACTCTTCCCTTATTTTTTCTTCTTACAAATATGTAAAATAAAATCCGCAAACTATTAGCTAAATGGAAAAGGTAAACTCCAAATTTCGGCCGAGAGCTACCTATAATCTCGTAACTACGGTTTTTAAGCTGCAGTACAATTTTAGCACAATAGATAAATTACCGTTTATCATAACCGGAAAGAATCGATAACTTTCGTAATAATAATTCGACGACTTTAGCTGTGGGTATTTCAGACTGAGAAAGGCACTCATAATGTCTATATTACTTTACAGAAGAGAAAGCCAACCGCTATTGATAATTACTTCTTTCCATATCCCCTCTCAAAATCTGGGACGTATTGTTTAACAGTTGTCCGTCTATTAAAAACTTAAAGACGCATTTAATATTACTCAATGATACTATGATCATATCTGGTATATAGGTAGCTTTGATATGTGTGCACCTGCGGATTACAAGTTTAATCCATTTCCACACAACAAGCTTTAAGACCATCAGTCCGAATTGAAAGATGTTGTAAACAACAATTTCAAGTTGATCGAATATATTTGTCTATTGGGGTTGGAAGCATCGGGATAATGAAGAAATTGCTTGATACAACCAATTTCTTCCTTTTTTATAATATTTTTCAAAGCTTTTTTTTCAAGAGGTGCGTATAAAGTGGGACTTTATGGGCAAAGATGAATGTCAATTTTTATGGGCATCATATTTATATAAATATATTTGTCTATTGGGGTTGAAAGCATTGTGGGTAATGAAGAAATTGCTTAATACAAGCACTTTTTTCATTTTCCCCACTGTCTTTCAAAGTTTTTTCAAGAGGTGCGTAAAAAACGGGATTCTGTGGGCATAGATTAAGGTCCATTATTACGGGCATAATACCTATGTTGACTCACTTTCTGACCACAGCGTTTTACTAACATCTTTGTTAAACAATATTGTCTTAAAAAAAGTTTAAAACAATGGAGTGTTTATTGTAAGATAAAATATTGATAAAGCAACCTTATTCTAACTAATGCATATTGCTTTAAGGAATTTAAGGGCTGACTCGCATTTTGCTAGTCGAAAAGAAATGTATCTTTTTTCCAAAGAAATATACAACTCTAAAAGTCATGACAACAACAACATTTCTCAATAATTCAGCTGACAGCACTTTGATTAAACAAGTGATGTTCTATCCCCGGTGAAATTTACTTACACAATTTTTCAATAGTTGAATTTGTAAAATATTAGATTCCACTTGATTTACTTACACAATTTTTCAATAATTGAATTTGTAAAATATTAGAAATTCACTAATTCATACGACTGCTCTAACATAAAGTGAATGAAGAATCGTCATATTTACCCATATATAACTATAGTAATATACAAATATTGTTCAAAAACAAAAGAGAGCACTATGACATTATAATTTTTAAATATTATATGATGGAGTCGGATGACGTCATTTAATCTTATATAAAGTCATTGTATTAATTCAAGTTTTAAACCATAAAAAGAGCAAGGAATATACTCGTAAAAGTACTGAATATCGCGTTTTCTGTAATGCTTTCCGTTTGAAAATCAGTTGATAACCTTACACAAAAATGCACTTCTGGTGCGAAATGATAAACTTGGAGATTTTTGTACGAAAAGGGTATATTTTGTATTTTTTGTAATAAAAAACAAGAGAATATACGTGCGTATTTAGTAAAAGGTCGATTTATCGTTACTTTTCTTGAACAACAATAGCTAAAGTTTCCGTGAAAATATAACGTCTGTTGTTCACTCAAGAAACGTAAGTTAAAATTTATATCTAAACTGTATCTTTATTTGTTTATTTCTATAATAAAAAGTGAAAGTATATAATAAAAGTAATCAGATACCTTGTTTTTACTTTTGCCCTGGTGCGTGGGAAAATTTCGATGTACTGAGACACGTTGATATCGTGACAGAACGCATCAATCGACTAATTCAATGCTCTTTACACTATTACGTCCTAAGTCTTGCTGAATAATGCTATTACGACAAATGACCGATCGATGCCAAACAAATAATTTGTTTAGGCTGGAAGTGATTATTGTGCTAAGTGGATGATCAATGAGCAGCTTAAAACACATAATTTATAGAGGAGATACCTTTAGTACTGTTGCACATTTTCCTATCATATATCGCTAGACTTATGTTGCTAAGAATTGCCTTGACCTTTTTTTAAACAGCAACGACTACAACAAAATTCAAAGAAGGAAGCAAAAGAACAAAATTCTTCTGAAAGGGTTGAACTAAATAAATATTGTACGTTAACTACGGCGCAAACCAATTGTGGTAAATAAGATTTGAGAACATAAATTGATGCAACGACAATTCTCTAAAAGAAACTGACTCAAGCAACGCAGATGGAATTTCTAAGGAATACATGCTATCGCTAATAAATGAAGCACTGGATGATTGAAAAAATAATCACAAAATGTGTCCTTACTTTTATTTCAAAATCGAAATAAAAATCTTTTTAATCACGATTCTAATAGATTAAACCAAGAAGTGCGTGGAAAGAAATAATGCGTTTCTTCATCCTTTTTGTATGAATGTAAGGACTATGACAAACTTGACTATTAACATTTGTGTCAAAAGATTTTTCGAATGTTGCTTACATTTTTTGTTTGTTTTTACACTAACAGCACTCAATCGCTACAAACGAAACTGGTCCGGACATTATATAAATGGTAGAACGATAGCTCTCGCTAAATCTGAGATTTAATTGTTAAATGGAGCTGAAGAGATAGGCCAGCGATTCGTCACTTATGATAGAGTGACCGTTGATTAGCGTACTGATCTAAATGCTAGCTTTCCATATAATGGTTAAACTTGTAAAACCAAAAGAACCTCCAGGTTCTTTAAAATCGATCTGTTTCAATGTACGTATTTTACACAGATCTATATGGTTATGTAAGATCGTACATATGTTTTAATCAAAATGAGCTTACACCCAATCTTGATCACACTTAAATTGGGCTTTCCGTGGTTTCCTGTGGGAAACATCGTGCATATGACAACACCTTTCATTCAACTTCAGGACATTATTAGTTTTTTTCCAAATCAGACTTTTAAATATGCAAATGTAGATTAAGGCTCAAGATTGAAAAATCCATTCCTCACCGAAATATGTCTTATTACTCAGGAATATTTGAAATGTATGTAACTCATTTTGAGAGGAGATATCTCTCGTATTACTGGTAAAAGGGGCGACGGAATATTCTTTATCTCATATCTGGAAAGAACTAGACTCGATTATCAATAGATCTCTGTTTCCAGTTGACTTGAAGCTTCGCTGATCTTGCACACAAAGAAGAACAAATAAAAACAATTCTAGAGGCAGTAAAGTTTAAGGGAGGATATAATTATGGCACTGTAGACGCATATTACAAATGCCTGCTTCCCTAAAACTACTGCTCAGACAGTAGACAGATCGCGATAAAAATATCAATTGGCTAATCAAATAACTTATTTCGACCAGTAGTAAACGTTGAACTCCTCATTGGTATTAAAGGTAGGTATTGAGTCACAAATTTTGATTATTTCTATTCCCTCTTATTTTCTATTATAATGCAATATTTTAAATAGTTGTTTGCTAAAATTAGAGGTCGTTTAACTGAATAAACAAGGGTATTTCCCTAATAGCCTACGTAAGCTGTTAATCTATTTTAGATTGAGCTGAGACAGTTGCGAAGAATGTTTTATCATTCAAGCGGTGCGTTTAACTGTTTGAATCCCGTATTTAGTTTAAATTTGCTCAAACAAATGTCATTAATACGTCATCAGGAGTTATGTTCGCTAGCCGGTCTTCAATTTTGAAATGATAAGTTCAAAATAACCATAAACGTTAATACGAATACAGACGCTTACCGTAGGTTTGCGCCAACCATTTGGTGTGACACAATTAAAGATATTGGTTCTTTCGCATGTCAATTAGTTAACTTTGGGTCATATGCAAATGATGTCATGTGGTGTCGACAACCGAATTCTGTGATATCTAAAATTAACCTGGAACCCGCTAAACCTTTTCTATATAACCCAAAAAAGCAACTTTAAGCCTACCAGATTACCACGAAGAGATTATCGGATTCATTTTTAAGTATTAAGCGTCCGTTTTAGTGTATTTTTAGGCGATTGGCATCGATACCTCCCTTAAAGTTCAAGCTATAGTTATTGCGTTTAAGTCACCAACCGTTCTATTTTTTGTTTCATACAAGAGACCTCACTTGTCGCCAAATGAATCCATTTATTTTCTTTACTAAAGTTACCGTACTGGTGACAGCGAGCTCTCTATGAATAGCAATAGGCTTATCATTGTTATGATTTACAATAACGAAATCAAGAACAAGATTATTGAAGTACTCTATAATCATAGATTTTGTCTCTTAATATTTTGATAACCTATTCACTGGGTAACTCGAAAGCATCAACCCATTCCTATTGCTTTCATTTGTAATTTACTACATATATCTATATATCACTCCTATTCATGATTTGAAATAACAAGTTATGCATATTTTTGGATAAATGGTAACCTTCTTGAACTTGCATGCCTAAACGTTTCAGCGGGACGGATGTGTGAAGGATAAGCAACGAACAGACGAATATGGATCCGCATGTAGTGGCGACTGACACAGAACCACGACAAAAGGTCAGCAGAAATTCCACCGTTTGGGCTAAAGCGGTTTTAATTTACTCACCACAAATGGGAAATGCAATAATAGAAACAAAATAATAGAAATACTGTTCCTTGCTTTCATTGGAATAGGAATAAAATCATATTGCCTTAATCATTCAAAGAATAACGGAAGCGCAATAATTCAAGCGCACCGGCGAAAGGTATAAAACTTTAACATTGAATTGGTTTACACAATTGCAAATAAACAGAAAAAGACACTCAATATAAACAAATCAAAATTAAATAATCATTTCATTTTAATAACGTGTGCACGATTGTGTTAGCTCAAGTCTCATAGCACAGTATGAAATGTTAAGTTCATTAAAAATAGTCCATTACCAATAAAAAATAAGTTAACGGTAATTTTATCATAAACATTATTTTGAAATTATTTATTTCAAATTACGTTCTTTTTTTAACGGCTCATTTTATCTACAATTTTCTATCTTTAAATAGAACAATAGCCACCACAGAAACATAAACTGTCGTTTCTATAGACGAATCTCTTTCTCCCTGAGGTGCCTTTCTGCATTTAAGAAGCGTCTTCGGTGTATAGATATAGTTTACGTATGTATTAGATAAATACTGATAACAGCCATATAAAATTAGCAACGGTAATAATCAAACTTGTCTCTGCTTGTTATCCTGAATAAGGTCGCACTGTTTTCAGAAAACGATTAATTTTTGTGAAGTTGTGTACGCCAGAAGGTGGAGTTAAGAAAAATGTTATTTTGGATTAAAACATCCAATCTGACCAATAATTGTTAATAATTCAATGAATTTGATTATGAATGGACTGTCCCTTCCTTTATAAACGATGCATTATTCACAAGAATGAAGCCCGATTAGCTCAGTTGGTAGAGCACTTGACTTCAAACCTCAAGTTCACGGGTTCGAGCCCTGGGCTGACCATATCAACTAACAAAACTAATTGTCTTTCGGATGATACGTTAAACCGAGGCCCCGTGTGACGATGCTATCCATCGAGCACGTGTGAGAATCGGGCAGAGCTCTCAGCAGTTTCGGCCTGTATCCTTGCACTATCCCCCGTAATAACTAACCGTCTTCTGGGGGCGTCGCTCATATGGGCATGTGCTACGGTAGCGACGATAAATAAACGGAAATACACACACATAACAGTGTATTTGTGTCCCTGATGAATTCTTGCTATGGGCATAACATTAAAGAATTTACGACATATGGCAGCACACCCAAAAAGGATCTTGCGACTTAATGAAAATATTATTGAAACAAGAGGACCATGATGGTCCTAAATCGCTCCCCTGAGTATGATGGTCCATGGCTTTATGATATAAACAAAATAGCAAAGCCCTCTGTCTAATTATTTTGGGGAAGATATTTAAGGATGTCTCTTAAATCCTAGGTATATTGATGATCCCACCATATAGCACTAATTTCCTGAATATGGCAATGCATTGAAGTATAGACATCCATACATATCAAGTATAAAAGCTCTAGGCCTAATGGTTTAGGAGAAGAAGGTTTTCAAAGATATCATTATTTATTCCTATCAAAAATTAAGGATCGCACAAAAAAGGACTATTTTTTTAAGTAATTTGGTAGAAGGTCAATGGCTGATGATATGTACAAAGTATCAAATCTTTAGGCTTTATGTTTCGGGAGAAGAAGATTTTCAAAGATAACTTGCTGTATTCCTTTGTAAAATCAGGGATCACACAGAAAAGGGCTTATTTTCAGAAGATGATAATTCTTTAAATTTTTATGGTAGAGGGTCTATATATGATGGTATGTACCAAATATCAAAGCCATTGGCCTTATGGTTTGGGAGAAGTTTTTTAAAGATTTCCTTTTTTTATTCTATGTAAATCAGGGTTCACAAAGTAAAGGGCTTAATTTCAGAATACGGTAATTCTTTGAAGTATTTTGGTAGAGGGTCAAAAGATGATGTTGTAAATCAAATATCAACGCTCTAGGATATGTGGTTTAAGAGAAGAACATTTTAAAGTATTTCCTTCTTTATTTCTATGTAAAATCAGGGACACAAAGCAAAGGGCTAATTTCAGAATACGGCAATTCTTTGAAGTATTTGGTAGAGGATAAACAGATGATGATGTATACCAAATATCAAAGCTCTAGTCCTTTTGGTTTGAGAGAAGAAGGGTTTTAAAGGCCCCTTTTTTTAGATGATGATTTGTACCAAATATCAAAGCTCTAGGCCTTATGGTTTGGGAGAAGATAATTTTTAAAGATTTCCTTCTTTATATCTATGTAAAATCAGGGATCACAAAGAAAAGGGCTAATTTTCAGAATAAGGTAATTCTTTAAAGTTTTTTGGTAGAGGGTCAATATATGATGGTATGTACCAAATATCAAAGCCCTAGGCCTTATGGTTTGGGAAAAGAAGATCTTTAAATATTTCCTTTTTTATTCTATGTAAATCAGGGTTCACAAAGAAAAGGGCTTAATTTCAGAATACGGTAATTCTTTGAAGTATTTTGGTAGAGGGTCAAAAGATGATGATGTAAATCAAATATCAAAGCTCTAGGATATGTGGTTTAAAAGAAGGACATTTTAAAGTATTTCCTTCTTTATTTCTATGTAAAATCAGAGATCACAAAGTAAAGGGCTAATTTTCAGAATGCGGTAATTCTTTGAAGTATTTTGGTAGAGGGTCAATAGATGATGATGTATACCAACTATCAAAGCTTTAGGCCTTACCGCTTGGGAGGAGAAGATTTTTTAAGTTTTCACTCCATTACCATGGCAACCAGAGCATGTCCTAAGGATCATTTCTCTAAAGTTTTGTTGAAAATCCATGGTTAGTTTAGGAGTAGAAGTTTTTTGTAATTCTGAACGAACGGACGACGGACGATGACCGATCACAATAGCTCCCCTAGAGCACTTCGTGCACAGGTGAGCCAAAAAGGGAAACTGTCATCTAATCTAGGTTTAAACAATGTGCCTGAAATTTGGCATGGAACATTGAAGAGATTAGGGAAGAAAATATGAAAGATCATTCTAATGATGGATGTTACTATCACAAGCTAACAGGCCGGCGTATTTTACGGAAGGATGCTACTTATTTACCAAATATCGATTTGATAAGAGTATGTCTGTGTCGGAGGAAAAATAATAAAGCCGAAATGATATCGCGCTCATCAATAAATCCAAGTGAATTTCCAGACGGCGTTGAACTTCATCTAGCACCAGAGTGCTCCTTCACAAGAAATGGAAAAATTTTCTCACAAAAAATTGAAACTGTCCAGGTAAAAAAATATCAAATTGAAATTATATAAAGTAAAACACTCAATCGTATACGGCTACTATTACGTAATGATAACTTTCCAATTATCCATTTTAACTGTGTTAGAAATCCTCTTCCATTTACTTAAACAAAATTAATGTTGTCGATTTAAGGGAGGTATTAATGTCTGCAATCACCTATTGCTTTTGCTTTGATAATGTAATGTGGTTGGCTTTCATATTCATTTTTATAAATTAAAAACAAAGACAAACAAGAATGCCATGCCAGAACTTATGAAGTTTATTGTTATTGTGTATTTCCAGGTATACATCCCAGTGGGCAGCGAACATGATACCAACTTTGAAACATCGGAATATCCTACGACCGTCAATTATAAAACATCACCCTTGTCTCTAAATAATATCACTTCTAGAGATCGCTGCTGTCACCGCTTATGTTACAGGAATTAGACTTTGTTTTAATAAGTTTTTTTGCGAATCATTTGTGAACAAATGTGTAATGTAAATTGTGTTTTCGTTGTTTCACTTTTTTGACACATTTTTGTCAAGACTGTGTCGGCATATACTCACAGATTTTAAAGATAGTGTTGTTTGGGAATATCAAGCATACATTGTATTGCATAATAAAATATAGAAAAGTCGTATTAAGTAATACCTGTAATTTCTTTCAGTTAAAGCTACGATAACACAAAAACCCTTTGAAATGCATGAAAATGCATTTTGTTTTGTTACACGAATATATTCGCGACGTTAACTTAAATGGAAAATAAGTTTCTGGCTCCTACTTATACAAGTCGCTTGGATCTAGAGGTCTATAATCGAACGTTAATTCATTACTTTATTATACCATATCAAATACCATTTTTAATATAGATTGGTCGAAACTGACCCAAAATAATGAAGTGGAAGAAGAACCAAATTAATCAACAATTTCAAAAAGAGGTAAGCATTACACTTTATATGATCTTATGCCTTGGATTGATTTCCGAAGAAACAATCTTATGCCTTGGATTGATTTCCGAAGAAACAATTTTTTTGCTTTAATATAACTTTAATGTGCTATTCACATGTAAAGGGTTGTTTGCAGAAAAATACCTTAATATTGGGTTTCGAATTACCTTATCCGGCCATGAAAATCACTCGAGGTATGTATGGATTCGTTACAAGTTGAACTAAAGTACAACCAATTAGATAAAAGCAAAATGAATTGAAACTTACGTCTTTGGAAAAAATGAGACCATATACCAAAATAACTCAACCCAATTATTCTTTGAATAGAGTATTTCTATGGAAGCAGAATTGAAAAAAGAGCTTTTACCTCTATTACTCCGAGTTAAGTTCAGCTGAAATGGGTTGGACCTGTTTTGTCCATTATTAAACAAAATCATGTTTTATCATTTTGTTGTTATTGTAGTGGTCAATGACATGATATACAAACTAGGTCGCAATGCCAGACGAAGATAATCAGACTAGGCATTAAGGAAATATCACAAATAAATCAAAGTCTCATCTCGGCGAGTAGATACACCTACGTTATTTTTTCATGGAAGCTTCCCCCAAAAAATATGTTTTTATGTGTCAAAATTATTTTTACCCTTTCCTATTCAATCTCTGGTCTTTCCGTCCCTGTGATTTCATAAGCAAGAAAACATCGTTGAAAAAGAAGAAAGTAGCAATTTCTTCTTTTTCAAAAATATTTTCTACCCAACATAATGGCTCTTTTTCATACTAAATCTGTTAAATTTTCGTACGCAAGCCCTTGAATTTAGACAGGTCTTGAATTTCTTAAACCAGGAAAGGATTAAGGATTTCGGTCGACATTCACCTGAGATCTCGCTAACGGATTCTGAGTAGATGATGTTCACAAAACGACAACAGCAAACACACGCACTTAAAACCGCATTGACTACGTACGTGCGTACACTTGATGGATATAGCACAATGGCAAAAGCCTTCCTTGAATTTGGTCGGTGGAGTTAAAACTCGTTATCAGGTGAATACAAATCTTTAATCATTAATTGCTGAAGATAAGATATCTATTGATATACTGATTCAGGTGGTTTGCGATTCTTCTGACAAATGTCCCATAGCATAAAGTAGAAATATTGATACATCTTATCAAGTACATGTATTAATAAGCTAATGATGTTGCTTAACCAGACATAAGGTTTGTATTATTATTTAGGTCATCGATATTCAAATATCAATTGATTGATTGAATGGGGTTTAACGCCGCTTTTAACGGTATGTAACAGTATTGCGGTCATATCGCAGCGGCTGGAGCACCTATAAATAATTTTCTGGTATTTCTCACACCAGGACTAAAACTACATCATTTCCTAGCCTCCAGCTGCTACACCACTTAGGTTTACGATTATCCACCCATTGGTGAAAGACAAATTTCGGAAAGAATATGTACCGCCGCCGGGGATCGAACCCATGACACCAAATGATTCATTCCAATATCAAATATTTGCCCAGAAGACGAGATGACCTAGAGCTATGCATGTGAATAATTATTGAAAAAATGTCTAACAACAAAGAATCCAAAACGTAAAATATGAAGACCATATCACTTACTACAAAGTAATCAAAAGTTAAAGTTATTATGCTAAATGATTTCGGCATGCAAACTTGAAGTTGGAACAAAAAGAAAAGTCGCATTAAGGAATAAAGTAGATTTTTATATAGAAAACTACTACAATGTCAAGTACAGAATTAAGATTCTATAGCACATTGCATTCATTTTCATGCCTTAAAAAGTATATTTTTCGGATCATGTGTTTTTGCCATTTTATAAATAACAAAGCAAAGTCATTTGCAATTTCTTTCACTTGCATTCAATGATGAAATTAATACAAATATTACAAAATCTATCTTTAACTGCAAATGGTAACATATGGTGACGGCGCCTACCTTAGAGATACCGTTAATATCTCCGAACGGAACTCCGCCTCCAATTTTTATCTCAAAGATGTTGACCAATCTCAATCACTTACCTTTAATACATTTTGTAAAAACGCTGAAGGCGGAGCTTCGTTTTGGAAATAATTAGTTCACCAACAATTTATATGGAATGATATGATAAAGCGAAATAGGCATGCCAGATTTAAATGATCTAAAAGATATTGAAAAGCATTCATATGCTTGCTTTCAACGTGTAAGAGAAGGGTGGTTAGAAATTGTTTGTAACTGCTGGCTCGGATTGATTTTCAGAAGACGGTTTATCAAAATCAGGTAATCTCTTTCACTTATTGTTTTCACGAAGAACTATCTTAAAATGATAAAAAGGTGAAATAGTCATCAAACGAAACTTTTCAATTGTAAATGTTTTCTTATGTTTTGAATTTCTTTTTTAATGAGTGTAATGCCTTGTAAATAGTCGTCTGGTATCAACGACCATGATTGGTCCATCTGAACCAATTAAGGTGCCAAAAGCGGGCACTAAGGTAGACCTTAGATCAAAGCTGACAGGAACTATTTCACGCCATTTGTAAATTGTGAAAGTATTACAAACCCCTAGACAAAGCTACTAGATCCTTCACCACGTTTGCTTCATTTGCTAGCTATCATTGATGTAGTAAAGTAAAAGAAGGATTGACAAACGCATTAAAGATGTTTAGGTAAACTTTACGACAAAAGTATCATGGCTAGTAAATTGTCTTTCTAAGTGACTTTAGTAAACAAGAAACAGGATGTACAAGTACTCGAAATACTTCTTGTGTTTGGCGTTGTCAACTGATATCTGAATTTACACAATGTTCGCGTTTTGGTTCTAGAATAATTTCTTATGCCAATGTACTTATGGTACATCAGATGAAGCACAAAGAAATTTATGGCCTAAATATGACTTCCTTATCTTCCTTGTTTGCTTCAGCCACGTCATTTAAAAATATCTGTACCTTTAAAAGAGTCCGATTATGTGCGTTTTAGGACGTCATAACATGGATTTCTATAATTATGTTCACGCGGCTCATTTTCTAGTACGTTTTGAAAAAATATATGCTGAATCGCAAAGTAAATGCCAAGTCCGGAGGAACAGAAACCCTCTGAATCTGATGAAAACTTCCACGCTTTACAAGAAAAAACTAACGCATCAATGGCCCACGAAAGTACGAATGTAAACCACAATAGAGTTTTCTGCAATACAGCCTTTTAGAATAGTTTTCTGAAATGACTTGTATTGAGACTAGAATATTTTGACCAAATATCTACGGCCGCATTCACAAACGAATAAACGCATCAAAACACATACAAGAAAAGTCTTTATAATCAAAGCGCTGAAAGCGCTGAAAGCCTGAGATATGTATACAGGAGATATATAATCTGGGCAGAAAAAGTTTGATGGTCGGATTATCGGAGGTGCCACTTTCTACCAAAATCTACTGTCGATTATGCCCAGATCTGCCAATTTGTGCGCTAGGGGACACAACCTACCCGCAATAATTTTCATCCCGTTGAGGTATTATAACGATATATTTACATGTATATATCGTTACATATTTTTCATCCGATCAATATGCTTTGAAGGGATCTGATAAAGGCCACTCTAGGATTCTTCATGTGAATTTTGGTTGAGTTTGGTTGAATTATATTCAATCCTTTCTGAGAAGAAGATTTTTAAAGTGAAAGTTGACGAACGGACGGACGGACACCACATAATGACAAGAGCTCGTTGGCTTTCAGCCAGTGGAGCTAGCGAGAGAGAGCTAGAGAGTGAGAGAGATGGGGGAATGGAGCGTGTAGCTAAGTTCGAACTAGGAGGCTCTTATGTGCGATGTCAGTATTCTACCACACAGACCAATTTCGTTATGTAAATATGCGCTTTATAATTTCCAGATAAAGAGAGCGAGAGAGGGCGAGCGGTGGTTTACCAGGTTAACATGATTATGTACACCTCTCAAAAGCGGTATGTAGACGTTGCATCCTTTGGGTAGAATTTGG
This sequence comes from Fragum fragum, assembly GCA_946902895.1. NCBI lineage: Eukaryota > Metazoa > Mollusca > Bivalvia > Cardiida > Cardiidae > Fragum > Fragum fragum. The sequence continues at coordinate 50,290,048 of OX336379.1, forward strand.
AGGTAAAAATATATAGACACAAAGTCCGAGCACGACCAAACTGTTTTCAGACAGCGCGAATATGATCCTATGAATGCCGAATTAATTTGTTAAACAAAACATTCCAATCGTGCGTAAAACCGACAGCTTCGCTTATCAGCTTTATACAGCAACTTCGTCTAACCGGACTGTTTTAACATTGTTACCCTAGAATAAGTAATATTATTTTGGAATGAAACAAACGCCTTATTTTTCTTAACAAAATGATATGATTAAATATGTTTAATAATTTCCAATATATTATATATCTCCTTTCTTTCTTTCCATTCACTCGTCAAGTTTTGATAATTTTGCCAATTCAGAACACTCACACGAAAGTACTGTACATCAAGCCGACAGCTTTCAATAAGTCATATCTCGCCTCCGCCCTTCTCGCCTCAATCGGGCGTATTAATTTATGGTCAGATCCGATCTACTTTTCAAGCGACAAAAGATCACATTGATTGCGAAAGATGTTTTTACATTATGTTTTCACATTAAACTCTGCATGGGTTTGAATTTTTAGCATTTCAACTTTAGCCTCAGATTGCTTACGCAATCTCAGGCTAAAAACTACAGATGGGCTCACACAAAAATGGGGGTATGACCAGTTCTTATCAATTTCAGGATTACGAGTAAAATTAAAGTAATATTTAAAAAAATACAATTCTTGTGTTATTTAATGCCATAACCACTGAAAACATTAAACAAGAATACTTCATGATTTTACTAAGATTGATAAGCGCTTTGGACCCCTAGTCATAAGTTAACGGGTTCGATCCCGGGCCGAATATCCTTTCCAACATTAGACTCTCACCAAGGGTAGGTAATCGTAAATTTTAGTGGGATGAGCAGCTGGAGGCCCGGAAAGGATGTGGTTTTAGAACAAGTGAAAGAAATACAGTAAATCCATGGTTAGGTGCTCCGACCGCCGGGATATAAATGAAATACTGTTAAAAGAGTAGTTAAGACCCATTCGATCAATTAACAACTTTTTTCATGGGGGGGGTGATAGAAAAGGGCACAAAAAGAGCTTTCCTGAAATTTAATGTAATGAGAAGTATTTACGGACAGACAGCAGAAATACAGACGAACGAACAAGAACCAAGGCATCGTCAGTTTGTTAGGCAGTAATCTAAGACATAATTAAATCACTAACAGCCGGTGGTGAACGTCCCTGTTTGCATAGCATTTCCCATTTTGGTAAAGAAAATTCCATTTTTTCCAGTCACGATCCCGATTTCGACAAACATTTGCCGACTTCTCACCGAAGGAACATATAATGATTTGTCTTTTCGGTTGGCTGAACAGCTAATGGCTCAAATTTAATGTTGAAATTGTACAAGTTCATATCCTGGTGTAAAAAAATACAAGAAACCATGGTTAGGTGCATCTTCCACCAGTTGTATAAGTGAAATAATACGGACAGTGACTTAAAACCAAATTCACTTCAGTCTTAATCAATACATTTTAACTTTGATCCTTTTCTCATAGTAGTCCATAAATAATTAAAATATCGCGTATAAAGTTGGACAATGTTGGATTAGCAAATATTCAAAATTATTACTTACAAGTAACAACCGTCTTTTAAACCTTCTGTGACCCAGGAGTTGCTTTTTAAAGCTAATTCAAAACAATAAAAGCATCCACGAAACATCTTTGAACATACGTACAACATAATGGAATCAGTCTCACTTGTCTGTAGCAATGTAGTATGGCAAGTCAACTCTGCGATATACAGTTAGTATGCTGAGTTCTAAAAGTAATTATTTTGGCATCCCATAATTGATAAATGAGCGAACCAAAAACTTCTTGAACCGAATCTCCGGAGCGAATCAAGCTGTTGCGACTGAACGGACGTTGAATTATGCGATTAATTTTGTGTACAAGACCGTATCGATAAAAGAGTGATTTTGGGAGAAGTGTCGTAAACGAAGGGTAATTTTACACAATGTTTAAATTATACCGAATGCCAAAAACACGCCCTTAAAATATGCAATGGTTTGTGGAAAGGAAGACTCAGAGTTAAATGAAAAAAATATTTATTTGGTACAACTTTTTCCAGATCATAGTAATATCCGACTTGTTTCTCGAAACTTGGTAAAAAAAAGTGGGCGTTGAGCCGTCCACTTAAAGGCAAACATGAGAGCTCTGTATTTATTACTTACTAACATACTTGCAGTCAGACAGCAAGGTGCTTCAGTACTGTTATTATCCCCCGCCCTTTCGGCGAAGGGGCTATAGTAATTGTCTCCGTCCGTCATTCCGTCATTCCGTCCTTCCGTCATTCCGTCACAAAACTTGTCCGGAGCATATCTCTGAAAGTATAATAGCTTTTAACTTCATAGGTAGATAGATCTCGTTGTGGAGAAGTTTAGTGCATAAGAACCACAACTCTTGCTTGCATAATTTTAGAGTTATTGTCCTCTGTTGATTTAAAGACAAAGATTTTGTCCGGGGCATATCTCTGAAAGATGATAGCTATTAACTTGAAACTTCATGGGTTAATAGATCTCGTTGTGGAAAGGTACAGTGCACAAGAACTACAACTCTAGCTTGCATAATTTTTGGAGTTATTGCCCTTTGTTGTTTTAAAGACTTAGATCTTGTCCTGAGCATATCTCTGAAAGTATAATAACTATTATCGAACTCTTTGAGAAGAAATGTATTGCACAAGAGGCCTAAATCTAACTGGCTCCGGTTTACTATCAAGCTATTTAGGCGGGGGATGGCAATGTCCGACATGGCTCTTGTTGTATTTGTTAGAGTCTGACAAGCAAATCATACAAAATGCGATATAAACGTTATGGTTCTTAGGAAAGAAGGTAGCATTGAAACGATTAAACGGCATACATTTTATAAAAGCGTTTCTTTATCAATTAAGTTATTGCTGAAATACAAAAAATTCGAAACTGAGCGACTACCAAAATCGAAGAAGCCAGAATGAATTTTACTGATTTTTTCCATATTGATTTTTTACCACATCAGACCATTCTATCGTTTTTCATCTGCTAATCGTGTTGCAAAATCTCGAACCAGTGAAACTTCCGTCTTGAAAGAGACGGTATATGTGGATATTTATGTCTTGCAGATTTGAACCCCCTTGTTAGAGAAAAACTTTTATATAAGCCATATTGGGATAAATCACGCAACTTAAAAAAAACATTTATTATTAATGATTTGTTTGTACACATCCTTATTCTCTTATGATTTTAGGCGGATCTACTACCAACCACGAAATGTACCTAGCCATACTCGGTAACTAGATTTTAAAAGGTAAGCATGTATCTAGAATTGCCTTTTTTTGAAAGGGATTTTCGCCGTTTAGAACCATATTTCAGTAAATCGCGGCCAGGTTTATTAAATTATGATTCCTTGGTATCACGCATCGTCAGCTTGGACTCTGAATGACTTGCTAGAATTATGTCCCGTTTTCTTTTTATCCAATAACCAAATTGTTTGTATTTTTTCAGACTAAAGGGTCCCGGGTTCGATCCCCGACGGCGGCACTCATCCTTTTCGACTATTTGTCTCCAACCAATTGGTCGATAATCGTAGACCTATGTGGGATAGCAGCTGGAGGCTAGGAAAGGATGTTTTGGAGGTACTGGTGTGAGAAATACCAGGAATCCATTGTTAGGTGCTCCAGCGGCCGCGATATAACTGAAAGATTGTTGAAAGCGGCGTAAAACCCCATTCAAACAAAATTCAGACTAAATACGAAAGACAATGGAAGACAAACTTTTGAAATTCTAACACATACTTGTATCAAAATGAAATAAAATTGAAGGTATAAAATTTTTTGTTTTGATTTTTTGCATTTTAGCCTGTTCTTTTCGACAAACGCAAAAGCCGCATTAAGAAAGAAGTGTAATTTTCAATTATTCATAAAATTTCAATTTGCATGAACCACAAGAGCTATAGGGTATACATATTTATCAGAGAGTAGGTATCAATCCTCTCAATTCCTGAGCAAGGGAACATAAAAATTGAGCATAACAGTCAAACAGGCGAAATAGTCAATGCAGTTCATCCCTGTTGACATTCTTCTCTACTCAACAATCCGTAAAACAGGAAAAAATCTTTGTGTGGAGTGTATTCATTTGAATTATTTCGATCAAGTATGGTCCTGTGACTTTAACAAATTTGACCAAGTATGATCCTAAGAAATGAAATTATATTCTTTTCAAGTGAATTATTCTTATATTCCGTGTCCTAAAATACCATCGTCACGTATTTCTTGAACCATTTAAGATACACACCTTTGTATCTATAAGGGAGTTAAACAAGAGCTTCGAAGAGCAGTTCATGTACAACCGAACGCGTTTGTCCTATAGATATATATTTTTCAACGTTTTTACTTTCAAAATTGATAAGGGGTGTTGAATAAAACCTTCCTTGTACCCTACATAATCTTCACAATTAGCAAGTTGATCTTTGCTGTATTGGATTCCTATTCATACAAACAATTCTCTAGGTTAAGAGCGATGAATTCTAGGACCAAAATACCTAATATAAAATCTCATGCACAATAAGAAATCATCTAAATTCACTCTTGGTAATTTAACACAAATCCGATACGATCTGTAGGAGTATTAATGTCAAATCGAAAAACAAAATACAGTAATTTTAATTTACTTTGATAGGTTAAAGATAGATAACTGCTTCAGGGATCAAATTTAGAATAGTCCCATCCACGATAAGACATAGAGATTCATTTTCGAAAGTTTCAGTTCATTCCAATTGAAATATTAAGAGATATTGCGCACACGAAAAGTACTTTTTGTGATACTTTGTGAAGTCAAGGTCAGATAATACCAAGACTGGTTGAGGTATCCAAATGATAATGGTCTTATGCCCAACTAGGTATCGTATATATTAGATTTCGAAAGTTTCGGTTCATGCGTAGGATGAGTTGCACATACAAACGGTATTAAAAGACAAACAGGTGGACGGCCGACCAGAGTAATAATATGATACGGACCTTCGGTGTATAAAAAAGGAAACACCAACAATAATGGGAAAAATCATATTATTTTAAAGAAAATGACTTAATCCTATATTTTAACCCTTTAACACTATGTGCACAAAAACAGCATTGGATTTCATGAGTTCGATCCCCGGCGTTTGCACATATTCTCTCCGACATTTTCTCTCTCACCAATTGGTGGATAATCGTAAACCTGAGTGGGATAGCAGCTTGAGGCTAGAAAAGGATGTAGTGGTAGTACTGGTGTGAGAAATACCAGGAATCCATTGTTAGGTGCTCCAGCGGCCGCGATATTACAGAAATACTGTTAAAAGCGCCGTTAAACCCCATTCAATAAATCAACTAAAGCAAAAAGCAAATAGCTGTTATTTTTGTTAAAATATCGACCAATAAAACGAGTAGTTAATCAGTTTTTAGCAGTAATTTTGTCGTGTCAAACCTCTCTATTATGATGGTTCAAAGAAGTAATATTATGCCGAAATCTGATGATGACTTATCTAAACAAATCACGTAAAAAGAAAGAGTGTTTGCGTACAATTTGGTGTTGACTTGCTTAAAAATTCATTTTAATATCAAAATGTACTGTGGTTATATCAAATTTTGATTAAGACCTGTCAAGACATAACATCAGCATGTCTTAGATCAGTCTAATCATGTATAAAGGCGTTGTTAACTTGTTTTATCCGTCAAAGCGTTTTCTTTCTATGTAAAATAGTTCGATTTATTCCAGGGTTAGGCCGAAATGTTAGAGCTATTGTTACTTGTGTACTGTCTTTTCATTTCAACAAGTAGTGTTATTTTATTCAACAGTTTGTGTTGACTTGCCATGTTAAGTAAAAAAATGCGTTCTCTTTTTCCGGACATTTTCTTTTTATGCAAAATCGGATTAATATGGCCTAGTGTCTGATATCTCGTCCAAACTCATTTTGATATAAAAATAGATAATTATACTTGTCGTTTTGACATGTCTTCACACGTCCTAATTTGTCAAAATGTACTCACATCTTATACATTTTATTTATATTTTTCATATTTCACCCTTATCTTCCTAAAGCGCGGTGCTTCAAGTCCTTATATAGCGATGACTTGTCTAATCATTTTATTATATTAAATATTTGTGCTTTTATGTCCAGTAACGATATTTAACCAACAAAGAAAAGACTGATGAGGGTCTATTGGCTATCCAATTTTCCTTAATTTGAGTCTGATAATCAAGGACTTAAATAACGCATAAAATGAAAATAAAAAAATGACTTTATCTCCTTTAATAATTTGAGCAACAATCCTTAGGGTACCTAATCCCGTGTTTTCTGAAAGATATATTCAATTTTTGACTTACAATTATCATGTAAAAGTTCAAAGGGATTACATAATAATTGTGAACTTAATCACACAAACGAAAATACTTGAGTGTAAATCTTTTACCTATTTTCCGACAGATCCATTTTCGAAAGGAACTTTCCTTGTGACCATACGATCATCCTCTGAATGCTTCAAGAATATCAGATAATAATTGTTGCCTTAATGCCCTAAAAGAGATTAATCTGAGTTAGATTCATAAGGACCCTTTCCCGCGTTTTCCACCGGATCAAGTCCATTTCAGAAATGACACTACACACGTTATGTATAAGATGCAAAAAATCCGATAATAATTGAGGACTTTATCTTTATAACGAGAATAATTCGAGTGAAAGTTCATAACGCCCCTACTTTACTGTAATGTCTGACGGATTCACTCCGTCACCGAAAGGATGACTCTATAACCATCCCATCAATTTCAGATTCTAGAGAAAACGATAATGCCTTTTGCGGGTAAACGAACCCTTTCCCGCGTTTTCCACCGGATCAACTCAATTTCAGAAATGACACTACGCACGTTCTGTATAAGATGCAAAAAATCCGATTATAATTGAGGACTTTATCTTTATAACGAGAATAATTCGAGTGAAAGTTCATAACGCCCCTACTTTACTGTAATGTCTGACGGATTCACTCCGTTACCGAAAGGATGACTCTATAACCATCCCATCAATTTCAGATTCTAGAGAAAACGATAATGCCTTTTGCGAGTAAACGAGGTTATTTTGCTTGAAAATCCACACGATTCCCTTTCTACGTTTCCGGTGCCACACTTTTTCGACGCATCTTTGAGGGAAAGCGATATAACTAGAAATGTTTGTGCAAATAATGATATTTCAATTAAGTTCTCAAAAGTTTTTTTTTCCGCGAAACATAACGGATCTTATGCATTTTCAAAAGGATCATTCAGTCCTTCGATTAAAGTCTCAAGAGAAAGCTAATTAAAACTGTGGTCTTGTGTTTGTAGAGAGGTTTTAAGAGACTATGTAATAAAGAGTCGGTTACAACATTTAGATCTTTGTTGTCTAATTGTCGTCGCCAAGAATTTTATCCCCTCTTCTGCTTTCCATTGTTATGCTTGTAAAGCGTTTGTAATACAATAAGATGACTAACTTGGCGCGTTGTTAAATGTTGTCTTGTGCTAAAGATTCGTCCTGTTCTCAAAACTAATGTGGTTGGTTTTCATACCGGGAAGTTGATATTCCCCATATGACTGAAATAAAGCGGAATGATTGTAATTACCGATTTATTCGTTACTTTGCCGAAAAGGGTAAATATTTTATGATTCTATCGTGTGACCCTGGCTTACTTCATAAACTCCGTGTTTTTCTGTACAAAATGATAGTATGTTTCATTACAAAACTTAAGCGAGCTTTTTGAATTCGCGAGATCATTGTCTCGAGAATAATAGCATAAATAAATTCCTCGCTATCAAAACCCGATTTACACTACACGAGATAAGGGGCCGAATAGAATACTATATTAAAATCCTCGTTAACGCAATAAATATCTCAGTTTTCGTCGTGTTCTGTTCAAATTTCCACAGTATGATTGTACCATAATTGGTATCTTTCCTTTTGAAATGGGGTCGGATCCGCAATAACAGGAAAAGGGGCCAAGTTACAATTTCAACAAAAAGTCTTGGTTAACACAATAAACCATTACGCTTCAAACTTTCAAAATGAATGCACCATAAAAGGGTCATTCCTTTCGAAATTTAGTATATTTTGTCAATCATCATGAGAAAAGTGGGCCATATGAAAGTTCCATTTTGAAAATTATAGTGTAGTTATCTTGGTATCTGATTGAGATTCATAAGGATCCTTTCCCGCGAAAGAACGAATTAGTCATCGAATCTGTTTGATTGAAGTTAAAGAAATATGTGCTCATCATTCTTTAACAAAACGCCAATCTCCACTGTCGATCTCATATTTACATCCATACCAAGAACTTGGAAGGCATTACGTCACTTTTATTTTCATCTTGACCAGATGCAATACAGTAAGACTTTGGGCATGCGTGCGGTCAACAAGGACATAATGCATATGGTAATGATTCTACCCGTTGAAATTATGCCTTTTGGATATGTAGGTGTCAGATTGTCGGTCGGTCAGTAGGTTGGATGTCAGTCGTTCGGGCTGTTACTTTTTCTTGTCCTCTCAATTCTCTTGAACTACTGATTAGTACAAATTTCAACAGTAAGTATAGAGTGAAGTTGTGTATGTACGCTCCATTCATTTTTTTCGAAGCTATGACTTTTTATATTTAATCCGGTTCGCTTATTCTTTTCAACGGCGGCCATGGAATGTTGAACGGCGGCCATAGAATGTTTGTAGCCTTACCTCAGAAAAAGAATTTCAGGAAAAAAAATGAAAACGCCTTAGCACGAGTTTAAGTTTCAGATTTTGCTTTAAACTCAGTCTTATAAATCTTACACCGATGAACCTTAACTCCCAATTGCTACGTAATCTATAAATATATGTCGCCTTTTCTTGAGACTGTTTCAAGACCTAATGGATTAGCATCTCTTTAATACGAATTGTCGAAAAGATCATTCGGCCATACATTATCTCGATATTTTGAAACGATTTCAGCTTTAACATTTACAATAGCAGCGAATTGAGTAATATTTTTCTTAGTTTGACGATTGAGTTTTGTACGCCTATACAAGTCTCTTCTATTCTTAATAAATTCGAAACCGTTACAGATCCTATTTAGGGACAGGTGTTTGTGAAATTATTTTCCAATACAAATCTAAAATAAGCTCGAATTCCTATCCAATAGGTTGTCATTTACTGACAGACGGTCAATTATCAAATGACCAGTTTAAAACAGATTAAGTCTAGAAAAGTGTTTTTCTAATGAATGTCATTCTTATACACAAAAATGGAAAATATTGAAATGGTCAGATTGTGCAATCCCGGTTGGTTCGAATTATTTTTATATGCAACCCTCCGTAAGGATATTGATAATCAAACAAGTGAAGAAGATTAAGACAGTCCATCAGGGAAACGGATAATTGATGAAACAATATCAGCACGTTACTACTTATTTTTCTTCGATAAGAATCAGAACCGATTTTTCGTCAAATTTGTATCAGCAATTACCGAATAATGTGACACAGTATCCATTAACGCAATGTCATACAACACAATTTTAGACTGGTCCAAATTTAAAGAAGTTGCAGACCACAGTTTGATGAGGATAGAAGTCCAAAAAAAGTTTTCTTTTTGAAAAGAAAACATTTTAATTGTGTTCGCACTAGTACTTAAGCAATCAACAATCACTCACCCTTCCACAATTAGATCTAAATGATCTTACCTAACACATCGCAAACATTGACAAAGTGAGTCATCTATTTTTGGTGCAAAATAGTACGAAATAACTAATTCTTTGGTACGAAATTACCAACGCATAGTACGAAAAAATCATCGCATGGTACGAAATAGCCATACAAATTATAGTATGAAATTGCTATAGTACGACATGACTGTATACCGAGATCCCCTGCCGAAGTTGGTATTTTCAACGAAGTGTCTCATTTTAAGATATATCATTGAACTATTATGGTGACCTTTAAACTATTCCTAAATTGGTTTCAATGTTTATAACTCAATCCATCTGGTAAGTCTGGTAAGCCCGCCAACATGTTTTAGCGAAACAGAATTGCTTGAACGATGTATAAAGAATATTTTGACGACGTATACTGAGTTATTCTCAACGCTCCTCTTGAGCATGTTGTACCCGAAAAAAAAAAAAAAATATATGCCAAAATATATTTTAAAGCAACCGATTAAAAGAGGTCATGTTCCGAACAAACCCAAATAGACTTTGATCTGTGAACTGTCTGAATATTATTTCTCAGTGACACAGTCATTATATTGAATTATTTTGAAATCTACCTACAACTATAGAAGAATTTTAACATTGAAAGTCAACCTATATCCTTGGTCGTCCTGGGGCTATCTAAAATAATGTTTCGAATGGCACGGTTTCACACGACGGAGATATATGCCAAAAAATATGCCAATTTACTTTGGAATTCGTCTTAAATGTAGGAGTCTTGCTCTGTGACAATCTCAGACGGAAGTACACGGACGTACAGACAAATACCAAAACGATATCCCTCCGCAGATCGGCGGGTATGAAATATTATAATTAAGCTAAAGTATGAATATTATTTCCATGACAAAGACAGCTCGCAAAAAATGTAATAATTTCAAATTCAGGTATAACACCTAGTTCTACTTCTGATCAAAGGTTGGGTAAATAAAAGAAATAATTTCTTACACATTCTTTAATACTTTCGACCCGATACTTTGAACCTTCATTTTTGAAATTACAGCGATAATTATCTGCGGCTCATTATTTCAATTCCGCGACTATTTAAAAAGGCATAAACGATAGGGATCATTATATCATATGTAACTCATTAAAGCGGTACTAAGACGGTTCCAAGCAAATAACATTTTGATGTTTCTGTCGTTTTGTTTTGACTGACACATGTTTTCGTATATATAAAAAAATAACCTTAGAAAGACTAGTATTGAATTGGATACAAATCGATTTATTCAAAAAATTAAAACAATAACAACAAGGAATGACACTGAATGATAAGGCTGATGATGATACATCAACTCGTAAGAGAGGGAGAAAATACTTTTTTCTATTCGATTGGTTCCGGGCTCCGTCTCAAGGAAAGCAAGAATATGATCCAAAATCTGTTCCTTCAGATAGGAAATAGTGAGTATATGTGGGGGCATAGAAGTGCCGAAAACTACCAGAAAAATGACGTGAAAAAATTGGCGGATATTAAGTTATTTATTTCAGTCCATTTTTTCGTTAATATAATTGTCACGTCTCTTTTCATCTACACTGTAAACTCACTTCATATTAACTCAACGTGTATTTCGTCATGGAAATGCTCTGGAACTGCCACTACCTTTTATACAACTTCGACGAACAAATTGCGAATATCACGTTGGTTTATAACGAAACTTTTATTTTTTAAGATACCAGATAACCATGTTTTATCATGTTAACGCTTCGGAATTGTCACCACCTATCAGGTAATGAACACGAGAAAAATGGCGGATAACACGTTTATTTTTTTCATAACATGTAATCTTTTATGAAATATTATAATAATTATGACAAAATTTCACGGTTGTTTAGTGACAACACTTACTGCAATATTTTTATTTTTATAAATATAAATTCTTTAGCAAGTCATGACAGTTCAAAAGCACCACCAAATCAATGTGAACGTGAATATAGGATATTTTGCAAAGCGGAACTATCATAGAAATAACTTCATAGCCGCAATGTCTTTCGTGAAAAGATATCTAGTAAGTGGTAGCAAGCGCGACACCGATTATTTAAAAACTGATATCTGGATCTTGACAAAATAATAGTTTTTAAGAAGAATAACGCTTCATCCACTTTTTTGATAATCTATTTGGTAAGTGGTTGTAGTTCTATACTACCTTCGATATAATTTAACTTTAATTTATATTCACTCCATGTAATTTGCCATATATCAACCCTTCATTTATGGTGTTTATATTTTGATAAAATGTGCTTAATCATAATACCCATTTTCCAATTTTCAAAGGATAACACCTTCGTGAAAAAACAATCCCGTTAAATCTCTTACGTGTGGAAATGGATTAATTGTTTGATATGATGTGATGTGAAAGGTAATGGCTAAATCAAAGAAAAATGTTATTGGTCAAAATGTATTTACAATTACTTATTAATTTACAACTACTTATTAATTTACTTTTTCGTTTAATTCAACTCAAACAGAGATGTCTTATCATCTCAGGAAGTTCATTTGCCATCTTCGCAAAATGAGCAGGCACTTCATATTTAATGAATCATACATGTTCCCTATAGTCAATAAGAAACGGTGACTTTTTATTTCTTCTTCCTCGAAAATGTTTGGAAAAATAGTACTAAGGAATGAAAAATTGTTCGATTGTCTAGTTAATGCTTTTAACACATATATATTTATATATACATTCTTCCATGAGGAGAATGATTCATTAATATTCATACTTAAATGGTTTTGCCTAGACTTTGTCAATCCACTGATAGTCTCTGTCCACATCGATTGACATTTGAAATTATTCATTTAAACCGGAACTGGACTTTGGCCTCGGATGTTTATATATCTGTATCGTTTGTTTGCTACACAACGCTTTTCCATATAAGGACGCTTTTTGACGCCCCTTTAGAAAATCAATTGTGAAAACATTATGGAAAATGAGAAATTGCTTGTTTTCATAAACTTGAAATCGGTTTCGGCACCTCCTTTCAATTCGGACAATTTTAAATATTTATCGTTTGGGAAAGGGTTAAACATTGTGATTATATCTTATTTAGGTTAAAGTTACGACGTTCTGTTTGCCAACCTTTGACTTGCCTCTTATTGAATATCCCTGACCATGTTTTACAAATTAATTTCGTTTATTCGGCATAGTCAAACGTAATCAATGGTGTCTAACGCCATTTCTGCATTCTGATTAGATGTTTTCATACCCTCATGAAAAATTAACCAATCGCGGCTGTCAATCAAGGAATATATCGACCAACCAAACCCGGAAACTCGGAATTGAGATTTAAGCTCCAACATTTGTCGCGAATCATATTTGTTGTTTGGCAACATATACCTCATAACTACAGATAATTATTTATCCCAGAGTTACGACGTTAATGTCACCAACCAACCATTATATTTTTTGTTACGTGTTGCTTACCTTAGTTCTTGCAAAATAACGCCGTTTAAAACCGAAGTAGGAGTTCCTATATGAGTCAATGAGCGTAAAAAAGGAGTAATGAGACGGGGCCGGCGATTGGTCATTTATTTAGAGAAATGAACTGTCTGTTTTTAGCCCTTGTACACAGATAAGTTAAGAGTATTCTCAAATTGGTACAATATTTGATAATTTGGTAGTTATGCTTCGTATATGCCTGTTATACATCATAGTGTGAGAAATTGGGATATTTTTTGTTAAAATTTGTTGATGAACGTAAAAAAGATAGTTTAGATCCTATTTTCTTGATAAATGCGATATTCCGAAGTTGTCTTTACATTTCAAGAAGATGCGTCAAACCAGAAAACAGTAAACTTGGACGCAGAACTTGTGATGACACAAACAGTTTTGTTGAACTTATTGAAAAGTAAACTGTTTGAAATGGCCGTTTTTCAATTCCTTCTATGTTAAATCTGATGTCTTCATGTTCATAAATATTAAAACGGTCTGGAGTTTCTGGTCGATTGAAATAATATTGAATTGAACAATGTTACAAACAATGAAAATTTATCATCTAAAAACAGTTGTCGTATTTAAGTATAGTAAAAGAAATCTTACGAAATCGTTTGATTTAGAATTATAGATGCTTGTATGAAATAATTTACATCAAACGGCATTTCGACATTTTGGAATTTTAAGGATTTAAAATGCTATATTGACCTAGCTCCACCTAGCTCAAGATTTGTCCATTTAACATTCTGCCCGACAGGAAACTCCATACAATTTCGTGTCCCAGACAAAACCGTATAATATAAATTTTGCAATTACATCCAGTGCAAACGGCAACAAAAATGTTCTCGTTACATTTTATTCTCTCGTAAAATCACATATTTGAAATGACATCATTGTTTAATAAGCATGTGTAAATATGGCAACTTTTTCGGATGCCTCGCACATACAGTTAGTTTGGCATTATTTATCAAATATTCTTCATTTAAAAAATATGATAGAAATGGTAGAAATGTTACAAAGACTCGTTTTATCATTTGAAATCGGTCATCTTTACTTGAAAAGATATTGCCAAAGTTAAATATCTTTTTAATAGAAACATTATCGAACCATCGCCTACCATTCAAAAGTACGTTCCAGAGAAAAAGCCTTTACCTTCAGAGAAGTACCAGCCTCAAGGGCTTGTCAATAGATATGTCAATCAAAAATGTTATTGGTCTTTACTGTTAACCTTAAAAATATGGAATCTCAAAAAGTTACCATTCGAAATGTATGACCTTGAATAAAAAAGAGTTGGATTCCCTTTTACAGCCATACAGCTGTAAAGTTGAAGACTACATCACTTACCTGGCAAAATTTAAAACCTCGTTTTTGTCGGTAATTGGACAAAGAAACAAACAGACATATAGGCACGACGTAACTTGCTCCCTCAACATGACGATGTAACATAGAATTAAATATTTATTAGTTCAATCATTTATATACACTTACCTGTCATTCATTAGTTATAAAAACTCGATGATGAAACGTGGGGTTTTTATGGCACAGAGACTTACTTTTGTACCGATGGTGTGAACGTTACAGTCTTATCAAATTAACAGAAATACTAACAGCGCCAAGATTTTAAACAAACCATCCTTTCCGGACGTACAAAAAACAGTTTTGTAAGATCTAAAGTAGATGAATCACAAAAATTGACAGTAGCTCAACCACACAATATGATAAAGATATTTCTAATGCCCTCGTCAGTCGAGCATCTACCAGCATTGGAATGCACCTTCGTGACATGAAGAGGCTACATTAAAAATGAAATGAATAAATAAAATAGAATAAACGAACTAAAGAAGGTCATAGGAAATCTAGGGCGAGATAAAGACTTTCCCTACATGACTACTATGTTAAGTCATAGAATAACTTTTTGGTATATGACTCAATTTTTGTTTTACTCGAAAATAGAAGTTTCTTATATTCAATCAAATATAGGATTAAATAAAATTGTTTATTTCAGAGATAATTGAATTTATCTTTAATACAAAAGCAGAGTTTTGTGTAGTAAACGAATAGTACTACAAGTTTTAACGATCTTACAATGTACTTATTCAACGCAACAAACGTTGAAAATTATGAAAACGAATATCAAGAAATGGTTCAATTCGCATGTGTATGATAAAGATTGATGCGACTTTGATCATTCAGAAGAGAGAAAATAACCCCAAACAGTGAGTTTGTCCTACGTTAAATTCACAGGTTTAATTAAACAAATGTCATTTAGATGAAAACATTTAAAAGGAAATCATAAAAAGAATAGTTTAGCAGGAATAACATTAAAATTCATCTCTAAAGGTTACATATTTCAATTTCGTATGGAAAATAATCTACATCATTTATTCTGATCTACGTTTTTCGACAAATGATTTAACATTTATGTTGTATATCGCTGTATACAATTTATCTCCTCGGGTAACGTTTGATGGGAAAACAAATTCTAAGAAATATTCCAATAAGAAGTGGGAAATTCGTAATGTATTAACCTCACTTATTTTTGGCAGTCTTTATTTTTTTTCAGATTAATCAAATGATTAAAATCCTTCGAGAGTAACCTTATACTAGTATATGCGGAAGTTAACATTCTTTTATTCCCGATGTTACCCTATACTCAATTTGTTAGGAACGGACTAACGGGCCAACATTATTTGGGTAAAAAAATAGCCCACAGAGATTTTTCTAACATTTGGTCCTATTAAATTAATTTCCCCACCCTGTTAGGTAATATTGAACTAGTCATTGAAAATTAAGACACTTATATTGGACTAAATTAAAACTATAAAATGAAAAAATGCCCCCCCCCAAAAAAAAAAAAAACAAAAAAAACACACACACACACACAAAAAAAAAAAAAAAAAAAAAAAAACTCCAACAACAACAAAGATCAAGAGTTCTCACAATTATTTACAAGTCTTCCACATCGTAATAGGTTTTGACCCCACATTACAAAATATTAAATGCCCAGCCGCCGTCATAGCGCAGTTGGTAGCGCGTCGGACTGTCAATCTAGAGGTCCCGGGTTCGATTCCCGACGGCGGCACTCATCCTTTCTGACTATTTGTCTCTCACCAATAGGTCGATAATAGTAGACCTATGTGGGAAAGCAGCTGGGGGCTAGGAAAGGATGTAGTGGTAGTACTGGTGTGAGAAATACCAGGAATCCATTGTTAGGTGCTCCAGCCGCCGCGATATGACTGAAATACTGTTAAAAACGGCGTTAAACCCCAATCAATCAATTAAATTTCCAAGATATTAAAGACAATAATACATGACAAGTTCGTTGAGAAACATCGAAATTAAGGCTCAACAAGATGACTAAAGAAGTAATTTACGCTTTTAGATCACATATTGCACTTTGGATCATGCGAGCTTAAGGGAGATGTTTGAGAAATAACAAAGAAAAAGAAACACGTTTTATAATATTACCTACGGTCCGGAAGTGAAATACACCCATTTAATATTTTTGATATTACACGGGTGATTTTACACTAATGTCATAAATATGAAAAAAACAAAAAAACAAAAAAAACAATTCTATAATAACATAACCGCCAAAACAATGTCATGGTGCATCTAATTGTGTTATTTAGAAAACGGCGTTATATGTTTCTCCAAATACCACACATCGATGAATTATATTAATTTTTAGAGATTTACTGCCAATAATTAAGTTTATTTTATAAATAGAACATCAAATTTGTGTTCATAAAATCCTGATTGTGTTAAACTCGCCATCTAAATAGATAAAACTGGACAGAGCGACGTTTTTTTCGGTTTATAGACATCACATGGTCGGGATTGGCTTTAAAATTTGATAAATGTTAATTAAAATGAGACCTAAAATCTCAGAGTTCGACTGCCAAGTTGTTATTTCAACTTCCGAAGTACTAATAAACTGTCAAATTTGCCCAATGAAAGAAAAGAAAATTCCATAGGTGGCATACGATGACAGCTTCTTCCATACTTCTATATTGACACATGACATCCTCAGATATTGATTTGCTCATATGCTTGAAAAATGTAAAGATAATTTAGACTTAATTAATGACAATAATTTATATAAAGATAACTATGATCTATCTTATATAAATATCATCTAAAGAAATGCTGATAAGTGCTTCATTTTCATATCGCTCTCAGACTTTACTACGTAAACCTTTTTGTAATAAACTACGCATAATGGAAGGAATGTATCGGTATCAAAGTTTTATTAATAATGAAAGTTATCATGGTTCAGAGAAATAGGAATACCTTTGATGTAGTAATATCAAGGCATTTTAGCAAAAAAAGTAGCCTCAAGCGAGCACACCATAGTGGCTAACCTTTTGGCCAAAATTAATATATAAAAAGACATA
This sequence comes from Fragum fragum, assembly GCA_946902895.1. NCBI lineage: Eukaryota > Metazoa > Mollusca > Bivalvia > Cardiida > Cardiidae > Fragum > Fragum fragum. Next base: position 50,307,582 of record OX336379.1, read on the forward strand.
TTCGAACCAATTTCAGGACATTTGACCAAAATATGGGTGACCAATTCAAAAAATTCGAACTTATTCGAGTTTCAACACAAACATCCTGAAGACTTTTGTTCTAGAACTAGCGCCACTAGATTGCACCTAAGACCTACGCTAGACGACGGACGATGTACACACAGCTAGATAACTTTTGCAAAAAAAAAAAAAAAATGTGAATTTTGAACTAAGTGTCTTAAGAATAGCTATAACTAATCAATAAAGAAAACAATATTAGAGAATATAATTGAGTATTCTATTTCAAAGTTTAATTCAATCAGTATCTTCTAAAAAACAAGAGGGCCAAAATGGCCCTAAATCATTCACATGAGAAAGTCAAATGAGCCCGGTCCTGTCACGCTCCCATTTTTTTCAAAATCAAAATTTCACAAATTTTGAAAAGGACAACAACAGGAGCATTCCAGAAAAAATTGGTCCAATTCGGCAACATGGTTTAGGAGGAAAAAAATCCATAATTTCTCGATAGTCAGAAAAGCCCGGCCCAACCACGCCTACATTCTTTCCGGAATCCAAATTTCACAAACAAGTTTTGAACATGGTCACATTAGGAACATTACAGCCAAATCTGGTCGAAATCGGCCAAATGATAAGGGAGCAGATGATTTTTAAATATTAAGTCCACGACTAATAAGCCCAGCCCTGTCACGCCCACATTTTTCGCGAATCCAAATTTCACCAATAAATTTTGAAAGAGTCACGTAAGAAGCTTTCCTACCATATTCGTCCTTATTCGCCCAGTGGTTAAGAAGGAGATGATTTTCAAATATTTTTTTCCATGACTTGCCCTTCCACGCCCCCATTTTTTCGCGAATCTAAATTTCACCTGCAAGTTTTTAATAGAGTCCCATAAGGAACACTCCTGCCATATTCGTCCAAATTCACCCAGCGGTTAAGGAGGAGTTGATTTTTCAACGACTTATACCATCACTTCTCTTACTCGTCATAGCGCAGTCGGTAGCGCGTCAGACTCCCGATCTTTATAATGGAATAGCATGGGTTCGATCCCCGGTGGCGGCACATATCCTTTCCGACATTTGTCTCTCATCAATGGGTGGATAATCGTAAACTTAAGTGAGATAGCAGCTGGAGGCTAGGAAAGGATGTAGTGGTAGTGAGAAATACCATGAATCCATTGTTAGGTGCTCCAGCCGCCACGATATGACTAAAATACTCTTAAAAGTGACGTTAAACCCCATTCAATTAATCAATCTCTGAGTCTGATAAGCCAGGCCCTGCAATGCCCCCAATTTTTCGCGAATCAAAATTTCACAAACAAGTTTTGAAAAGAGAGACTTAAGGAACATTCCTGCCATATTCGTCCGAATTCGCCAAGTAGTTAAGAGGAGAATCAAAATTTAACAAACAAATTTCAAAAAGGTTCATCCTAGAAACAATACTGTAAAATTTGGTCCAAATCGGCAAAACTGTTAAAGAGAAGTATATTTTTAAAGAATAATTTAATATTTTTTTTTAATTCTGCTAAGCCCGGCCCTGCTACGCCCACATTTCTTCAAAATTACAGTTTTTGAAAACGGTCACCCGCGTCATATCCCTGCAAAAGTTGATCCAAATCAGCCAATTGGTTGAGGAGGAGAAGATTTTCAAAGAAATATTCCACGATTTCTCTAAGTCTGATACACTCGGCCCTGACACGCCTACATTTTTTCGCAAAATATAAATTTCACGAGCAAGTTTTGAAAGGGGTCTCTCAAAGACCCTTCCTGCTAAATTGAACCCTAATTTATGCAGGTGTTTGGGAGGAGAAGATTTTTATAGAATTATTTCTCTAAGCAAGCCCGGCCCTGCTACTCCCATATTTTTTCAAAAAAACAAAATGTCATAAACAAGTTTTGAAAAGGTCACCCAAGGCAGATCCCTGTCACATGTGGTCCAAACCGGCCAATTGGTTTATGTAGAGAAGTTTTTATAGAATTATTTCATAATTACCCAAAGTCTGATAAGCCCGTCCTTGCCACTCCCACTTAAAATTTCGCGAATCAATCTTTCTATGAATAAGTTTTGAAAAGGGTCACCCAAGGAGAATTCCTTGCAATTTTTTTTTTCAAATAAGCCTAGTGATTTAGGAGGAGAGAAATTGTTGACGACGAACGACGCCTATGGAAGACGGACTGACTTATCCTAAAAGCTCCCCTTGAGTACGTTGTGCTCAAAAGAGATAAAAACGGTGCGAACGTATTGGTTTACCGTCCCTCCATTATAACGGTTTCATAGTCATGATCTAACAATCTATTCAAATGATTTGTATCTCCTGTCGACATCTTCGATTCTTCGATTCCAATGCTTGATGTCTACGAGACGCCTATGAAATCCGCTCAACGGGAACCAAAGTAGTACATTTTTTGTAGCTAGACATTTTTTGTCACTTTGAACGCTGACATACAGACTAATCTAAGATCGTTAGAAAATCCTTGAAATTTATTCAAGGCCTCACTTTGAGAATAAAATCAGTCTACGATTCATCAGCCCAGTGTACAATCAACGGAATGTCTTAGTGCACTTAGCAATCACTACTTTTCTAAAGCCGTTCAAGGTTTTACAAACTTCCAATTCTTTTGACGAAAAATATTTACCAATTTTACATATCAGTGAAGCTTATCGCCATTCTCTCTAAGGCTATTTTAGGTATATTTCTGTATTAGGAGCTACTGACGGTTAAAGATAGCTATGAAAATAAATCTGTGTTGTGCATACACCATAATGAATTTTGACGGGAGCCACCTGACTGATGAAATGATACTTCAAAAAAGCAGTACCGAAAAAAAAAAAAAAAAAAAAAAACTAAACCGGTAACATTTTATGATGCAGAAATCGGTAATATAGAAACAACAAAGAGAACATCAAAAAACCCTACGATTTTGACATCTGATCGAAGGATTAATAGGTTGAATGCTCCTGACTGGAAGAATTTGAAAGGAAGTCAATTTTGTAGTTGTTTTATTATTCTTATACGATATTTTTTAGTTTCCTGTCAACAATGTTGATAAAACTACATGTAGATATCATAGAAACATTATACATGTATGAGATACATTATTTTCCATGTTCATCATTTTCATCTAAAGGAATGGCTTTTACGACAAATCGCTGCCATCAATCAAACAATTGTTTACCATTCAAATCTACTATATTTTACCCAAAGTGAACCTTGTACTCCAATATTGGTTGACATTAATGTAAAGCAATTATGTTACTTCAGTGACATTTTTCATCTGTAGTTACGACGCTTAGGTCGTGAACTGATCATTTTATTTTTCGTTACATTTGAACATAAAACTGAACATAAATTTTGCAAAGTTACGTTTTTTAATATTTAGTTAGAACTTCCTGTTGGAGTTCGGTGGGTGTGATAAGTGATTTGTCAATCAAAGGGTGGTCTTATGTTTATTCCAAGACTACTTTCAGCTATTTGAAAACAAAAAGAAATTTAATCAACAACCTTTGTTACTTTGCATTTTAATAATTATAAAAAAGAAAGTAAATAATTTGCGACAGTGTGGAATCTTCAGTTGCCCCTTTTACGTAAAGTAACGTCGGAGTTAAAATTTATTTCCGTAAAATTTAGTTGAATATTGATCTTTCAAGAAGTGACTTAAACAAACGTTGACTGGAAACTGCGAAGAAAATCAGCACATTTGACAGATCCCAGAGGGTTTCAAATATTTATAGGGATGTATCCATTTTATTTGTCACATTAAAAATTTCAGTAAATGATTTTACGGATGCAAGACCATCATGTAGAAAGAATATACTATGCGCAAACTTAATGATCCTTTGGAAAATAAAAAATGGGGGGATATAGATTCGTCAACATAATTTAATCAAAGCACTGAAAGAACTGTGAAATTGAAATTCGGTGAATGCAACACAATCTATGGAAATTATCCTTGAAAATAAGTATTAAGTTTCTGAAAGAGCGAACGCACTTTGATTTTGACGTCTGTTTGAAAATGAATTGAGGCTTTGATGAAACTTTTTGAGTTTTCTATGAAATTTGATCACGTGATTACCAAACAAGGAGATACATTGGTTTCCAAATAAGCAAACACCATAGCAACTAAAACAGCGACAGATTTATACTGTCTTAGAATACACCAATCGATTTGTCAACAGCAAGAAGACCTGAAAAGTAATCCTGCCTGTATTCGTATCTGAGTGATCAGAACCCAGAATCACTTGCTTGTTTCAATTTTCCGGTTGTGTTAAAACAAAGTTGAAAATGCTTCGGATTGTAACTTAAGAATGGATTTGGCTGCGTCTCGCAAAATTAATATGTAAAAATTGAACTTCTAACCCTTGTGACAAACTATGGCAATTTATGAAGTCGGGCGAAATGGTACTATAATCGCTTTCACGAAAGACATGAAGAATATATTGTATTTCAAACTACATACCTTTTTGACAATCGTTTACTTAAACTGTTACTTAATACAGCCGTTTTTCAAAGTCTTGGCAAACTAGTATATAAAAAAGACTTATTTATGGTTTTGCAAATATAACATACGCTCAAGTGGTATTTGTTAGAAAGACGCAAACATGGCGCACCCAAGTAACCTACGAAAAAATAGAGAAGATGACTATAGAAAGTTCGTTATAGAAACTATTTTTGTCTGAACGTTGTTGTTATAATTAAAGTCCTTGTAAGTTAAAATGGTTTACATATTTGCCAAAAGTGGCATGTATTGTTCTAGCAAATATAATTATTGCACTCGTTATGTACCCGGAAGATACTCAAGGTTTGAAGACATGCCGATGGCAAACGAAAAGGGTACATATTCAGTTTTCATCGAACTGTAGGCCACTGTTACCGAAAACAATGCCTAATGAAGACAATTTCAATATAGGAGATAAGATCAAAATCAGTTATACTATTTGTTTTGAATAATTCGGATATATGACATTAGTACCTTCATTACTCAAATATAAACAAGTAATTTCGTATAAAGGATATCCTTAGAAAATTTTAGGATTATATATAGACATATATCTTTATGGTTTTAACATTACTCCCATTTCTTTTTGCTATTCGAAAATAGATCATGCTAGCCAAGTTTCGTAGCGATTATATTGTTTGTTTGAATGAAGTTTTACGCCGCCTTCAAAAATCTTTCAGTTATATCGCGGCGGCTGGAGCACCTAACAATGGAATCCTGGTATTTCTCAAACCAGTACTACCATCACATCCCTTCCTAGCTTCCAGGTGCTATCCCACAAAGGTCTACGATTATCGACCCATTGGTGAGAGACAAATAGTCGAAAAAGGATGAGTGCCGCCGTCGGGGATCGAACCCGGGACCTCTTGATATACAGTCCGACACGCTACCAACTGGGCTTTGACGGCGGTTGTCGTAGCGATTATAAGTGAAATTGTTCCCTGTCAATTATAAAGTTGTGTAAGGTCATGAAATGGAACAATATTCCTCTTTGGAGAGGTTACAGGCCGGAAAGTAATGGTCGCCACTGAGAGGATGGACACGAAGAAATTTTAGGGAAAAAAACACTTAATTACAAATATGAAGGACACTGATATAGGCACTGACAAACATTCTTTTATTATATCCATTGTGAATCAATGGAGTATAAACAAGGTTCGAGTTACTTACCATGGAAGGTTCAATAAAAACATGACATCACAACCAACAGCTATTGTTTCAAAAACAATAAAGATAGTTTCCTATTCTTATATCTCTTTGTTTAAATTGCGTTGGTCTCAGGAACCCTTATCAAAACTTCAGAACTTAATTAGGCGATTTCGCAATTTGTATTTTGATTATTTAGACAACAGGTCTACAATTACAAATTTAACGAAACACTACTTTGTTTGGTTTTTTGCATCGCGTATATATCCACGGCTAATACACCAAGGATATTTCTTTATTATCGAAGACTAAAGACTAAGAATTAATAAATGAAAATCGCATTTTCAGTTATCGAATTGTCTTAAAACTATCATATACCCAAAGTCAGACTATATTGTGCAAGCGACCTCTTTAAATTGTTTTATTGACCTCGCTGCTATCAACCATTCATTGATTTTTTTGAAAGATAAAATTCATGCCAAAGCTATATGTTGATATGAAATCAATGTCTATGAACTGTACAACGATGAAAATAAGACCTTGTTTTTCAAGGTCATGAATATGCACATATAACAAAACAAGAAAATGTTTTTTGCTAGAATTTCTTATCTAAAGAAGTTTCATATCATTGAACATAATATATAGTTTGTATCATTGCGGGGTTTACTCGTACTTCCTTCGTATCATCAGCACTATTCTGGGGCTGTAATATGTGTTGTCAAAGGACAAACTCATCTTGCCGGTGGCTCGCCTGGTATTCTTTCCTTCCTTTCCTTTGATATTACGAGCCAACTGACCACAAGACAAAGTCAGACAGGGCAAAACAAGTTGCAAAGTATAGGGAAAATGAACAGATATAATGTATTTCTTTTGGCCAAACCAGAAACTCCCAAAGAACACCATAGGCTTATATACTGTAAAGTAGGGAGGTGGACATAAGTAATATAAAGCCAAAAATGTCCATATATAAGAGGAGTTCAGTTGCTAATTTCGTTCAGAAAGCCCACTTAATAATTCATGAACATCAGAATAATTAACGGTCTTCCATGCTGGAGGACAGCCTGTGTAATTGGAGCCCGAGAAATCGTTAGAGTAGTAGCACTTGCCTTTGTAAATCAGTGAATAGTGATTAAGGAAAGCCAACTTTAGTTTCGCTTTTCTGTTCATATTTCCACGAACAAAATTCTGAGCATGAATCGTTTTAGTATGCCTGCGCAGAAAGTAGATTCATGGATTTTTATTTAAACCTAGCAAAATACCTCGACAAATACTCAGTCAGTTTATTTTCAATGATAGTCGTGTCTACACAGTATTTAGTACTCTGATATATATTAGGTGTTTCGTCTATCATGTACTCTTTGTTAGAGGAACAACGCTCTGTAATTGAGGTTCTGGTTGCAGAAGGGGTAAAGCCCCGCCACATCTTTAAGAGGCTTTAAAATATTTTCTGATAAATGTGCATCAAGTTTAACCTTCTACAACTGGATTTCTCAGTTTCGTGAAGACAGAACAAGAGTTTGTGACAGGCCTAAGACTGGCGGTCAGCTGAGGCGGTGATCCAAATAATGGTAGCAAATGTCAAAGCTAATGTCAACAAGAATCGTCGGGTAACCTTGAAGGATGTTGCCTGCAAGCTTAACATCGGTAAGGCATCGGCGTACAAGATTTTACACAAACACCGAGGCATGAGCAAAGTAATTGTAAGGTGGATGCCTAGACAGCTGTCCGCCGATCAAAAGGCAACCAGAGTAACCAATGAAAAGAACTTTTAAGTCGTTTAAAACGTGAAGGATATAAGTTTTTGGCCGCTTTATCACTGGAAATGTTGTGTGGGCTCATTTTCCGAACCTGAGATAAAAGCTCAGTCAAAGCAGTGGAAACAAGCTCGTTCTCGAACTCCTAAAAAGTTTAAGCTGTCCCCTTCTACTGCTAAAGTCATGCTTGTTGCCTATTAGGATTCGTGTGGAATGATACTTACCCAACTCGTGCCAAATGGGCAAACCGTTACTGCCAAGTACTAATTCTGAAATATCTCGGAGAAAAGCTCAAGCAAATATTCCGAGGTTAGCAAATAAAAATGTCCTCATTCTTCACGATAACGCCCCCATACACCCGCAGCTAAAGTGGAGGCTATCAACTCTTACAAATGACAATTATTGTCACCACCTTTTTATAACCCAGATCTCGCCCCTGACTTTAATTTGTTTCAGAACTGAAAATATTGCTTTCTGGAAAGTAATATTGAACCAGGGCGGCTTTGATATCTGCTTTTATACAGTGCCTTAAACATATGCCTTCGTCATGGTTCACAGTGGGAAAACAAAAGCCCCCGCGAAGATGGCAAAAGTGTGTAGACTTAGGTGGAGAATATTTTGAAAAAGTGCAGATTTTTTTTATTCAAAATGTTGAATGATTTTCGAGAACGAGTAAAAAGTCCGGACATTTTTTGACCGTCCCTCGCATATCTGAATGCCGAAGATAACTACATTTATCAACCATTTCTTTCAAACAAAGTCTTATTTTTCAATCATGCATATTATCTACACATTTGAAGAAGACGGTCAATAGAATGTGAACACCATTAATACTATGATCGTCAAACATTGATCTTGTAAATCTGTTCTTTAGTAGAAAAGTTTGAGGATAACTCCGATTTCTACTAAAATGTAAAAAAAAACAGGTATTCTTGGGCGTCTGACATGACAATCAAATGTATAAGGCAAAATTAAACGTTAAAATTAGTGAGGAAAAAACATAAAATTAAGTCGGCGGGGCTTATGAATTTTCATTCAAGGTTGTTCCTATATGAAAATATTTAGTAAATTACAATCCTTAATCAAAAGATAATCTAAACAAAAAGAAATAACAACAACAACAAAAGAAGAAAAAGCTGATTGACGTAGAACTATTTATCTTTATAAAATAATTTTCTGCTTTTTCTTAAATAGATGCTTTTAAATTAAGCATTTTATGTGATTGCCGTGCTTTGTTTTCTTCTCTTCTAAACTTTCTGTATCTTTTAAACATAACTTTTTAACTTAGGAACATGAAACAACTTTGAAGTGCACTTTATTTACACGCAGAATATCTAAAAAAAAAAAAAAAAAAAAAATAACAATTATCCCTTTATAACCTACAAGCTAAAACAACTCTTTTAATCAATATTCTTAACAAAAAAGTAGAATATAGCCTTTTTTCGACCTTATCGTGTAAATGTGTTCATATGCAAGATTTAATGAAATTTTACAAGAAATATTCATATGATTCAGATTAATCTCCCGAACTGCATTCAAAAAATAATGTGTAAAAACTACTTTAAATCCTTCTGAAAAACACGATTAAGCTTTCATGGTAGACATCGTTTAAAAAAACCCTTCGAAATCGACCATTTCTGCAAAAATCCATCCCAAACCGACCATGTTTGAAACAATATCTTCGAAACCGACCATATTTGAAAAAGGATCCATCCAAAACTGACCACGCTTGACAAAATACCTCCTTAACCGATCATATTTGAGAAATTCCACCAAAATCGACCATGTTTAAAAGAAAAATCCCTCCGAAAGTGCGTTTTTGACATTAACTTGACCGTGAAATTTGAAACAAAAACCTTTTTCTTGTTTCTTGCACAACGTTGACCATTGCTGACCTATTATAACAAATTGCTGCATAAACATGATAACTTTAAAACTCTTTGGATTTTTCCAAACTAAAAAAATTCATGAATGCAACTATGCCATCTAAATTAATGATTCATAAAAAAGCAAAATTTAAAGTAATATGTAACCCTACTATACAATCTAGCAAAGATGGTACCAAATAAATAGCGACATTAGTACAATTTCAGTCGGCGATGTAATGCATTTAGATTGAGTCACAAACACTCCTTTACCCGTCAAAGCGATAAAAGATTGTATATCCAATATACACACACAAGACTATTTCTCTCCTGCATAGAGAAGAGAACCAGAGCATCTCAAGTACAAAGCTCTGTTTCAAAGTATATTACCCCAACCACTTTTGACAAAGCATAGACAAAATACAGAAGGTAATTACAAGAAAGATTTTGTCAGCAGACGTATGATAAGTTTGGAAAAATCGAAGTTATCAAAGAAAGGGCCCTAATGGACCCCCTTCTTTAAAACATCAGTCTTCTTGTTGCTGAAGGGCTTAACGAATGTATTTAATTCAATTTCTACTGCCGCCGTCATAGCGCAGTCGTCAGCGCGTCAGACTCCTAATCTTCAGTCATGTGATGTCAAAGGTTCGTTCCCCGGCGGCGGCACATATTCTTTCCAACATTTGTCTATCACCAATGGGTGGATAATTGAAAACCTAAGTGGGCTAGCTGCTAGAGGCTAGGAAAGGATGTAGTGGTAGTACTGGTGTGAGAAATACCAGGAATCCATTATTAGGTGCTCCAGCCGCCATGATATGACTGAAATACTGTTAAAAGCGGCGTTCAACCCAATTCAATCAATCAATCAAATTTGTGTATTATCTTTTACCAATTATTGAATTAAAACTTGATATAGTTAGATAATTTTTATTACACTCATTACATTGTTCCTCAAAGCCGGTGAGTCAGTGAAGAAAAAAAAATTAAATATGTTCAATGCCAATATGAAGAAAATGAATTCGTGCTATTTACGTCATTGAGTAACCAGCTTCTATGCTTGTTACCGAGCTTAAGAGTTTCATTTTTAGAATCAACAGAAGCAACACAATATGTCATTACAACGTATAGCTTTAAAGATAAAAGATCTGTATCCAAAAGGGCGGGTATGAAGTGTCTTGGCTATTGTTACTTCTAGTGAAATTTCCCTAAACACCTGCCGGCTCAACTACTAAGATTTACTTGACCTGATAAAAATTTAGTTACGATTGTAGTAGCCTTTGGCAGGTCTCGTTTTAGTACCAGATTTCGGTATTTGTAACGATGACAAAGAACAGACACTGCCCATCTCGATCTGAGGAATCATTGTTTATTTTTAAGCCCTCTTAATACTAACGCATTTTAGGTCACAAGAGCGCAACGTGCCCAATGTGAGCTTTTGTGGTTTAGTGTTGACTTTCGTCTGTGGGTCGTCAAAAGTTACCAAGATATAAATATCTCCTTAAGGTCAAATCTTTGAAAAAATTGTCGTCTTGTGTTTTTTCACAAGCTGGAAATTTTGTAAAGCAGGCAAAGAATACAACTTTTTGAAGACTGACCTCAGAAAACAGTTTTTGTTTGTTTTTCTGAAACCACAGATTTTGGTGTAATTTACTTCAAAATACGTTGCACTGTTTTTCCTAGATATATTCTTCAAAACCTTTAAAGGTCAGTCAAATTTATTAGAGGAAAAGTTCACAAGGTCACGTGCCTATCAAATATTATTAAGTAATTTTGACAAAATCTTGAACTAGAAATTAATTTGAACGATTTCTGAAGAAAACTCAAAATGGCAGAATATTTTGAAGCGACGTAGCAAATGATAATACTTTTTTAGTTTAATAAAACAATTTGTCTTAAACCCTACCAAAGGAAGAAACAACATCTTTGCGAATGTATTTTAACAACAAAAAGACTTTGGATCCGAAAATTGTGATCAAGGATAAAGAAAAAATAATAACCGCCTGTTTCAGTACAAGATCGATTTATTTCCCATTGAGTGAATAACAAAAGATATATTCTGAAGAGTGACAGAACGATTTGAATATGTCTATTTTGCGTCCGAAATATCTTAAAAAGCGGAAAATGGAATGTGTGATGAAATGATATGTGCAAAGCATGTTCCTGAAAAGGGTGAACTAAAACAGCCTTGATGTTTTAGAAATGCAATTGAAGGAATCAAAGCAAAAAGACGTGACTGAAATTATTACAGGTACTACCAACACAATAAGAACAATTCATTAGAAGGGTCATTAAAGTGACCATTCCTGCAATGTTTGGTCAAATTTATAAGTGACTTAGGAGTTGATGTCGATCGAAGAGCTCAACGTAAAAAAGATAACTACGCCCTGCTACGGCAATATTCATTGAAAATCGACAATTTATTTCATTTCATGCCACTTAAGAAAAGTTGCTACAAAGTTTGGTAAAACCGGCAAAATTGGAATATGTTGGATTTGAAGAAACAAATGATTTAAAAAAAAAAAAAAAAAAAAACTAGACCGTATGGTTCTTATAAGAGAAATTTTGAAAAGAAAATCAGTCTTTGTTTCTATGAAGAATAGGGTAGACAGCCCCTAATTGAGTACCGATACGCATTTTGACAACAATAATAGAAGGCCAAAGTAATATGCAAATGTAAGAACCCCCAGGCAATATGGTTTCACACAAGAAGGTTTTTTCCTCCAAGATTTCCGTCTTTGCTTCTTTGTTAAATAATGTGCGCCCTGACGAAGCCGAAGTGAGATACCAGGGGCATTATTTCAACAACTAAAGTAGAGGATCACCAAATTTGGTCTTATCAAGATTTCCTGCTTTGTTTCTGTATTCTTAAGATGCGCCCGGGCGGGGCCTTAGTGAGACCCCTGGGGGCATTGTTTTAACAGACAATGTCACATACAACATGTGGAACCGCTATGCCTAACGGGTTTTTGCAAGAAGAACCGTGAAGAATTTCCTCATTCTCGGCTTTCTGTTGCCATGGCAACTAGAGTTTTTGGTGGAATTAAACCTTTTACAACCTTGGTAGAGCATCATCCAAGGACTATTTCAAATCATAATACCTCACCTGATTTGTTTGTTTAAATCGGGCTTAACACCGCCTTTAACAATTTTTCAGTTATATCAGTTATATTGGCGGCTGGAGCACCAAGCATCTATTTCCTGGTATATTTCGAACTAGTACCACCATTACATCATTTCCCAGCCTCCAGCTGCTATCCACTTAGAATTACGATTATCCACCAATTAGTGAGAGACAAATGTCGGAAAGTATATATGGCACTGGCGAACCCATGACACCCTATGAATAAAGATTGGAAGTCTGATGCGCTACAAACTGCGATATGACGGTGGTAATACCTCACATGCGCATTGCGTTCTCAAGTAGTCTTTAAATCTCTATTCAGTCGTTACTTAAATAACTCATTTTACCGGAGTATGTGATGCTAGAAAGTTTCCTGATACACCAAGCTTACGTCGAAAAACCACGCTTAATACTTTCAAGGCAAAATGATATATTCAAACTGCATTTTTACCCATAAATACTTCATCAACAAATACATTACATTTTAATTTGGAAAAAAAAAAAAATCAAATTTGAAGAAGAAAATAATATATTATTAAATGATATCTTCAATAATATATTATTAAATGATATATTCAATAATATATTATTAAATGATATATTCAAACTGCATTTTTACCCATAAATACTTTCATCAACAAATACATTACATTTTAATTTGAAAGAAAAATCAAATTTGAAGAAGAAAATAAAGATTATTTTCAAAACCTCAAATACAAGATAGGCTAAGATTAGTATAACCACATTGAAAATGTCTCAAAATATAAACAATATAAATCATCGTTGCAATCTTTTCAATGACGAGGTAGTTGACACACAACCACATTCTGCTAATACCTTACAATTTCAGAAATTTAATCTTTTTACCATCAATCGTCGTTTTCGCGATTAGAAAATCTAATATTTGAAATATTTTTCTTACTTGGACGTACTTTTATAAAGTAAGTAAATTAATTCTTAAGAATGAATTAATTTGCAACTTCTATTAACCAACAAGTAAAACAAGCAAGAATTTTGAGAGAAAACAAATTTTGATACACCGGATTATTTTATGTTTGAACCCAAAAGTAAGCACTAAAAACAAGCTAACAGGACCTGAATATATATATTTGAAAAGCAGGGATCATAGCCTAGTTGGTTGCCCATCGGACCTCAACCATGAGGTCTAATGTTCGATACCCGGTCACGTTAAATATCCTTTCTGACATTGGTCGCCCACTAGTGGTTGTATAATCGTAAACCTGAGTGGGATTAGCAGCTCGAGGCTTGGAAATGGTGTAGTCGTACATGTAATATCGGTATTAGAAATGCCAGGATTCCATAGTTAGATGCTCCAGCCTCCGCGAAATGACTGAAATACTGTTAAAAGTGTTGTTAAACCCTATTCTTTCAAACAAATATGTTTGACACGCATTGTCGATTCAAGTTATTTATGATTACGATATAAGAAAATTTAAGTTGTGTATGGTGTGATGCTGTTGAAATATTTCCAAATACCTAACCACGCATTCAAATTACTGAACCGTTTTTTAATCCCAGAAATGTTGAAATATATATCAAGGTTATGGTTATTGCGGTCATTCTTCGCTTCAAATTCTCGTGGGTATTGAATCTTCAAAATATGGCAGACATAAACGATGACTGTTCCGATGTTGGTCAATGTTTGTGTGGAAGTATCTGGTACGTGTTGTGCTTTGGTTGGCTTTGCCATCTTTTTAGTGGCTGTGACCCAGGATATTCTCCCAGAGAGTATTGCTCGTCTCAAAGATAATTCTAATTAATGTAAATTAACAAAACAAATTATTCACTTGACAAGTTTAAAATGTGTAATCGCAAAATATCAGCTAGTTTTACCATGATGAAAGCAATGTATAATAGTTAGAATAAACTTATATTTGAATAAACAAGTACACATGTCAATAAGGGAAATGAAGAGAAAGTGTAATCAATTAACACAACTCAACCGTTATTTAACTTATTAAAACATACTTTTTTTCAATAAATCTTGAATCTTGAATCATTATCTTAGTTACTAGCTGTGTAACTGAATGACTATAGATTTATTTTTACTGAACATTTGACAACATGTCCTTTTCTTTATTATGGACTCTGATGAGTAAACCCACACAGTTTATGTGTAATACTTATTGCTAGAGACATCCTTACAACAGAAAACAAATTTTGTTCGTGATAGACCTACTAAGTCGCTAGCAAGAAGAACATACTATATACTCGTATTGATTGTTAACACACCAGTGCTGCTACAACATTCTTTCCGAGCCCCCAGTTGCTCATCCCAATAAGGTTAAGCTTAAGTATTTTCGTACATTTTTTTCTGATTGACTAAGTCGTAGTATATCAGGCATTTAAAGACGATCATTTTGATGACTTAGAAAAGTAAGAGCAAAGTTACCTCTTGATTATTCGGTTACAAAGAATCAGTATTGTTCAATGCTCATGTATAAACAAGCAGTTTAATTAAATGATATCCCTATAGTATCTGATTTTATTTTTGTATCTAAAATCATGTATGGACAATTTCTCTATGTGGTGTTCGTTAATCTTAAATTGTTTCTGCAAAAAAAGTTATAGTAAAGTTAAAATGATTAGGGAATGAAACGTATTGATTTACGTCCCAGGAAACCAATAAAAATTCAGACTATTTTGTCCCTGAAATTTGTCGTTTGATAATGTCACCGATAAATAATTACTTAAAAAAAGATATAAAAATATATATCATCTTATTGAGTCTGAAACGTTTGAAATGATACCATCATACACACAAACAAACACACACACACACACTTTTACTCCAACAGAAACATACGTGTATGAGCTCTTGTAGTCAGATTTGTACTACACTAAAAATGCACGCTATCCAAGTCATAGAAATTAAAACTTACCAACGATTTGTAGATATGTTATCTAAAGAAATACTGCGTATTTTACATTTTTTCATTTTCTTTTCCAATTCAAGAATGAAACATCTTTCTGATTCTATAGATTGAAAGAAACAAGTGTCAATACCTTTCAAATTGAAAAAGTTTACCTGCTTGACTACAGTTGAAGGTAAATTAACCCCATTACAAGACGACACAGTTTACACTTGTTTAAATAAAAGACCTTGGAGACCACAATTTCAGTGAATGGAATTCTTAAAAGTATATATTTTGGGAACGAAAACAGTGTTGATAATGACGATAATGCTTGTAACAAGCACATACTTAATTTGCCGCCGTCATAGCATAGTCGGTAGCGCGGCAGACTCCTAATCTTCAATCATGGGACCTAATGGGCATAGATACTTTCCGACATTTGTCTCTCACCAATGGGTGGATAATCGTAAACCTAAGTGGAATAGCAGCTGGAGGCTAGGAAAGGATTTAGTGGTAGTACTGGTGTGAGAAATACCTGGAATCCATTGTTAGGTGCTCCAGCCGCCCATATGACTGAAATACTGTTAAAAGTAGCATTTAATCCGATTCAATCAACCATTCAATCATTTTTTCAATGCTTCCAAAAGCTTATATCGTTAGGACAGAAGCCATAATCAAACAAATGTGACATTGGAGTTTTCAAACGTCATATTCTAACATCCAATAATCAGGTTTCCTGGATAATGGATCACACACACACATATCTGTGTGTGTGTGTGTGATTTTCTAACGCCATAAGTTAACATCTTTAAGGCATAATTTGAGTAAGGAGTAAGTTAATTGACATCATTTTAGCTGTAGTCAAAATTTTGCTTCATTTAACCACTGGTCGATAGCCAAGTTCCGTAGCTCTTACGAACTATTGTTTCATTTATGTTAATCATAAAATTGTGCACGTTGATCAAAATGAAGGAAGTTTCTTGCTTTTGAAAGGTTATGGGGCCAAGAAAATCGTTACAGTAAGGATAGACAATAAGGGAATTCCGAGTGATATAAATTAAGCCTGACGTATAAAGGTAAGAACACCTAAATAAGCAGGGACCATAATCGCCCTTGACATAACCAAGGAATAGTGGAATGGTTTATAAAAACACGAATAAATTAGAGGTTACCACAAGTAAAGAACAATTAGCATCTGTTTTTATAATTATATTTCTCTGTCTGACCAGTATTTACAAGTTTTATAAATTGCCAAAGTCTGGTGAATTCTTTTCAAACATCCAATCAAATTAGGAGATTTCGCCTATTATGTTCAGGTTATAAAGAAGAAATGCCTTTTATTACCGATTTAACACACAACACCTCTTTGCTTGACTTTTTAAATCGCGCACTCCAGGTATTTTGTTTATTTTTCACATTAAGAACGTTAAAACTCATTAATTTAAATCGCAGGTTTAGACACAATTATTTGGCAACCGTCACTCACATTCAAAATTAGATTACATTGCGTTAGTGACCTCTGTTAACTGTTTCATCCACCTTTGTGATATCAATCATTCAGCGAGTTTATTTTTCCTTAAAGATCGAATCTATGCCAAAGCTATGAATCCGTATGAAAAATGTCTGCGAGATATATAATGCAGGAGATAATATGTTTATCAACGTAAGTACACATAAAAACAAACCAAGAAAATATTTGTTTGGTATGATCTCATATTTAGATGAGTTTGAATATTTTATTAGATTTATTGGTGATGAAAAATCCTTTTTGGTGGTATTTAAGTTGTATCATTGTTTGTTTAACTTATTCGCGCACTTCCTTTGTATCCCCATCACTAGGCTGAGGCTGTGATGTGTATGCTCAAAAGGCCTGTAGTTCTGCCGAGATTCTTATATTCCTTTCCCATATTATCACAAGTCAGCTAATGCATCATAAGCCAGATATGACCCCTTTATTATATGGACAAGAAAAAAATGTTGGTCAAATAAACGAATACAACATACTACTTTTAGCCCATACGGGAAACAAAAGAGAGATAGACAAGGGTCCTACGAGCATCATTTTCTAGACGATTCTACAGTAGCGGGGTTTACACAAGCAATATATACCTTCCATGTGTGAGAGGTGTTTATGTGAGTGTTCTGTACAAATGGTTCAATATAACAGATTAATGATAATTACCGGTCCGCCATGCTGGAGGCTGGCACTCGTAACCGTTTAAGAGGAAGAAAATTCATGGTAGCAACTTTTATTTTCTTAAATCATTGTATATTGATTAAGGAATACCATAATTTGAAGATTTCAGAACAAAGAATTAAGTATCGAATTTATTTTAAAATTTTACCATTATGGAATAATCGTAGTTCCGTATATCTAGATACAGGCGTTTCCTTCGGTTGATATTTTCTTTTCATACCCGCATAAACAAAATTGTGAGAATGCAAAATCTTTATTTTGTAGGCTTGATCACAAAGAAGATTCATATAATTTTAATCAAATTTAGTAAATTATTCGCTTTGTTTTGGTGGATGGCATTAAGTTATAAGAAAGGAAGATATATTTTTTTGGTTTTCATTTAGTTTTGAACCTAAATATTTAACCACACTTATTTATGAATCTGCTATGAAAAGGAATATATTGAACAGAGTACTATAGTTAGCGCCGGCACTCGTTCCTGGAACCAATTAGTATTATTTTTTCATATTTGAATGCCGAAGAGAATACTACATTTCTCATATACGCAATAATTATTTTCGAAGAAAGATTTATACTTGTCATCCATTTATTATTCGACACATTAGAAAAAAAAAAAAAAAAAAAAAAAAAAAAAAAAAAAAAAACACAACACACAATAGAATGTGAACACATTTGGAGTAGATCGGCTCCTTTAATTTGATAAATATGAGGGAAAAAAAGGCTGAGCTTATCAAGGATTCCTAGACAATTATGAAAAACTAAGTACATGTATTTAAAAGAGATACACTTCTTGAGCATCAAACATGCCTTGAAATCAGGTACCACCTGTAAAGCCTTTTTAACACTTTTAGGCTATGTTTAAATATATAAAATAAGGAAATCAGCTGTGCTTGTGAATTTCAATTACGTTGTTTGAAATTGAAAAATTGGTATATTACCTGACAATTCTAAATCAAATAATACCCGACAAGAACAAAAGAAGAAGAAAACAAGTGATTTAAGTAGAACTATTATACAAAAAGTGTGTCCTTCTCTGCTATTCATTTTCAGGTCTTTGTAACTAACCTTAAATTTCTGTGATAGTTTATTTGTTGTTGTTTTGTTCTTTCTTTTTCTTTCAAAGATTACGCTTTAACTTGAGAATGAAGCAGGGTGGAATATTTTTTTATTTTCTTTTACATGAAACGGATTAGAATTGCATGTACATTGTACTCAACACGCATAGAATATTTAAAAATCTAACGAATATAAAGAAAAGGCTTTATATTTCTTTTGTGTAATAAAATCATTCATATGCAAAATTTAATGCGAAATTTACAAGAAATATTCAAATGATCCCGTTTTTTATTTTCCATCTGATCGCCAAAATTGATATGTAGAAAGAACCCTAAATCTTTGACTCACGGAAGACATCATTTGAAAATATCCCTCCCAAACCGACTATGGTTGTAAATATGTCTCCCTAACAACCATGTTTGAAGAAATTCTCCCAAACCGACCATAGTTGAAAAAAAATATCATCCAAAACCGACCAAAATCGTGAAAAGTTACGATTTTGTCAAGCTAATTTTCTCAATAAGTGGTAATATGAATTCCATATTATTTTCATTATTGAAAGAAGAAATAATTACATTGACAAATATTTTGGATTATCATTGGAGGCTATAAGCCACCATTAATGCCCAGTCAACCTGAAAGAGGACCGGAATATTGTCTTTTTGCACTAATTCGAAATGTGGTTACGGTATTTGAAGGTCATTAAATAAGTCAAGTTGCTGATTTTTTTTTAAAAAATCGTTGGCACTCTCTATGATATAATGCAAAACAAGAAAAAATAATATAATCATCAGAGATAAACGAAAGGGAACGCTGGTTTTATAAAATCTTGTGATTTTTCATCAATCATCAAGGAAACATACAAGTGCGGAGGTTGTGGTAGAAATAAAGAGAGAACTTTACACATAAAACATGCTGAAAACATTGATTTTTTCATAATGTAAAACATCTATTTCAAATATTACTGCATACTTGATTTCTCTTTAAAAAAACACTTACTAAATGAAAGTGTAAATATTACTAACCAAGAACCCCCCTTTTTAGGTCACCTGACCGAATGGTCATGGTGACCTATTGCAATCATCGTTTGTCCGTCGTCGTGCGTCTCGCGTCGTCCGTCGTGCGTCGTGCGTCGTCCGTCGTCCGTTAACTTTTAAACATTTTAATCTTCTTCTCAAGAACTACTGGGAGGATTTCAACCAAACTTGGTAGAAAGCATCATTGGGGGATGCCAATTCAAGTTTGTGAAAATAGGGGTTCTGGGGGTCATAGGGGCTCAAATATGGGGCAAAAGGGGTGATTTTTGGTACTTCTTTAAAAATCTTCTTCTAATAAACCGTTAATGCCAGAGCTTAAATATTTTGTGTGCATGACAACTAGGACAGGTATATTATAAATTGTGAAATTCATGCCCCTGGGGTCATGTGTGGGGCCACTCCCAGAGGTCAAAATTCATCATGTAAAATATTCAGATTTTCATCTTCTTCTGATGAAGTACAAAGCCAATTTCAAACAAACTTGGTGAAAAGCATCATTTGGTAATGGTTATTCGGATTTGTGAAAATTAAAAGGCTTGGGGGTCAGGGGGCCCTAAAATGAGGACAAAAAGGGGGTAATTTTTGGTAACTTTTAAATATTTCATGTTCTTCTCAAGAACTACCGGGCGGATTTCAACCAAACTTGGTAGAAAGCATCATTGGGGGATGCCAATTCAAGTTTGTGAAAATTGGGGTTCTGGGGGTCATAGGGGCCCAAATAGGGGGCAAAAGGGGTAATTTTTGGTACTTCTTTAAAAATCTTCTTCTAATAAACCGTTAATGCCACAGCTAAAATTTTGTGTGTGCATGACAACTAGGATAGGTATATTATAAATTGTGAAATTCATGCCCCTGGGGTCATGTATGGGGCCACTCCCAGAGGTTAAAATTCATCACGTAAAAATATTCAGATTTTCATCTTCTTCTGATGAAGTACAAAGCTAATTTCAAACAAACTTGGTGAAAAGCATAATTTGGTAATGGTTATTCGGATTTGTGAAAATTAAAAGGCTGGATGGTCAGGGGGCACTATAATGGGGACCAAAAGGGGGTAATTTTTGGTAACTTTTAACTATTTCATCTTCTTATCAAGAACTACTGGGGGGATTTCAACCAAACTTGGTAGAAAGCATCATTGGGGGATGCCAATTCAAGTTTGTGAAAATAGGGGTTCTGGGGGTCATAGGGGCTCAAATATGGGGCAAAAAGCGGTAATTTTTGGTACTTCTTTAAAAATCTTCTTCTAATAAACCGTTAATGCCAGAGCTTAAATATTCTGTGTGCATGACAACCAGGACAGGTTTATTATAAATTGTGAAATTCATGCCCCTGGGGTCATGTATTGGGCCACACCCAGAGGTCAAAGATCATCATGTTAAAAAATTCACATTTTCATCTTCTTCTGATGAAGTACTAAGCCAATTTCAAACTAACTTGGTGAAAAGCATCATTGGGTACTGATTAACCAAACTTAACAGGGGTGTTCCTTGCACAAAATCTTCTTCCAAACTGCTAAAAATAATTTTGTTCCATTAACTCTGGTTGCTATGGAAACAAAATTAATTTCTAACAAATTTTGATTGCAAAATTCTTTAAAACTACTTGGTAGATTCTAATCAAATTTCACATGAATGTTCCTTTGGTGGACCTTTTTCTAATTCTTTCAAACAAAATCATTTGTCATGATGCTCTTTTACTCAGGTGACCGTTAAGGCCCACTGGGCCTCTTGTTTAATAAAGTCGGAAAAATAACGCTTTAGGTTTTTCTAATACTCACAAAAGGTCTCTGACAATACTTATTAATAGTATACTGAAATTGTTTAACATATGATACTAACTGTAGCATAAAAATCGTTTGAAACAAGTCGTTTTAGGTTTTTCTTTCTCTTTTTATTTGTTTTTGCTTTATTTGTTTTTATTTGTTTTTTGTTTGTTTGTAAGGACATATTTCAACCAATGTAAACGACGTTAACCTTTTGAATTTAGTCCTAGACTGCGCTAGCGTTATAACCACACTGGTGTCATATTAATGCAGGGATCATTTTGGGGTGAGGTATTGAGAGATTCTCTCATTTTTCTGCCAGAAATCTCATTGAAACTGGCTTAATGAGAGAAAAAAACCTAAAAGCAAAATGTAAAAGTGAAGCATTTGGTAAAAGTCCTCGACAAAACATTCTTAATTTCTCATTATATATGGCTAAATGAGATATTTTTGAACATGATATTCTGATATTCTGAGTCGGAGTTATCGCTGTTAATGTTATGAGTCTCTGTGCAAATATCTCCGATGGAGTAATTTAATCTTTTTTGTTTAATTTCAATTTATTTTTGAATGGCCAGATACCAACTTCATATTCTTGAAATATTCATTTTAAAAACCATTAAAGTTCGTTTTGTAAAAAAGTAGCTTTAACTCTATTCTTTTAAATCAGTTTTGAATTTAAAAAGTTTCTCAATGATAGATGATTTTTAACAATAGTCATACATCAGAGAATTATATCTTTTTGTGTTTGGTAGCAATGTTCATGATTGTGTACATGTTTACTGTTCGTTTACATCAGTTTTAATAAATAATTGTTAAAATTTACAATTATAGTATTGTTATTTGATTCTAGATTATACGGTTTAAAACCATCTCAGTTTTTGAGACATGTACCTGTTCATTTACTTGAAATACGACCAACATGACCATGGGAGTCGACGGGCCATAAAAGACTATTCATTCATTCATTCATTCATTTTTCATTCATTTTTGTTCGGGCATTTTTCTGTTTATCGTTTTGTTTTTTGTATAGGTGTATTCTTTTCATGCTACCGAGTGTTTTTTCTCCTATTTTCTCCCGAAATTTTTAAATACTTTGAATTTCAATGAACTCGAGTTTTGTATTAAGGTACGGTTCCTTGATGAATCAGTGATCAAAGTTAGTGCTGACATTTAACCCTAACCATCATATTTTAAACAGTATTAACATTTCAGAATACAAAGCTTACTTTACATTAAATTCGATTTAGCCCGGATAGTTCTCATAATGTTTTCTGACAAAATCAAAGGCATGAAAGTTCTGTAATCCAGCAAAGCATGCTTTGTTAATTAATCTTCATTAAAATGGTCCAAGTTAAAAGAAGTTCACATACGACAATTTCAAATTGATAGAATTTAGAAAATATTTGCCTTGTAGGGTGGAAAACATTGTTGTCACTGAAAGAATTGCTTGTTACAGCGATTTCTTCATTGTCCACAATAATTTCCAAAGCTTTTTTCTTGGGATTCGTATAAAAGCGGGACTGAGTAGGACTGGATTAAATAATACTCCTTTGGAGGAATTCTCTATAAAAATATCTATGAGATGAACGTGCTGACAGAATTAGCAACAAACCCAAAATACATAAGCACTAATCTTTATGGCATATGACTTCACCTAAAAGTATTCATAAATTGCGTGATCCTTCTTAGGAATTCAGGTTTAAATTCAAGAGGTTTAAATAAAGTTCTTATCTACGACCCAAAAATGCAAACACTCGAAAGGAAAACGTTGATTTTCTTTACTTTAATTCTAGATGAAATCTATTGCTAAATACATCCATCATAAACTTTTTGCAAACGTTGAAAGCTACATGTCGATGTTTTTAGTGTGTGTTTTTGTGTAACTGCGTGTGTGTGTTTCTGCGTGAGTGCTATATCTTTTTCAACAAACCAACGACTCATCCACGCATCTATGTAATACTAGATCTAGTATGCAGAATACAATGAACTCATAAGGAAGATCGTGTAGCTATGTTCGACAACGAAGAAAATGAAGGAAAGTTTTATTTCTACCCGAATAAATTACAATAGAAAGGTAAATGCACATGACACGATGACCGCTGTTTTGAGGAACTTATTTTACAATTAAATACTCCACATGCAGATATTGAACGGTCACATTTTCAGATTACGTTCAGCTCTTTCGTGAACTTTCGAACATTTAAATTTGGCCAACGAAGTCAACAATCCCAAATCTAAATACGATTTCGCCGTAAATGGCATATTTTCAATCATTTTATACCAATATATATTTTTCGTAAAATAAACACATTCCACACAGGCAAAATCGGGTTAGTAAAAATAATGTCAAATTGGGTTCCATATAAGCTAGTCTAAGTTGAAGTCATATAGCGAATAAGCGTATTCAGGAAGGTACGGAAGAAGTGGAGAATTCGTAGAAATACAACATTTTATTTAATCAAATTTGTTAAATGAATTTTGTCATATAATGAATGGAATACTAATTAAAGAAAGCTATCCGACGTCTTCCATTTGCGTTTCGCTGCGACAGAAAATTTTGATGTCCTGTTCGACTCTCGGTCTCGTTTAAATTATCAAAATTTTCCTCCCCATCTCAAAGCAAATACAGTATTTTGTATCACTCGCGTAATATAGTATTTCCCATATTCTTTGATATTTTTACATGCTGGAACAATAATCTTCAAAGCGCATAGCAGTTAGTACCATCCTTTCCTTGAAATTAAAAAATGAAAAAAAGTGAAAAGAGTAACTTAGGCGATGCAGTACCAACAGTCATCCGAGTGACGTCATTGATTTGTTAAAAACCATTTGACGACGTCATGGCACTATCGACATCATAGTCATTAATCCTATTTGAATTTGATCCATATTGAATGGGTTCAGCGCTCAAAACAACTGAAAGATGTGAAATTTTGATCCCGTCGCTGGAAAATTTGAGCGGTAAAGTCACATGATCTGATGCTTAGGTGAACGAAATTTCATATCATTCTGTCCGATTCTTATATAGATATTGATTAACAAAAGGTATTTCAAATTTTAGTATAATGATGACATGACATGGCATAACAGCTAGATAACAACAACAACAACAACAAAAAAAGAATCTCGTACAAAAACATGACTATGTATTTGCTGTATCAACGGAAAATTTGGACCCTTCCACGTGACACAGTACGTGATGCGCCGCATTGTCCGAAGATAGAAAAAGCCCTTGACATCGACTGACAATCTTTACATACTAGCAGGCATGACTTGCATAAGGGTACATAAATGTGAAGTGTGGACAATTTTAACCAACTTTTGCGGAAATGTTCCTTAGGTGGTGCCCTTTATAAATTGCTAAAAGAATTGTAATCCGTTGAAAACTCTGTATGCCATGGCAACAAAACTGAAATTTTAATAAAACATTTAAGAATTATCTCCTCCTGACCCAGAATGCGTAGAGTCTTGATATTTTGCATGAAGCGTCAGTAAATTGATCTCTTTCAGAATCCCAAAAATCATCACCTTCGAGTCCCTAGGGGCTTAGCCCTAGGGAGGGGGTGGGTGGGTCGGGCTTATGAAGACATGAAGAAGGATTTTAAAAAAGAAATCTCCTCCTTTGGGCAAATTTCAACCAAAGAATTTACGTCAGATGAAAACTCTGAATATGACAACCAAATCATATTCTCCTGACCAAGAAGTTGAAGAATCTTAAAATTTACATGAAGCATCAGTACATTGACCTTTTCAAAATTGCTAAAATTTCAGAGCCATCGGGTGAATGGGCTTAAAAAGAAATAAAGAAGGTTTCTCTTTCAAAACTAATTGGCCAATTTTATTAAATTTGTTAGAAATTTACCTTAGACTCCCACTTTTAATAATTACTAAAAGAGTTGAAATATGTTGAAAGCATTGGTTGGCATGGCAACATAAGTTGATTTAAGTTAAAAATTAAAGGAGGTCTTCTCCCTATCCAGTTAGTATTGGCTTTGAAGAAAAAGAGCCTTATCTCAGGTGAGCGCAATGCCATTGGCTTTCTTGTTTCATTGTTTTCTTTATGTCAGGACGCCGTCCACTTATGTACGAACTTTCTTTCACCAAAATATGCTTGGAGCATAAATGACTTACAAAAAGATTTACCCAATAGAACAGCGGCTCGGTATGGATTTGATAAAACAACCTTGGCTTCTCTAAAATTACCATCGAGCCTCGCAAAAACGCCTCACCTCAAGGAACACAAGTATGCAAATAATTTTCCTATCGATTTCCAATAAAAATTCATGCCATATTTCAAAGTATTAAACGTGATCTTATAATAATCGACCCTAGCCTTTGTTTAAGCAGATTGGTCGCGCCACAAGAAAAACACATGTGGCCCAGAAATTTCTAATCAATGGTCATGGGAATTTTTTTGTATATATCTTTTAATAATTTGAACATCGCTGAAAAAGTGATATTGACCGAAAACAATCAGATAACACTCTACCTACAGTAGTTCTAATTATACCCTATACTTCTAAAGAATCCAATGTAAGTGGTTGTTATCTCATAAATAGTTTCTTTAGCAACCAGTCGTCATGAATATCCTTGTTTTGCACATTTGTTGACCCAGTTTTTAAATGAAGTCATCATGACGTAATCTTAACGCTAGTTGACGGCCATTTCTTTAATTTTGGAATTATAAGGGTAAATAAGTGTTATTAGAATTTTCTCTGAGATTCGCTTACTGTCTTTTCTACTCATGAATCATTGTGTTTATCTCATCTCAAATTAAATGACGTGTTCCCTATATAATAAATAATGGTCCGGAATAATAAAGGGTGAATCTTAAGATCCCAAAAAGGTATACCCATGACAAACTCATTTGTATTTTCTTCCCCAAATTTACACGTGTCGTAAAATTAGAATTGTATGTTTGTAGTGTGACTTATGTTTCAAGATCCTGTATTTTTTATAAAGAGACAAAAATGGATTTTTGTAAATATCTTTTTTCTAATAAACATATCGCACAAATGTTGGGTTTTCTACTTGCCTTTACTGTAATGTCCATTAATCTTAGCCATGATTATGAACATAGTAAATGAAATCTCAAGTGAAGATATGATTGCAATATACGTATATACTTTATATGTTTTATACTTAGTCTATCTGTGAAGTTTGAATAAAATTCGTCCTGTAATTAATGGGAGAATGAGCTGACAAAAACTAAAGATCGACGGACGGACTAACAGGCTGACTCCTATATACCCCAAAAACAGAGTTTGGGGGAGCGGGGCCTATAATAAATCAGAAGAAGTTGTTAGCTGATCTTGACTCTGAGACGCTTTTATGTCGCGGCAAATCCTCGTCTGGACCTGCTAACTTTTTTACACCTAGATCAGATACTATTAACACGTTATATACAAACCAGTTTTCTTAATAAAATAACTTCATTGCACATTGATGAAATAGTACTCGATACCAAAAATCTGTTTCTTACATGTATATAGTGAGATGACGTCATTTTCCCGGTAAGATGACGGCTCACAAAGATAAGCGTTACTATGGTTGAAAACATTTCATTCTTTGACAAATATCATTAGTTTTTTTTTTATCTTTTATAGTCAGAATACGTTTGTATATGATAAATCAAATATAACGACATAGTAGTAATACAAAACCTTGCATATGATACTCGACGCGTAGGAAATCTTGATATTTCACTTGACCTTCCCTCCATGAAATATACCAGTATTCAAGCTTTGCAAAAATCAAATACAAGGCTTTGTGTCACAACTTTAAAATAATATTCCATATTTATAATCAAGAATTTATCATGTGTTTCTCCTTTTAACTCTTGTCATGCCGAATAGAATCCGTTTACACCGGTATCAAAATAAAATGGCTGAAAGCACTGAAAGTCTGTTTGTGAGTCATTTGTTTTGCATAAACGAATAAATAAAAAAGATAAACGAATACTAACTATGACCTTAAAAGAAACTGAAGCATGTTACGAACAGATTGCACAAATATGCAGGCCGATCTTTTTCTCTGCCTCATGAAAAACAGGAGATTTCTGGTTTCAGCCTTTTTTTTATCTCCATGGATCTCATTAGGTTTCATTTTGAAAGTTACTAAGTTACATCAATCAAGATTTACATTTCAATACCAGAAATTGCCTCCCTTATGTCTCAGAACCTGACAATGTTGATCAGCAGAACAGAGACATAACACCAAGAGTAACAGAAGCTTTTCATCAAAGACTGTACGTATCTAACAAACAAATATCAGTTCCCTGGAAGCCAGTATTAGGATTCATTACAATTTATTTTAGGGAGTGTTTAAATTATGCATAAAAGTGACTCATTGACCCCTACAAGTGCTTTGATATTATAGAAACATGCAGCCGAATTATTCCAGCCATAACTTGACATCCCTTGTCTCTTTCCAGGTGATGAAAAAGTTTACACAGTCGGATGGAATACAGTCTTTAAATATTAAGGAAAAATAACAGCAACAACAACAAATAAAACTTTTGAAAAGAGTAAACGAACATTTTAAATTAACGAAGCATTCTATGTAATCGTTTGGTGTAACTTTTGAATTTTAACTCAAATGATTGAATAACGAATAAAAAGGAAAATGGTGTAAATGTTTTGTTTGTTTGTATTTGAATGACGAATATATATATCAAGTTTACACTATGATAGGTTTGTGTTTCCTTGATGTATGTCAATTTTAACACATGTACTACAAAGATTCGGTTTAGGGAATGCAGCTTTCCGTTAGCAGGAAGAAGGACATTTATAATACATTGTAGGACCTAGGTCGAAGTAGGGTAACAAGCCCGTTTTGCACATGAGCCGTTATCAAGGAAACCCTGCCAAAAAAATCATTTTATTTTCCAGTTTGTTAATAAACTATATTTATGATTCTTCAAAAGGAGAAACAGTGTCAATATAATAAGTTGCATTTTAGTTGATACTTGTCTTAATCTGTATATTTGAACACGACACATTGTGGGTAATTAAGAAAACGCTTATCATAGCAATTTCTTCATTTCCCACATGTCTTTTCTAAAGTTTTTTTATAGGGGGCGTAGCCGAAACCAGAAAATTATGACATCATCAAAAATTGCAATTTTTCATTGTAATAAAGTATTTTTTTATTAGATATGGTTTTCTGGATATCGTATAAAATAGACAACGGATTTACTTTTGTTATGACTATTCGGATGAGACGAAATATCGAAACTTCTCCTTAGCACCGTAAATATGAGGTCACAATCTGTTTAATGACGTCATGTTACAAGCTGCGGAATATGTTTCGCGGTAGTTAAGAAATATATATGTAATGTTTGCGCACTTTATCAAGTTCAGGAATTGAACAGTCAAACGCGTCACCTCATGTTCACGTTTACGGCCACCCATTGCAGTTGCTTTAAAGCAGCTCTTGCACAGATTATGGACGGAAAAAAATGGCTCCTAATTTTCTAACTGTAAAACTTTCAGACATTGTCAAAAATGATAAAGCTGATTTTGTAATGAAAATGACTGATCAAAACATATAAAAGAAAGAAAGGGAGCAGACGTATTTCGCGTTACGAGAGGCAAAATAAGCCTGCGAAGTACAACCCGAATCGGACCAGAGTTTATCGGATAAATAGCTTATCCGTCGATCGCACCGAAACTTGCCTAAGTCGTGGTTTCAAAAACATATCAATAGCACGTCATTGGCTTCCGCTAGCAATATATTCGTAATCGACATCACGAGAAGACTGGCGATCTCATCCTATAAATTCAGATATTGCATAGTTGGGCATAGGAAATATATCACATTAAATGATTCATAGTAAATTGAGTAAATTTTACTCGAAGAAAATGATATTTCAAACAATTGGAAAAGCAGATAACTTTCCTTTATCAATTTTTCATGAAACCCTATCTAAAAGCCGCTTTCAAACGCCGCTTTGTTCGAACCATTTCAAAGTTTGCACATTTCTTGAAATAGAATGAGCATAATTTTAGCTATATGAACATACTTTTTTTCTAAATTATATTTCTGATAGTCCTCTGTCGTATTTCATTTATTTCCTAAACATTGTGTTTCGCGACTTATGGACAGCCACTGTATATAAAACAATTAATTGGCAATTAATATCATTAATTTAGACGGATATTGAACTTTGAATTCGATATTTAAGTAAAGCATTTTGTTGGTTTAGCGTTTTAAATATCTAACCTACTTATTCACTTTTAATTCGTGTTCATGACCACATATTTCAAACATGACTTCTATTACGTCAGCCTAACTGATATATCGGATATATCCAATCTACTTGCAAGCGTCTAAAATATTCATCTCACAGGTAAACGCCACTTTTTGACATTTTAGATAAAAATAATTGGTAGATAGAGATTGAGAATGAAGCAAATACTGTTGAAATAATAAAAATTGGGGAATGTGTACTTTCACGCTTTTCTACGATTAAATACATACTTGCAAGAATCGAAATTTTTACTTACAGATGGTGATTGAGAAAATAATTCCTGAAATGATGGTTTCGGGATTTGCCTTTCGCGCAGCATTGAAAGTCTTGACTAAAATGGAAATAATAAATCCAATTCACCTTAAAATATTAACACAAAGAAGACTCATATGAATTAAGTAAATGTATGGATGTCAATCTTCAAAGAAATTGATTAGACATATGGAATATCACAATAGTCATTTTTTTCTTATAGGCCGTATCTGTCGAGTAGCTTGTGTATTGCGTGATGCAAAATAATGCGATTTTCTCGAAAAGTACCACAGTGACACCCTGAACTAGTACACGCTTGCGATTTAATTTAGTCCGTTTTATTTCATTCTTTAAACGCATCGAAAAATACGTATTGGAAATACAGAAATATTATAGTAAGACATAATTCATGCCTGTGTGTGTATTAGAAAAAGATTTAAAGGAATAAATGATATAGAAATGGTTTAACAGTACAAAATTGAATATCTTATTATTTTATTTGAAAACATCATCCAAATAAAAAACAAAACAAACAAAAAACACTAACAACGAAACACCCCCCCCCCCCGAAAAAAAAAAAAAAAAAAAAAAAAAAAAACCGCTAGACCCCTTACACAGACTTCGACGTCTTATACAAAGTCTCATTCTGTAACATGCTTTTTTCCTTGCATATCGGGTTCGGCATACGTTTATCTACAAAATAATAAGATACCGAGTTTGACGCCATAAGATTTCCCTTAAGTTTGAGAAATAATTTTTTAGATACGATTGGTTAAGACGGAATGCGAGACAGTAAATGTTTCTTGAATAATGACACTCATCTTTCACACAAATCGGTGCAAACCTGACATATCTGAGACGATTTGGGCGTGTCCTGCAAATTGGGATATGTAACGACGAAAATATTCATACTGGCCAACGGTACGTCATTATTATTACCATTTCATGGCAAATACAAGCGTATTTGCAGACAAATAAGAATCGAGATATTAATTATTAAATTGCCACTGCAGCCTGTGTGAGTTTCCTTGGCGTAAAAACAAAAAAACTAAACGAAACAACGAACGATTGAATGTCAAATATGGTCTCCGTATTTTTTTTTAAAAAAGAATTGTAATAACTAATGATCTATTATGCCTTATCATAAGAACAGAAAAAACGCTACAAACAAACATTATTTACCATAAAATAAAAGTTTTGTCCTGGTTTAAGGTAATTCTAACGATATTTTTTACGTTTGTGTCATTTCCCGTGAACACCACAGAGCATAAACATACATTACTATCAATATACATTGATCTCATGTTTTATACTATAAAATTACATGTGGCCAATTTCCTGATAAGATACTTTCATTGCATGGAGGACAAAATTGCACTTGACAGAAAAGAATCCTTATCATACATGTACTGAACTGATACGATACATTGTATAATAAGATGCCTTCATTTTCTCAGTACAATGAAATCAAACCAAGAACGAGGACTTTGGGAATAAGGCTTTAAAAAGGAGTTTTTCTGGATAAGTTACGGAAGCTTCTTGTATAGTCAAAATTCTTTGATATATAATGGAATATCGTACTATAGTTTTTGGTCAAAACATTCGCATTGATTTCTCGACTTTCATCGCGTGAAATGCGAAATTTTGAGCACGCAACTATTTTGTATGCTTGCGTATAAAGTAGATACATAAAATTTATCCAAAACTAGTAAAAATTTAATTTGTTTTGCTTGATGGTATCATTTTTTGTTTTGTTTTCATTTAGGTAAAAAAATAAAAACGTTTTCGCACTGATATATGATTCCGATTCGCGTTTTCATACAATGTGATTAAGTCTTTAAGTTCATATCTAAATGAAAACACTTTGCACTTTTATAAACGTACCTCTAGTTTCTTCTTCTACTCGAAGTCAATACCGACGCGAAACTAATAAGCATGTCAACCTTCAGAAAATCAGGTCCTTTGCATTTTAAGAAATTTTTGAGAAAGTAGATTCAAGTTAAATACATGAAATATCTTCTTCGTACAGCTTTTCAGTTGAAACAACATATTGCTGGATAATGGTTCATATTCTGTCGGTTAATTATTTGAATTTAACAAATCTGATCGTATAAATGAAATAAAACTGTTTTGGTAATTCGCAATCTAGAAATGTATAAGCTTTTGTTATAAAATGTAACTACATAATAACTACATTTATTAGAATGTTCAAGAAACGTAATCGCAGATAAACATAAAACTAAGTATTCATAAAAGCCCTCTAAATATAAATTTTCTATACTAAAGACATGGGTGTTCACACATTGGTTCATTCCTTCGGCCCCGTTTCTATTTAAGGAATTTAAAATGCGTTTATTCTATACAAATATATATACACTCCCAAAATGTCGGATCTAAACGATCACAGTGATAGATGCGAACCAGGAGTCAAAGAAGGTTGGGAAGGGGTATATTGTCGCTGTGGAATTTATCGTTTTGTGTTCTGGAAACGTATCTTCATCAAAATAAGGTACAAAATAAAATGGTTGTGATTATGATATCATGATGCATATGTGCTTAGATATATTCGAGTTAGGTCTAAATTGAAAGGTAGCCGCCGTCATAGCGCAGTTGGTAGCGCATCAGACTCCTAATCTTTAATTAAGGGATGTCATGAGTTCGTTCCCCGGTGGCGACACATATTCTTTCCGACATTTGTCTCTCACCAATGGGTGAATAATCGTAAACCTAATGGGATAGCAGCTGGAGGCTAGGAAAGGTTGTAGTGGTAGTACTGTCGTGAGAAATACCAGTAATCCATTGTTAGGTGCTCTAGCCACCACATGACTGAAATACTGTTAAACGTGCCGTTAAACCCCAATCAATCAATGAAATTGAAAGGAGTTGCAGTCGACAATTTAAAGTGTCTGGATTTTTTTAATTTTTCTTAGTAGAAAACATTGTGTAATTATGAAGAAATTGCGTATTGCAAGCAATTTCTTCATTTTAAACAATGTTACAATGTTTTCTTAATTGTTGTTGTTGAGGGCATCAAAAGGCGCTATTGTGTGGAAATGGATAGAACATGTAGTTCTGTGTAGATAAACTATTATAATTTAGTGAAAGTAGCATCTTTCCTCTCTACTGTTCGATCGAATTTTCAAACCAACAGAGTAAGGGAAATTCTTTACAAATGAAAATTGTTGGTCGTCCTGCGGTTATTCAATACATTGGTCTCAAGGGCTTATCGCGAGGAATAACATTAAGATAAAGAAAGCATGATTCAGTATATAGTTTAGTGAAGAAATGAAATGGGCCGCTGAATTAAAATGCGATAGGGAGAGTTTTGAACGAGTTTTGAGGCGAAATATGTCCAATGAAAACCTTGTCACCTTATTTGAGACCAAGAGAAAAATTGATAAGATATAGTTCCACCACTCCGAACCTCGAATAAACAACAGTTACATCAATGGAATACCCAACATAACTTTTTTTGAAAAAGAACGCCCGCTGAAAAGGAGAAGGTAAACATTTTCTGGGGTACAATAGGTGTGCTGTTATGGGATTGAAATGAAAAAGGCACACGAGGGATATTATACTGAACTCGTGAAGTAGCTTATTAGCACACATTAGCACTCAATTCGACTGTGGTCGTGGCTGTTAAGTTTGTAAGTATGATAAAAAATAAATGACACAGATTCAGGTTTCTCTCTACCATAGGCCGCGGACCTTCCTGAACCTTCCTTTATCTTTCACAGTCGTAAAACGATATACAATTTATTTAGTCTCTTAGGTAAGCGACAATAGAAATACCGCAAAGACAAATAATGTTCGAAAAAATACCTGAAATGTAGTTGTTATTGTACATACGAAACTTGACCTTGCACAATGACCTTGACTTTGAATCTTACAAATTGAAATGGTTGAGAACAGCACTGCTAATGTAAATCTATCAATCTGCAATCTATGAATAAATATAGGACATCTTGTCCGAGTAGAAATCAGACGTTGAGTCCATTTATCAACCTGACACATCTGCTCTATATGGAGAACAACTGTGATGAGTCATTTTGAAATTATTCCCTAAAGTGATGGTCCTGCCGAACCCAATATTTGTACATTTAACTTTGAGCTGAGACCTTTCCCTTACATCCATCCATTTTCCCAAAAGAACATCTATTCGAGATGGAGAACAACTGTGCCATATTATATTGAAATGCATTCATAATTGTAGGACAACCAAGTGCGATAAAAACGCACGTATCCAACTAACAAAATTAAGTACTTTAAATACTTTTTGGTGATCTTAAAAGTAGAGGAGGGGTATAGGTCGTCTTGTGCTCCTTGTATTTTCTTTTTATTTATATTCTGATTTTGTAATTTTGATCACATTATTTACAACCTATTTCCGTAATAAGTGCTATATTCTTCTTACTATTTCTCATTATCAGACAAAAGTTTAATGTTTAGTTTCATCTATCAAAAACGAGCGGTCTGATTGGTCGAAAAAAATCATACTATCATGCAGAAAATTCTTAGCATGTAGCTTGAGCACAAAATAGTTTAAAATATGTAAATTCATTTCCCTTTTTCGCTTGATGCCATTAAATTATAAGAAAGAAAAGAATTTATTTAGCACCATGAAAACAAAAAATACTCTCTTCATTTTATAATTTCTTAATCTCGGAAATATCAAATAGCAAATGGAGATCTAAAATGTGGATGTGTTAGTAAGATTTTCTCATTTTTGAAAAAGGCAAATTAAACGACTAGTTCAAAATAATGAGTTGTTTCGATTAATACTTATGGAACGCCACAGCTGTCTGATGTTATGAGCAATAATGTGGACATGTCCACCTTTAACCTCACTTTATCAAAATACAGTGTCATCATGTCCAATTATGATGTTGACTTGCCTAAACATCTTGTTAAAAAGTAGCGTTGTTGAATTAAATTGTTGTGTTGACATGTGTAAACATCGTGTTATTTTATCACAAGGCATCGTTTTTAGGTTCAAATGAGGTGTTAACTTGTCTAATTGTTGTCTTATTAAGTCAAATGAAGTAATATTATACCTTGATGTGGAACTGAGTTATCTTATGGATGTCTTACCATGTCAACAAATATTATAGATATTTCTGTATTTGGCGTTGACATACTAAAAAGCTATATTAACCTTATTATATACAATAGGTGTGTTATTATTTCCTTCGTCGGTGTCGACTTGTTTAAATTCTGTCTTATCATGCATAAAAGAAGTTTTATTTTGTAAATATTTGAAACTGATTTCACTATAGATTATGTTATTATATCAAACAGCAGAGTTATCATGTCCTAACGTCGATTTGTTTCATTTAAAGATAGTCTTATTATATGAAATATGGCGCTGAAATGTCTCAGATCTTGTTTAGATTTAAGGTTGGCCTGTCGCCTAAAAGGACTATGAAGTGTTATTTGGTCAAAACACGGTGGTGATTTGGTCCAACAACGTCTTATTATGTTAAAGTTTTCATATTCTATGATGACTTGTATACATATTGTCTTGTTTTGTCAAGAAACAGTTTTGTTAGCCTGAATATGATGGTTTTTCGTTCAAACAATGGCATAACATGTCACAAAGAATAATTTTCATGTTTAAACGAGGCATTTGATTGCGCAATATAAACTTATTATGTAAAAAGAGATTTTACAGATTTTGAATATAATCTTTACATGTCTCACCTTAATCCTATTATGTGAAAAGGTGGTTTTATCATGCTCAAATACCAATTTGACTTGTTGAAACTCTGTCTTAACATGTTCAAAAGTATCGATATTATGTTCTTATGTGATGTTTACTTGTCTACATATTTTCTTCTGATATCAAAAAGTGGTGTTATTTTGTCCAAATGTTATGTTGCTCCGTCTACACGTTGTTGTACCATGCCAAAAGGTAGCGTTATGATATATTTCATAATAGTACTTGAACAAGTTTACATACCAGTGAACATAATGAAACTGCCTTTTTACAAATAGATACAATGTCCTTGTTCACCTTGTTCAGACATGATAACACCACCGATTTCAAATAATAAATCTATCTAAAGACAAGTCATCTTTGCGTTTGAATATGGTAATACGACTCTTTGACTTAATACGACGCTGTTTTGTATGGCAAATATCAACGTAGACAAAACGAAACTACCGTATGACAAATTAGGCCAATGTTTACACAAGTCATCGTCGCATTTTGCCATAACCACTTTACCTGTTGACATGATAAGGCAAGATTTAGTCAAGTCAATACGACATTTGGACAAAGCCACACTACTTTTTAATATAACTATGCAAAGTTTTGACACTGATACACCACATTTGAAGATGATGGCATATTTTTTGGACATAATGATTCAATGCTTATACAAGTCAGTAACACATATAGGCACGCCAGCACTACTTTTTGACGTAATTAGAGTGTGTTTAAGTAAGACAACATACAAACAGACCCGATGGAACTGCTTTTTGACACAGAAAAACAATCTTTTGACAAGTCAACAAGGTACTTGGACATGATGACATAAATGTTTCACATAATAAGACTATTTTTAGACAAGTCAACACCATATTTGAACATGATAGCATACCATTATGACATAACAAAGAAACGCTTTATTAATTCAACGCCACATGTCGACAAAATCACACAACCTTTTGATATAACAAGACATAGACAATGCCACATTTGGACACTAATACACTGCACTTGGACATGGAAATGCATATTCGGCAAGACATCACCACCTTTGGACAGAACAACACCGTTGTTAGATATGATAATGCACAGTATGGTTAAATCAGCAACACATTTAAGCATGGTAATATTTCTTTTACTAATAATAAGACAAATATTAGGTATGTCCACATTATTGCTTATAACATCAGACAGCTATGGCGTTGAATAAATACCGGTAGCTAATTTTTATTTCTCCTTCAAACTAGAGGTCTTTGTTTCTGGCCTGGTTTAGCTGGCTATTGGAAACAACCCTGTATCCTAGAAATTGCCTAGGAAAAAGAAATTCGAGTAAAAAACGAACAACGTGTTTACTACGTAGCTTTTTTGTGCTCGTGCGCGCTCAAAAAATAGGTCTAGTAAACGTCATCAACTTTTGTGCGACACGAAGTGCTTTGTGCTTGCATATCACTACGCTGTGTCACGGAAAATTCTGGAAAAATACGCAGATTTTTTTTTAAACATTTACTATTCCATCCGTCTATATTTGTAATCATATTATTTTGAAACATTAAACTTTATTAAAATGTTCCAGCGGAAAAGAAAACGTAAAATAGAAGAATGAAAGAAAAAAAGTAGACTGGTACATTTTTACATTCCAGAAAACTTTAAGGATGTTCGCTCCTGCGCATTTCGGTTCATATGACGTACCGCGCAATAGTCTACGTCGAGTCAGAAAGTTATTGACAACGGAATTTAATGCAGTTGAATATAACACTGTATCCGAGTGAAAACATATTTCTGTGATGCAATCAATGCAACCATTTATTGCGACGCCATAGTTTTTTTTCCACGTTTCCGCGCTAAATAAAACGAATAATGCTATGTAAAATTGAGCATCATTTACGCTGTACAAAAAGGTTTGTTGTACCGCCTGGAGATTTTTTATCCGTGACGATTTATAGTATGACGCTCTTTTCTTTTTGTAAAGTAGAATACACATGTTTTACCTTGTATCTTCGAGAAGCGTAGTTCCTGCTATTTTTAAGTTAAAATTCAATATCTTTGCTCGTGAATTAGACGTACATCACCTATATTTCCTCCATTGTTCTATTTATTTGCGTCTCTGTCTCTCTCATATATTCAAAGATTTCACATGGTGTGATTACTGATTTGTAAACTACCTGAATGGGTTGAAAAGGAATGGCATTTTTCTCGTGAATTTCCCCCGTTTATTGTGTAAAAATCTCAAAATATTAGGAATTTACTCTATGACCCGATGTGAAAAATTTTTCACCAGAATTCTTGTAATGTATGACATTTTTATGGAAAATGAGAAAGACCGTATTACTCCAACAATATCATTTTAGCTAACATCGAAAGTTGATGCCATTGAAAACTTTGACAAAAACGAGTCATCAGTAGACATTGTAAAATGGCCATAGATCCTTATGTATTTTATAGATCTCGATAAATCTATAATTTATTTAATATGATAGGATATATTTTTCCGAAGAATAAGGGATGGGCCTCGAATGAACTCAAAACGGGCTTTTATTTACCAATTCATTTGTAGGGGGTATCGTTTTAAGTGTCAATTTCACATTCAAGGAAATAAATAACCGTTTCTCTCTGAAGACATTTCGGAATGCATTTTTGTAGAAGATAAACATTTATCTTCTTAATTTAATAAACATATGTTGAATAAGCAACTGGAAGCTCAGAAAGGATGTAGTGGTAGTACGGGTGTGAAAAATAACAGGAAATCATGGTTAGGTGCTCCAACCTCCGCGATTAGACTTAAAGATTGCTAAAAGCGTTGTTTAACCCCATACAAACAAACAAAAAAAAAACCCAAAAGACAAGATGTAAAAATATTGGAGAAACTCTATATTACTTTGATTTCATGCGCGAACATCCTTATCAAAATTGAAATAAATAGGGAACCAGCTCGTATTTTCAACGCCCCGCCCCATTTCCCGCCGAATATCAACCGTAAAAA
Source organism: Fragum fragum (assembly GCA_946902895.1). NCBI lineage: Eukaryota > Metazoa > Mollusca > Bivalvia > Cardiida > Cardiidae > Fragum > Fragum fragum. Next base: position 50,346,085 of record OX336379.1, read on the forward strand.
CACGCCATTCTTTTCGTAAGAAATTTCAAAGAGAAGGTGAGATCGCCCCTATGAAATAACTTTTCCATATTGGTACCTATTTACGAAAATGCTATTCACTTGAACGCCTAAATTTTATTCTTACATTTATGCGATTTTGATGGGCAGGTCACGATAGCATCATTACTCTGGCACCCAAAGTTTTGCAGATCATAAAAACATGGGAAGCACTAAGTTTTAAATGTATATATTGTGAAATGCTGTACAACAGGGTACGATAATTTTTAGTTCAAACTTTGTATCTAAACTTTGTAGTTGGCTTCGAAATGGTTCTATGCTACAGTTTGGCTTGGAAATCAATCTTTGTGTTCATTTAGACTTTGGAGTTTAAAAAAAACCTATGGAGTGTCTTGTGTCTTGGAGAAAAATGTTATGTAAAGTCAGCTGGCTTTTAGTAATTTTTCAATGTAACTTGGAGGACAATATTTTGAAATTCATTTCAGCTTTGGAATTGAAAACTAAGGGAGATTTTTGTTTCTTGGAAATGTACCATTTGTCGTAAATTTATATAAATCAAATCTTGCTCTTTCATTTGTATTTACAACAAAATATAAGTAGACCAAATGAAGGCTTTACTTCAAAATTTGGATTTTACTTAGTTAATAGTGATAAAACATGGTTTGTACAGTTTGAAATTTTGATGTAAGTGCAACTTGTGAGTTCAGATGACTTAGAAAACTATCATTTTTTTGGGAATCATTTAAACTCTGGATTTGAAAGCTAATTGGAGTTACTTGGGAAAAAATGTAAATTCGTTATGTCAGTTGTAAGCTGTCAGTCGACTTATGTAATATTTCGGGTTGACTTGGCAGAATCTTAGGAAACTCATTACAATTAGGGAATTGTAAACTAAAGGTCTACCTATTTTAAACTCCAACTTTTAAATGGCCTATTATTAAATTTCTGATGATTTGCACCCTGTCAAGTAAAAGATGATATGACATTATCATATGAGAGGAAAATTATAGATTTCTTGTACCAGCACATTGTAGTCACATGATTTAAAAATGGAATTTCAAAATTTGAGTGCAGCTGATTTTAAGCAATCTTATGGATGTTTACCAAATGAAGCAAGGGGACTGCAGTGTGTTCCAGTTTGTCTGATGTCTTTTATGTTTGTAAAAGCTAACAAAGATGTCAAAACCAAACAGACATAACAATTGAATGAAATATTGCTTGCTGATAGTCTTTTGTATAGTGCTAGACGGAATGATCGAACGGATAAATTTACTGACTAGTAGCAAACCAATCAACTCAACTAAAATTATAAAAACGCGAGTTGCGCCTGTCTGCAATATGGTATCGGGCGTAGTCATCTATACCTTGGGGATATGTTGTTTGTGGCGGACTCAGCGCTATATGGTGAGCATTCTGTTCGACATTTTTCCTTTGAAGTGAGTTCGGAATGTGGCTTCCGATCCCTATAGGTAAATGGAATCATTGTTTTCCCTCGCCCTAAAAAAGCCTTGCTAAAAAGATTAAAAAATTGGAGTGCATGCCTTCAAATGTTACCTTACCTCTTTATAAACCAGGCCTTCAGCGCTTTTAGCGCTTTGATTAGTTATTGTGGGAGCGGGTTTGGTCAAGTGGGAACGCGCTTGATTCAGTGGTTGGTATTAATCAATACTTTGTAGTGGATTTGCTTAACTATTCTGAAATGTACTTGCAAGTAATATCAAAGTGCCGTACGGACTGTAATTGGTCGTCAGTGAGAAATTGCACATATCGTTGCATTCCGACTTTAGAATTAGGGTCAAACAACTTTTATTTCTATTACTTTCACAACACGTAGGTTCTATCCTAGTGTATGATATATCCGTGAATGTTAATTTGAACTAATATTATTTTACACGCACGTAAGACCTTGATACAACATGGGTACCGAAAAATAAGCAACTTTTTGTGAAAACTAAATTTTTAAAAACTCTCGATTGTTATATAGTCATGGTCAGATAATCCCTGCAAGCTTTTTCTATAAATCCAAAACAGAAAAATTGTGGAAATATGATAACTTAAGTTTAAGAGCAAATGCTGACAGCAGGTTCATGAAGTTTCAAAACCTTCCTTTTTCTGTGCAGAAATTAACAAGTTCCTAAACAGCGCTGATTATAAACAAAGGAAAATACAATTGATACTATTATTAGGGCGAATTCTTTAGACAGCCTGAAAGCATAATAATCAGATTTGCTCTCCAGAAGAACTTTCAGCATTTTGATTAACTTATGGCTGGAAAATAATTGAGTGGCAGAATCATCTTTGTTTACACTTCGATTTGATTGAAAGAAAGGGTTGGTTAGACGCGTTCATCACTAGCGGAAAATCCTTGAAGCATGCATCTTTAAAGCGTGTGACCGTCCAGTTTTCCTTTACTCCTTTTGAAAATTCTTAACTTGTAAAATGAAATGATTTTTTTCTGTTTTCCCGTCAGAATATACGTCCAGTTGGGCTAAAGGCAGTTTTGGTAAATTGCAGCGACACAATCTCGAGTTTATGGTTATATAAATTGGTCCACGACCAATTAAAAACGTAGAGATTTAAATGAAATAATTTTTGGTATCTTCACGTAAAGTATATTAACCCTTTTATAATCTTTTTTGTCATTCCTAAAAGGTCTAAGATTTCTACTTTTTATATAATGGAAAGGTAATCGTGTTTTAACTAGATAAGCCACTTGCCCATTTACTTATTTTCCTTTTATGATATGAAGAGAATATTTATAAACATGTATATATTTGTTTTGATGGAGGTATGAAACATAAAAGCTAATCAGGCTGTATCCATGCGCGAAGTGGATTTATACATAAGTGTGATTAGCTTTTTTCACCAAGTAAAAAACAAATATGATACCCATTTTGATACATTTTTATGCGAAAGCATAAAAAATAGCTGTGTGCTCTAAAAATTGTTCATGGAGGTAGTAATGTTTTTTCTGCCAATAAGAACGCTAATTTTTGATAGACGAAACCAAGAAAAATATTTCTTTCCTTATAACATTATAGGGGTGTTGAACTGTTATCACTTTCCAGATGATTAATGCAAAAAGGCCTTAAGGTTCACCAGAAAAATCAATGATACGAGGATTAGGCATTTACTTAATCCCCAAAGAGTATATTGAAGAAAGAGCATAAGAAGTATAATGGACAACAGACAAATTAAGATCTTACTAGATCACCATTATCAAAATTCAGGAGAACTGAAAATTCATCAATGAGCAATGGCAACAGCTCCTGTGATTCGACAAAAGATCTTTGTAGACCTTACTAGTTCCAAATACATATCCCTTTACCAAAGCTTGACCGTCTTCGAGTAAAGTGGCAAAAACCTTCGGTCAAGGATGATGTTTTTAGATCCTTATTGCTTAACTGATAATGCTTATTGTGACATGACCATAAATGAAATAAACACCGGGTTCTAGTTGACTTCTGAACAGTCGATGTATAGTTACACAGATCTTTTTAGAAAAAAACGATTAAAAAAAAGAAAATGAAAAATGGACCATCTTAGTTTTGAATTCTCCAACTTAATCCTATGATGTAGGTATTTATCAAACAGCATATTTTAAGTGCATTATAGTATAGATCGTATATCGTTTTTAGAACAAAAAGGAATAGCTCTGAAAAGAAATGCATCTCATAATAATTTGAATCTAGAAGTGTGATTCTTTCAAAAAAATTATTTGTATAAATTTTTAGAAATGTTCTAAAATTTACCGGTACATCATATCTAGAAAAGTTCTTTAATATAATACTAGATGACAATATTTTGACTATTTCAAGTTCAAAGTAGTGGCAGAAAACAATGTCAATTTATAAAATATCTGTGCTCTTGCGGTAGAAACATCGGGGTAATGATTTTCCACATTTTTTTCCAAACGTGTTTTTCCTGGAGGGGGAGGGCTAAAAAGCGGGAATATAAGGGAATAGGTTAGAAATAGCTGATTCATTTTTTTCCGATCAAGTTTCTTTGATGAATTCTACAATTATTCCAGAAATATGACATTTTTAAGACCAATTCGCAGGGGTTGTTTTTTTACAATTAAGTTATTAACACTCCTTGATTAAATTGCCCTCCGACTTACATGATGAAACGTTTTGTAATCTATGAGGAATATCTCTTTTAACCTTTTGGTGATATTTCATATCCAATCAATCGAAATTAGAGTTTAAAGAAAACCATTTCGGATTCACAAGTAGCAAATAAGTCCAGTTAAGCAAAACGAAATATAGTCACGAGGACTAAGGCAAAGAGGTTTTATTATTGGCCCATGGTGTTACCATATGGCCTACTATAAAAGTTGTTTGCTATGTTATTTTATACAGAAACACAAAACCAATTATCTGAATCCGTATCCTTGAAAATAAATATGGATTTTGCATTTGAAATTGTGTTTGTATTTACTTTTGTAATTACTTTGGGATCGACATAAGCCCCGTGCTGTTGGTGTCAAGATTTACACAGAGATTAAGAAGAATTGTTTAAAAAAGATCTCTCCCAAACCATTTACCTACATCTTTCGAGTTTTACACAGTATGGTGCTCTATCAAGTATTCAAAATCACTACCCCTACATTCATTTAAGCCCTAAGTTGTAGGGACCCGATTGTTTGAAGAATGTTTATTCCGAAATCATTAGGCTTTGCTGACACATTTTGGATACGGAACCTCCTAATGCTATACTACTAAAATACTTGAAATTGGATTTAGTCCGAGACCAGAATAAGCCTAATGTTACATAGTTATAAAGAATTACGTATTTTAAATCCTATATTGATGCAGCCTTGATTTAGATAAAGAGGGTAGTATTTTACATCTTTTAATTGTTCCTAGCTATCGATGGGCTTAGATCTTTCAGATTTTATATAAAGCATAACCTTAATATGGTATACAACAAAAAAACGGAAAACAATATCAAAGTCTCGAGGATCAATTTGGATTAATTTCTTTGAAACTTGTTAAGAATGCCATGTGAAAAACACTATCCTTTCGATAATCAATCCATATTAATCGTCCATGGCCTTTGCCTTACGTGCTTACAAATTATGCTGGATTTGTTGTATCAGTTGTTAAGGGACTCTAATTGCTTTGAAGTCAGACGAGTAATCCATACTAATCTATTGTCTCTTTTGATAGCCGTACCAAAAAGAGTGGATTCTTCAAACTTTTAAAACAGAAGATTTCACAGAAATTCGACCGTAATCTAGTGATTTTATGAGAAGTTTTTTTTTCAGACGAACCCAATTTTGTTTCCTTTTTGGCCTCTGATAGGGCCCCAAGGGGAGATAGCTCCGTTATGTGTACATACCTGAGGCGCCTTCCCGAGGATCCTTCCTGCACAGTTTAGTTGAGATCCGTCAGGTTTAAAATGTGAAAAGACGACGACAGACGAAACACGAAGGAAAATGGTCACCATCACATTTGGTCAGGTTGACCTAAAAATGTAGCCTCTACAGCACACTAGCCAATTCTGACATTGGAAAAAAATTGAATAATTTTGGTAGAGATCAATCCACTCGATAATGCTACTCACAAAATATCAAAGTTACAGTGTATAATGTAGTTTGGCATGAAAAGGGGCCTTTGGGTCCCAAAACCTTTAAACTAAGGGATCAGTTGAAAAAAATTGGGGTCTAATGTGTTAAAAGTTACATTTCATATAATGTTTTCTGTTTTCTTTTTTTATCTGCATTTTAGATGGTTATCCTATATATGTCTTCCGAGTTTCAAGTGCATGTGTTGAGCAATACCAGAAATATTTTTCAAAAAATCAGTTTTCAGACGACAAATCAGACGACTGTCTAGTCACAACAATACCTCAGATTTTCTAAATAAATAGCCTAATAAAAAATTAAGGATTATTGTACTATGCTTTATAATTGTCACTTCGTAAAAATAAAGGCTTTTGCTTTACTGTGGGCTTCAACACTCGAGAAAATACGGCTTTTCACTCGATGGAAGATAAATCGATCTGACATTTGCACTCGGAAGAAAAGAATTATCCTCTGTGCATCTCATTTTATTCATTTATATTTTAAGACCTGTTAGATACCAACCACGTGAATATTTAAATGACAAAAGATAAGTGACAATCAAGGTGAGTTAATACCAAGTACTGTAACACTTGTACTTTTTGTCTCTTATTTCTATTTGCTTTCTGAACTCTTTTTAATTTACATGTTGATGCTATTAATACCATGAAGAATAATGCATGGCTGTTTTGCAATAAATTACAGATGCTTTTAATACGTTTTCGCTTGAAACTTATTTTACTGCTCAGGCTGTATTAATCAATTTGCTGTTCATTGGCTTTGAAACGTTTAGAAAGACTTTTCTAAATGAAATTATTTATTCTGATTTTTAGTGATTATTTAACCATGTTTGTCACACTAAAACGTCATGAAATAAAAGAGCTTTAACGATACTTTAGTCAGATTAACATCTAACAATCTAAGCAGATCATTAAATTTTCTGTGTTATAAGATTCAATGATAAATCCGCATTTTCATTTTAAAATCTTAGCAGAATATTATACAGGCATCGTGATTTGGAGCTGTTGAAGAAATAGCTTACGCGAACAGGAGTGAGACACTTAACTTTGTCCATTGATTATCAATATCTTTATAGTAATGCAGTGAGATCAGTTTTAACTTGATGTTATCTTTGCAAAAAAAAAAAAAAAAAAAAAAAACGTGGGTAAAAGACATGATACAAACTAAATTCTCGTTGAGGTGTTTGGCTATAACCAGCAAATATATATTATTAAAAGACAATATTTATAGGGTTAAATACATTGTATCTTTTTTATGATTTTCATGCAAGTCTACAAGTATTGCTTTAGAGCTATTGGTCGAGGCAATTGTAGTTTACGTTAGAAAAAACAACTGTCTTTTTATTGGAAATCCTTGTTTTGAAGTATCGTTTGAAAACAATTCAAAGATACCGTGAACATTACAATCAATTTTCTTTCCTGTCAAATGTAAAGATAAATGTATAGTAAGTTAATTTTAAAGTTGAATACGATGCAACTGTGGGACATTTTGTTGTTTACAAGACTCCACCTCAAAAGTAATGGGCTAAATCGGCGTGATTTGAAATTCTGCAGAAAGTACAGTTTGTTTTTGCGGAAGCTTTCTTATCATATGCTTCCGAAAACGACGTGAACGAATTGGCCTGAGCCGGTAGCTCGATCATTATCTGATTCTAATTCTGATATAACGACAACCAAAATCAGAACTGGTTGCTTATATTTCACAAATCATTTATGTGTTAATTCTATTATTTATTTATTTTTATTCTTAACCGTACTTTACTGAAATGCACAATATCACTTCCGAAGATCTAGGTTACGACCTATCCAATGTCGCAGAAGGATCGTTGGTTTGCACAAAAGCATGTTATAGCGGTAGATTTTCTACCGTGGAATTTAACTGTTTCCGTGGAATTTAATTGTTTACAGCTGTTGCATGAAACCTCATTATTGGAATGTATAATTTTAATAATCTCAATGCTATTCTCTGGAAGTGAATATTGTGTTTGGAAATATATTTTTTTCCAGGCCTACTGATTATACACTCATTAGCAATAGTTTTCTACGATGATTCCAGATAAGAAAAAAAACAAGGTGTGCAATTCAATGCAATACTCTTCTTATTGTTTATAAAATGTCTATACAATGAAAACGAAGAACTCATAGAGCTTAGGGCTGCCCTATATATTCAATAGGAAACATATTTATGACCTAAGCACTCGGAGATTCTACTTGCCTTAGACAAACACTTTCGCCAAGTTCAAGACATTTGAGCAAAAATCTGCCATTCAGAGAGCATACAATATTTTACTATGATTTAACCCTGTGACCTTATTTTACACCACTGTATCAATTTCGAACTTGTACATGGTATTATAGAGTCTGATATTATAACTAGTTTGAAGAAATTTAATTCAAAGGAGAGGCTCAAGAGTGCTACGCCAAAACAAAATATCAAGATTATAAAACCTCATTCAATCTGAATAAAAAAAAATTCAACGAATAGAAATGCAGTTCTATAAAGGACTAACTTGTCCATGTAGGTGACGTTATACAATTGCTAGAGTCATGTGTATGAAAAAATGTCTAATTGCAATGGGGAGATAATATCTGCCATGGGGAGCATCGACCTCGTGAAAGCGTCTTGAAATTCTTCACTACGTCATTAATGTATAAGATTTTATTACTTTATGGCAAAATTGTAGTAGTTCGCATAACAAAATTACTTGAATCAGACATATTTATGAAAACTTATCTAAGTTCAATGGGAGATGACACAAATGCCAAAAGATGCAGAGAATTCAAAAGGCTTCTTGTAAAATTTCAACATGTCATTACTTTTGAAGCAAAATAGTGGGGACACAAAATTACTTAAATGAGCCCTGTTTATATAAAAGTATCAAAGTTCAAGGGGAGATAATTGTTCTGCTAGAGTATGGATTTCTATAAGCATCTTGCAAAACTACAAAATCTTATCAATATATGTATACATATTTTCATTAACTTTGAAGCAAAATTGTAGGAGATTACTCGCATGAGTCTTATTTGTGAAAATTTTCTTTGTTTAAGGGGAGATAATAATCCTACCAGAGAGATTTGAGACTTTAAAATTGAGTCTTGCAACCATTCAATATGCGATGAACGAATGTTTACAGTCGTGTTACTTTCGAAGAAAATTAAACGACTAGTTGGAGACAAAATTACCTGAAAGGGCCATGTCCTAGGAAAAAGTACCTAAAATTAAGGAGAGATTCGTTTTTTTTTCTCTAAAAGAAGGACTTGCAAAACTTTAACTAGTGATCAATGTATGTATAGTGTATAACCACTATAAGCAAAATTGTAGGAGGTGTTCCAGATACAAAATAACGAAAGAATGTTTAAGTGCAAGGAGAGACGATTCTTCTACAAAGTGAATTTGAGACTTCAATTTTTTGTCTTGCAAAACATTAACATGTGATCGATGTATGTATAAGTTTCATTACTTTTGAGGCAGAATTGTAGGAGGAGTTCGCGACATGAATTACTATTATTATGAAAAATTATCTAAGTTTAAGTTTAAGGGGAGATTATTATTCTATCAGAAGAAGTTGAGACTTCAAAATTGTGTCTTGAAAAACTTCAGCATGTGATCAGTTTTGTATAGTAGTTATTTTTGATGCAGAAATGTAAGGAGAAGTTCGCGACACAAAATGGCTTGAATTACTATGTAACTTATGAAAATTTATCTAAGTTCGAGGCGATTTTTTTTTCAACAGGTGTAGATGAGACTTCAAAATTATGCATTGCAAAACTAGAGCATGTGATTAATTTATGTTTAAAGTTTTTGAAGTAAAATTGTAGGAGCTCACGGCATAATTTACTTTAATTATTATGTAAAATACGAAAACCTGTCTAAGTTTAAGGGGGAGATAATTCTTCTATCGGGGGAGTTGAGACTTTAAATTTGCTTCTTACAAAGCTTGAACATGTAATTAATGTATGTGTGAAGTTTGATTAATATGAAGCAAAATTGTATGAGGAGTTCGCGACACCAAATCACTTGAATTTCCTAACACAGACGGACTGACAGACAGACACACAGACGGAAAGACGCACAATAATAAGAAGCACCTGAGGGTAAATGGGTATATTTGTTCAAACAGGTATGTATGGAAGCCCTAATTGGGTAACACGAAGAAAATTTAGTTTCAAACTTTGTATTTCAATAAGTTCGTTATATTGTTCCTTGCAGGTATATGATGATTGATTCCAGCCTGGAATAAATTGTCGTATATCTCGACAGAAAACCTTATAACAAATATCATTATAGTACAAGAAATGTCGCAATTTAATTGATTAATTAACAACTGACGTGAATGTATATGCACTGCATAATATGAGCAGTCTGATCTTAGTCTAAACCGCCAGTTTGATGTTGGAAACAAGGACTGTTTACGACTATAAGAGTCGTTCGGTGCTTTTAAACCTTTTATTTGATCAAATCTAAACAATGACTTTATTCAGCTTGCAAAGGGTTAAATAGGAGATAAGCAATCCCCGAAAACTACCTTACAGCCATTATTACAGCGAGTAATTGTTTCTACTCGATAATGCGAAAGAGATTGTCTTCAGAGCATAATATCATTTACTTAATTTAGCTTTTTGGTGGTTAGAAATGTGTCACAGACACGGATCCCCCGCATAATTACTCGATACATGACCTTCAGCTTTGACCTTGAACTTGAGAGTATTCAACACAAATTTACGCATGGCACTAGTACTCTTCAAGGGAACAACTGTTATTTTGTTTTGTTTTTTATTCCATCAAATGAGTAGAAGATATAATCCTGACAAGAGTTTGACATGCATACACTTACTGACAAACAAACGAATACACACACACTCACGGACAGGGGACAGAACTATGCAGATATATGCATGTCGTCATTACATTGCGGGAGTATTAAAACACAATAAGGTTAAAGGCTCGATGGCTCTCACAGAGACAAAATTTCCCGACCTAAGGAATCCTGAAATCTTCGTTAAAATTATTAACTGACTCCTTAACCCTTTTCTGTTTTAGAAAAATTTAAATATCATAGATATATAGATATCAACATCTATTCTCGGACTTAATAAATCATTTAATGGATGATTCGATATTTTGATTGTCCGCGACGATTCTTTAAATATAATATAACCACGCCCAGTGACCTCCGACAGTACAGTTTGGAATGTTCTTTTAGCACAACATATTGCAGGGGACATAATATATTAATCAAATCAAATAAACGTTTTTATCTTTTTCATAGCTGTATTGTTTAATTTTGTCCTTAATGAATTACTGGCATTAATTTTGTGTACGACGCTCGGTTTATATATTTGGATTTCATTGAAATAATTTTGATCAGTAATCTTCGCCGTGATAAAAATTAAATATTAGGAAGACGACACTAAATCCCATACAGACAACCAAATCATTTAAGCGTTTTCTGAAAATTAAAAGATTGAGCGCTTATTCAAGTATCGAATATCGATTTTATTCTTCCGTGAAAACGAATATTTTCGTCTTTATGTGGACATAAAGGAATTGAACGAAAACTAATTTTGATCTTCTTTGAAGACCAATTAGGAATAAAAAGACGACACCACTCTGGCAAGTTAAACGGATTGAAAGGTGATTTAATTTGATTTAAGGGGCTTAACGCCACTTGTAACAGTATTTCAGTCATATCGCCGTGGCTGGAGCACCTAACAATGGATTCCTGGTATTTCCCACAACAGTACCATCACTACATCCTTTCCTAGCCTCCAGCTGCTATCCCACTGATGTTTATGAATATCCACCCATTGGTGAGGGACAAATGTCGGAAAGGATAAATGAAAGATTAATGAATGGGTTGATAGATACGTGGATAGATGGATGCATGGATGAGTGTCGGTTGGGATGGTTGGTAAATTGGTAGATTAACAGACGGACGGACGGACGGACGGACGGATTGACTGGTATTGTTACTTTTCCGTTAAAAGAATTTTCATTCCTGATATCTTTGGTTCACATTTCGAAAATGCAACTTATCAAGTGTCATATAAGATTGGCTTCATGGATGTATTAATGGATAGATTGATGGATGGATGGGTGGATGGGCGAAGGGTTGGATTGATGGGTGGATGAATGAATGGGTAGATGGAGGGATAAATGGAAGGATAGCTTGATGTATGGTTTTGAGCGTGGATGGATTAATGGTGGTAGGGGGTTGATGGATCAGTTCATGTTTGGATTGGTCGGTTGATAAATGAATGGTAGAATGGATGGATTTTGATGGATGGACTTGTATTTTACCAAATGTTAAATCTGAAACGCCTCAATAATTTTCATTGGGCTAGTAAAGCAGTAAATCCATTGTTTCAAGTCATATCTGTTTCACACTTTTCCACAGGGAGAAAATTGATTCGCTGACGCCTGGTGGAAGGCGAGGTAATGTATGTGAAACGCTACAAAATTATGACTAGATTAAGAGTAATTTGATTGTTGCATGACTTCTTTGTTTTACACAGCGCAGCTGTAATTTTTGCTCAAGGGGGGGATGATTTATTCAATTATGAAATAGTTTCTTTTGCTTTGTTTCCTTTGTTTTGTTTTTGTCTATTTTAAGTCACGCCCGTCTCGTATTTCTAAAATATGCCTATGAAAGGATGGCGGTCGTAATCGACTTTCTGATCTATATATACACTATTTATCACATTCCTATCTATGAAATAAGATACAAAGACGAAAAAACCGTCTATTGTTTGTGGTGGTTCATACCTATGTTTCAATTAGCGAAAAAATAATTTTGAGCATTTGTCAAAGATTGTTTATTATTCGAAGATAAACAAATTGAAAAAAAGTTTGCAAAAATTCCGGGGTAATCATGTGCTTTAAAATTTTCTTTGGCTAGCAAATGACGTATCTTAGGTGTCAATCAAAATACCTTTTAAATAGCTTCATTTTCGCTGGAATTGGAGTTTTAATTTGGACAATTATGTAAAGCATTTTTGCTGGTTTGGCGTCTGAAACGTCGCAACTATAGCTTATTGTGCTATACTTACAATGTTTCGGTCATGAACCAAATATTTCATTTTTCCTTTACACGTTATTGACCTTCCCTCTTGCAAATTAACGTTTTTTGATATCTAACCCTAACTTTCTTTCAGAAATCAGTGGGCGTGACCTGCTATGAAGTGACCAATCGCGACTGTCAATCAAATAATAAAGCGTCCAATCAAATAATTTAGCCCGGACCTGAGCCTATTAACTCCAACATTGGCCGCCTTTTGGGTTACCTTTATTGTTGGTTTGTCGAATTGAACATCGTAACTACAACTTATTCAAGCTGTAGTTACGACGTTAAAGTCACAAATCAACTATTTTACTTTTTGGTTTCATGCTGCCGACCCTTATTTTTTGCAAAATAACGCTGTTAAAAATCGAAGCGGAAATTCCTGTTGGAGTTAATGGGCGGGGCCTAGGTAGTCAGTGGGCGGGACCAGCGATTGGTCAATTACAACTATTTACCACGTTTTCGGATTTAAAAGAAACATTATCAACTAAGTATTGGATTCTGAATCTTCTCTAACTTTGGACCCGTTTAAAATGTGTGTTGTATGGTAATCGGTTGACGTACGAAAAGAGTTATGAATATGCATGTTTGTGTTAGTGAATGCGTGTACAGTACCTATAAAACGAGAATAATAATCTACTAAAAGTTGGTCGTTGTGACCAGTGGACAGATCTGCCGATAATCGAAAGAAGAATTAGTTTTTTTTTTTGGCAAATCTATACACGTAGAATGCCCTCAAACGGCCAGGAAGAAAAATAGTCTGAAAGTGGGTAGTTCAAGTGAGCACATCAGCACTTACTTGACCTTAGAAGTGGGCGGAAAGTGACACCGATAATCTGATCATCACGCGTCCGATATAAAATATATAAATGTCTTTGATACAATGCTTAAAATAATTATTTGTTCTAACTTTTTTACAAATAAAAGCGAATTAGTTAAATTGTTTATGGTATAATCTATTGAAAGAAGTATGAATTATGTCAATATATATATATAAATGTTAAAAATTATTTGAATAGAATTTTATTTGTATCATGGAAGGAGTTCTTAGTTATTTGCTTACTTCGTGTGACCAGCACAAGGCTGAGGCTCTTACATGTATGGTAAAAGGACAAACCCTTCTGGCCTGTAGTTCGGCCAAGATCCCTACATTCATTGATATCGTGAGACAGCTTAGCACATCACCAGCCAGAAACCGAATATCGATCAAATAAACTAATAAGTAAATTAACAAACTACTTTCGGGAAATCGAAGTTGAAAGAAGTTGCAGACGACAATTTAAAGTTGATTGAATTTAGAAAATCTTTCCCTTGTTGGGTAGAAAATATTTTGGACAATGAAGAAATTGCTTGTAACATTAACTAGAAAATTGGTGAGAATTTCATTCTCAGACAATTTCGAAATTAGGGTAGGTTGAATAGAAAACTCGACCATCAAGTTGTGTTAGAAATTAGATCACTTAGAGTAAACAAAAAAGTCACTAGGCAAAATCTAAGAAAAATCTTGTGAGCATATGGCCACAATTCAAACAAAATGAAATTAAAATATGAAAGAATTTATTTCTTGATGAGCATATTGACAAATTCGAAGTTTTATAATTCAAGATCAATATTTTATCTTTTAAGGTCAAAATGTAACAAACTATATAATAACATTTGAGCTAAAGGCATCATTCCATGCTTGTCAAACCTAAAAATTGGTCAGATTATATGTTTCACTAAAATCGCCTGGTAAAAAATTATTAACTTTTTAATAAAAAAGTAGGATACGAGATCAAATGTCAGAAAAACATATGGACAGGTTGAAAGCCTCATGAACTGCGCACAATAAAGCTGAAAATAGGCGCGAAAATTTGACCCGATAAAATTCTGAATGAGGGCTAAACTCGTTCACTTGGGGTTAAAAAGGGACAACATTGCCAAACCTTATAAAAAGGAAACCTGATGGGACTTCTAGGGGTCACTATTACTTTGGTTGTCTCTTGATGAAATGTTTGGTAAGTTCGAAATGGATTCATTTAGGGTAAATCTAGGCAATTTGTGGCACTCTGGAAACCATGTAATAGTAAATTAATAATCTCGGACAAGATCGAAAATATTCCATCAGGAAAAAATACGTCAAATTGTTTCTATGGACAAAATTCTTGACAAGTTTGAAACATGGTCATTTTGGTATTAAAATGTCTCCTTTGAAAAACCGTTTTGAAACTCTTTAAGCCAAAACGTATTCTCAATAAATGTGGATATGAGCGGTCAGTAGCTCGAAATTGACTAAAGCTGGGCCAAATTTCAAAAAAGTAACTATTATCATTTGGATAAAATTCACTGTTTCTTGGTGAGATTATTAAGTTATATGCTACCGAGAAATGAATGATTTACCTCAAAATAATAAGAAAAGATAATATAAACATTAAAGATGAAATGAGTGAACGTAAATCTATAAAATGTCTTTCGGAGGTTTCTATATTTATAGCTCAATTATGCGATAAAACCAGTGTATACCTGATGGCACTTGCACAATATCACAAAGAGATAGATCATGCAGTATCTAATTTCAAGTTTCATGATCTTGATATATGTATCGTTTCCTAAAAAGTTAGATTATATCTTAATGTGATGGATGACCCCAAAGGTTTCTTGTAATGGAATACGCATTGTGTCACTAGAATGAAGCCTATCTTCCACAAAAGTTCAAAACCCTTAAGAAAAGTAAATAATAACAAGGTCATTTCTGTTCTTGATGGTGATTGTGATAAATTTGAATCATATTCAACAAGTAGTTTAGTTGATCAAACAAGAAGTTCTCGAAAAAATGAGCAAACGAGATTTTTTGTCAAGGCCTTACTTCTTCAGAAAGTAATTTGACCATAAATAGGATATTAACATCTCTGTTTAATACTTGGTCTACCGTAGAATTAAATCCATTGAACATTTTAGAGAAAAATAGCCGACAAATTTTTCAGCAAAGGCCATAACTCTATTATAAGTAAATGGGCCGCAGCCGAAAAAGTATAGGCATATAACTGCTTGATACTTAGTCTACCTGTAAAGTTTGAAAAAAGTTATTCCTGTAATTAATGAGAATGATTGATTGATTGGGGTGTAACGCCTCTCCTAACAGTATTTCAGTCAAATCGCGGCGGCTGGAGCACCTAACAATGGATTCCATGTATTTATTAGAGAGAGTGGACGAAAAATCTACAAACGGACGGACGGTCCGACTAGCCAACTCCTATACTCCTATATACCCCCCCCCCCCCCAAAAAGAAAAACCCTCTAAAAAACCCAGAGTTTTCGGAGACGGGATGTTATATCAAATCTGTAGGAGTTATTAACTGATCTTGACAGTCAGAGGCTTTCATTTAGATGACGTCATTTTCCCTGTTAAGATGACGGCTCACAAAAATAAGCGTTACTATGTTTGAAAACATTAAATTCGTTGACAAAACTCGTAATCTTTTATATTTTGATTTCGTTTGTATATATTAAATGAAATATAATACATAACCTTGCATTGGATACTCGCCGCGTAGGAACATTTGATATTTCACGCGTCTTTTCGTCTCTTTGTCGTGTGAAATATACCAGTATTCCTTTGCGGCCCGGAACAAAAACATTTTTACACACCTATAATAATCTATTCCTTATTTGTTTTCAAGATTCACGTTCTCTCTATTTAACTCTTGTCGAAAAGAATACGTGTTACATCTATATTAAAATGAAAGCAATGGAAGTCCGATTATGAGTCAATTTTATTTTGAAAAAAGTAAATAGAACAATGAATGGATAGATAAATAAAAGTAAATAATTAAGATAAAACACCCATTAGGACTAACATGGGATGTAGGTTAAGATCAGATTGCAGGCCGTTCTTTCCTTATAACTGCTACCAAAACAGATTTATTCTAGCCTGTCTCCCAGGATGTCAGTAAGTAATACTTTGAAAGTAACCAAGGTTCATCACCCATGATTTGCATTTAATTCAAAGAAATTGCTTCCCTTACGTCTCATGCTGTCACCACTGATCAGAGATAATACCAAGAGTAACAGAAGCTTTTCAACGAAAATTGTACATATCTGACAAAAAGTATAAGTAAGACTAGAAGTCAGGCTAAGGGTTCAGGATGACAAGGGATCAATTAACATATCTTGATTGATTGAATTGGGTTTAACGCCACTTTTAACAGTATTTCAGTCATATCGGGGAGACGGGAGCACTTAACAATGGATTACCGGTATTTCTCACACCATTATTACCACTACATCCTTTCCTAGTCTCTAGCTGCTACCTCACTTAGGTTTACGTTTATCCATCCATTGATGAGAGACAATTATCGGAAAGGCTATTTGCCGCCGCCGGGGATCGAACCGATACTTTAGGGAGTATTAAAATTATCTATGAAAGAGTCTCGCTGGGCTCTAAAGTGCTCTAGATACATGCAGCCGAATTATTATTCAAGCTATAACTTGGCACTCCTTGTCTCTTTCAGGTGATGGTATTACAGTCAAGTGGAATACAACTTTTACGGGATAGTTGACAACAAAAACTTTTGGAAAGAGTGAAGGATAATTTTGCACAAATAAAATATTCTTTGTAATCGTCTGGAAAAATTTTCGAATAACAAATTAATAAATGACGAATATAGAAGTAAAGAAGTGTAAATGTATTCTTTTTGAATGGAGAATATATCCATCAAGTGTAAACCATGATAGATTTATATTTCCTTGTTTTCGAATGTCTAGCACTCTAGGGTAGACATTCTTTTAGATATTCGCCCGAACACGTTTTTGAATGTTTAACACCCAAAATTAGACTCCCTTATTAGACAACTTACATTCGATTAGACGTTCGTCCGAACCTATATAATCGAATGTCTGATGTATAATTGGGTTGTAAGAAATAGGAAAAAGAGTTCAGGCGAATGTCTAATTAAATACCTGATGTCAGATTTTGCTGTTAGACATTAAAAAGCGGATCTTAGCAAATGTCTATTCGAATGTGGTATATCTTATGGGGGCGGGGTTAGTCAATCGAAAACGGGTTCGGACGAATTTTCAATATAGTGTCTAATGTCTAATTTTGGGTGTTAAACATTCAAAAACGGGTTCGAGCGAATGCCTAATTGAATGTCTAATACCTAACGTCTAACTCAGGGTGGTAGACATTCGAAAACGGGTTTGGCGAAGGTCTTATCGAATGTCTAATGTCTAATTTGGAGCTGTTTTACGTTCGAAAACGATAATGTCTTATCGATTGACAAATGTCTATTTAAAGCGCCTAAAATGTGTATCATTTTATGTGTTAAACATTACTGGTATGAATCCAGGTTTGCATGGTCATTCATTGCAGTTGGCTCATATCGGCTCTTGCACACAATATGAAAAAAAGAAAAACATGTTGGCTCACGATCCTTTCAGACATTGTCAGGAGGCGATTAATATGATTTTGTAGTAATTTAATTTTTAGTTTCGTCTATCAAAAACGGGAGTTCTGATTGGTCGAAAAAAAAATTAATACCTCCATGAACAAAATTTTGAGCACGCAGCTATTTTGTATGCTTCCGCACAAAATATTTCTATACAAAAAAGTATCAAAATGTATAAAGATTTTGCTTTTTCGCTCGATACTATTAAACTATAAGAAATTAAGAGAGCCGTTTTTCTTTTCATGGAGGTATGAACCGAAAAACCTAATCACACTTATATATGAATCCGCTTCGCGTATTCATACAGTGTGATTAGTTTTTTCGGTTAATACCTCCATTAAAAGAAAAAAATTCTTTCTTCGCCTCTTAAATGAAGCGACGGTTCATGAAATAAAAAAAAAAGGAAGAAAGAAAAGAAGCACAATCATTTCGTGTGACAAGACGCCAAATAAGTCTGCGAAGTACAACTCGAATGGGACCAGAATTTATCGGGTCAATAGCTTATTTGTAGACCGCCTATTTTGTGGTTTCGATGATGTATCAATTACGCCATTAGCTTCAGCTAGCAGTCGTTATCGACATCAAACGAAGACTAACGACCTCACCCTATAAATTGAGATGTTTCATAGTTGGGTATAGGGAGTATATCACAATACATTAAATATTGATTTGAGTAGATTTAACACGAAGAAACAGTAAAATACCGTTATAATGTTAATTAAAGCTTTTGGAAAATCAGATAATTTTACTATATCATTTTTTTATGAAAATCTATTCAAGAGCCGCTTTAAAAAGAGTCGAAGCTTTTCAAAGCTGGTAAGTTCTTAGAATAGAATGGTCATGTTTTTTGCTATTTGAACATACTTTTATTTTGAAATTCTATTGCTGAAAGTCCTTTGTCGGTTTTCATCTCTTTTCCTAACGTTATTTCTCGCAACTTATGGACAACCATTTTTAGTAAAAATCAATTGGCCATTCAAATCATTCAGTTAGGCCGATGGTGAACTGCGATATCTAGGTAAAGCATTTTGTTGGTTTACCGCTTTGAACTTCAAAACTACTTATTCAATGAAGAAACGAAGAGAATATCTTTTGTTTTCGCGTATTCAGCTTTTTTTTGCAAATTTACGGCCAAAACCACGCAAAAATACAAAATGGTTAGATGGTGACGTAAAAGTCGTAACTACGGCTTGAATAAAATATCTAAAAAAATCTAGTGAACAAAAGAAAATTTTGTCTTAAAACCAATGAATTTCTAATTTATATTTCCGTTGGTTCTCAATGTGAAGTCAACTTTTAAGGAAAATACGTCATCGAAAACTACCATAGTTACGACAATAAATACTCCGTCAGATGTGGATTTTTATCTAGCTTGTTCGATATTTTCGAAGTATAAGGTACAATTTTTAGCAGGTATGAAAAAGGTGTATAATTGACAAATCGTGGCTGTCAATCTAGGAATATATCGACCAATTAAATTATTCATTCAGCCCGGAATTGAAATTTTAACTTCGACATTGGCCGCCATTTGCGTGAAACAATTTTGTTGTTTTGCGACTTAAACGTCATGACTACAGCTTATTCAAACCTTACTCATTTAAGCTGTAGTTACGACGTTTAAATCGACAACAAACGATTTTGTTTTTTGTTATATGCTACTGACCATAGTTTTTGCAAAATTACGCCGTTTTAAATCGAAGAGGGACTCCCTGTAGGATTTAATGGGCGTAACCGAAGGAGTAGGTGGGCGGGGCCAGCGATTGGTCAATTATAAGCAATATTTTCGCTTGGCGTAATATGAGTCCGAACCTTGTAGCATACTCTTCGTTTCTGGCCCTACGTATGACAAGGAATATGCTACATTTTTACGCATTTTCGCCACAGGGAGATTATACGCAACAAAGACTATCAGCACGACCTTCCTTTTCTACAAGCAGCTACGCAAAGTGTTAGCCTTGTAGCCAACAAACAAATGAAATAATCAGAATTGTCCAAATTTGAATAAGTTAAATATAGTATCTTGTCCTTTGGTCATAAACGGTCGACCTCCCCTACCACATTACTTTAGAAATTAGGAAAGTCTAGCCATAACTAGTCGTTTTAGGAACAATGGGAGTCATCGGGAAAATAAGTCCATTTTGATTTACTAAAGAAAGATAGATCTAGTAAAGTGACGAGGTAAATGTGTTTTTATAGTTATTCAAGTGAAACCGAAATTTAACATCGTCATCGCACCGATTCCAAATTAGCGCCAAACGGGAAGACTGTCTGAACATACTAGAATGTTGATTTGAATCATGAAAAACTGAAACTTGGACTGTACGATCGACAATTCGAAGTTTGATCTCAACTTAACAGATGATTCCTGTGACAATAATAAACCTTTTTTTAAAAAGGCTTCAAGCAAATGTAATTGATAAGTCGATTTTTTAATCAGAAAGACAGACAGACAGACAGACAGACAACGTTAATCAATTGCCATCCGATCTGTTCAAGGCGGAGGCATAGAAATAAACAACTGATGAATAAATTCGATCTAATCGTAAGTTACTAATATAAATAATTGACAATTTAGCGTTTTTGGTGGAATTAAAGCCTTTATGGTTCTAGGTTAGCATGAATACCAGAAATCTTCAAGGATTTCAATACTTTCGATTCGGAATTAATCACTAAATAATATCAACTGTGATTTCACAGACATATGATGTAAAGGTTTAACGAGAAAATATATCAACCTGTCTTCCATATCTCTATATTTTGGATACCAAAATTAAAGGCTTGTTTTTGGTTTCATAATTTGAATTTATTAAAACAGGATCATAGCAACCATGTGCATATGTTGCAAACTATTTGTTTGTGCTTAGAGAATATATAATATCAAAGGACATGAAGAACCAAAGTATCAAACTTTTTGTGATTATTTTCATAAGTTGCTTTATGAATAGATGAATTAACCAGGTCAACATTGTTGTGGCTCTTGCAGAGGTTATGAAAGGAAAGACCTGGCTCGCATATTTCAAATGTGTAACTGTTATACTTTCAAACATTTGTAAGAAGCTGATTAAGCCGATTTTCATATGAAAATGAACTTCATGACTTAAAAAAAAAGAACGAAAAGATGACGCCAACTAAGTCAGCGAGTTACGACCCGTATGGAACCGGAGTTCATCGAGTAAATACATTATTTGTCAATTGTACTGAAAAAGACCTTATTTGTGGTTTCCATGTTATTTTCAACGTGTGTTATTTCAACTTTTACTTTTTAATATTGTGTTTGTTTGTTGATGTTGTTGAAAAAGGTAATACCCGAGAAGATTCAGAATATCAAAAATCACGTTAAACACTTTGTAGGTGCTTCATTACAAATAAAATGTTTAATTTTTCTGATTAAACACATATGAATATTCTTTCTTTCTATAATCAACCGACTTGTAAGTGGTAATTGTATTGAGATACTTAAAACAGACTGTAAAATGAAATTACTTTTTAATTTCAACTTCTTTGTTAAGTAGAGCGCGTCCCGAAAGAGACCAACTACGATATTTGAAACAACGTTAGAAAGAAATCGGTAAAAATCGGCTTGGGGATGCTTCAAGTGTTCGTAGCTCAACGCTTTAAGATTCTTGTTTTAGATTTGAGGTTTTTAGGGTATCCTTACGTTTGCATCTATTTCAAATAGGTGAAACCCAACCAATGCACCAGGCGAAACACATGAACAAATATAGCAACAGTTCATCCGATGTCAAAAATATTCGTTAAATTTTTCGAAGGAATATCCATTCTAGGTTCCATAAATACTGCCTTAGGAGGAGAAGGAACTTAAACATTTTTCATATGTGTACGAAGTGGCAATGCTATACGACGTCGGACTTCAGATTAAACTGCTACGTTTACAATAACTCGACCCGAGCTCAAATGTTGCACAGACGAACACAGGACTCGGGAAGAACACAACACAATGAAATAAAACAAAACCATACCATACAGCGCATGGAATATAGAAAAAAAAGGATTGAAAGCTTCACAGGGATATTGTTTTCACTAAAGATAAAGTTCTATTCAAAAAGCGGTACATGAATTTACATGTAGTCTACATATTTTCGGAAGTTTAGAAAAAAGGTAACCCATGCCTTTAGTAGTTCCGAAAGTAAATAAAACCGGGAAAAACTAGAACCTTACCAACAAAATTATCTATAAGAACCGAAAAACGGCATCGAAGGAGGCCTCATTTTGTATTATCTCGTGCATTTTAACATCCGACTGGAATCAATCTCTCCTATAAAGATTACGTTTATGGACGATCGCTGTAAAAGTAAGCGAAATCTTTTCTGAAATAGCTTAAAGACATGACAAAAGATGTTTACATTGTTTTAACAGAAAAAGCTTTGTACGCACATGTTGTCTCGAAAAGGTAGACGTAAGGTCAGATCCAATGAGTGTTGAGCGGTAAGTAGGATTATGCATTTACATTAAAGACCAAGATATCGTTCTAACGCTATTTAAATCACAAAAACAATTTTTTTTTCTATTAGTCGCGGGGCTTTGAGTGTAAAAGTTATTGAATCGAAATAGATTGTAAACAGGGGGTTTATTTTCTGACCACTTGAGCTGCCCTACTGAAAACCATAAACAATTCAATATAAACCATTTATGATGCTTTTTAATCGAAAAGGAACCCAATACAGTCAATAGGAGATAACATTCGCTTAAATGTTAAGTCGGATGATTAATAAAGCAATGGTAGAAATATTAATGAACCACGTTTCTTCTTGCACGGGTGTTGCTCGACACACTGGAAGACAGTCATGGCAACAATTGTAGATAAACTTTAAAATGTTTAGCATGTAACAGCTTGCATATCAAAACAACAGAGATAACAAATACTTCCTTATATGGCTGATTTTTCAAGATATGTTTTTTAACATTTTAATTTTAAAGGTTTTAAGATTTTATTGTAGATGTCTATCATTTTTCTTTAGATTCAAGGAAACAAGAATATGATACGTAAATGGAGCTGATAAAAAGGAATAAATATTATGTTAAACATACACCGAAATGTGATGCCTTTGGCGAGACAACTAAAGTAAATGGTATTTACTGTAACAACTTGAACTAGTGAATTTTGCAAATACATGACTAGGTTTATATCTTTTCGCAAGAGAAAGGTGCAAAGTAAGTTATATTGAAGAGCCTAAAACGGGCAAGGACGACAACATTGATTTGAAACTGTACAAGAAGAGTAACGAATCACAACCATCTTTCGACTTGGATGTCGATTTGTGCATCACTTAATAAGCTTTTTGTATTTTTGTTCATGTTGTTTGATGGAATATTTATTGTTTGTTACAATGTCATGATATTTTTTTCATTTAATTTAACCCCGTTTTAAACGTGTTTGAATATATTTATAAACCTGTCCATCCGTGTTCTCTCAACAAGTAAAAAGTTGCTTGCGTTGACAATTTTTAAATAGTTTGTAGCAGGTTTCATCTAGTTATTGTTATTTGTAGGACGGACTTTATTTCAATTGGCCAGGACTATCGACTGATTCCTTTAAAACCAAGAATACCGGTCTTTGCTCACAAAATATGTTTCACATTCAAAAAGAGCAAGGACTTTGGCTTAAATTTTCCTTACATCCTATTTTCTTAGGTTTTTATTTCATGTCTTTTTTCCAGTTTGTTTTGATGAAAGTGCTTACCAATATTAAATATTTAATTGGTTTCCAGACATAGGTCGAATTGAGACAAAGTTGCTTTAGAACAGCTTTAAAAAGAGACACACTGGACTATTTCTATTTTGCGATGTATAAGATTTTGTTATTTCCTGAAAGATATCTGATGAATGCCACATTAGAAGGCATATCAAAATCGTAATGGGCAATAACGCATCCCTTAACGATATTCCTGGTAGACATAGACGTCGCATTACTCAAATGGTAGTTAATTTTAGAGAAGATCACACCAGCTATGACTGTTTGTTTCTGCAATTACGAAAAAAACTTCAGGAAAATAATAAATTTATTTATATCTTAGTCAGGCAATGTGCATGTGGTGCACATATAAACCATACATTTCCTTCGAATGATGATATCCGATTGGATGATATACCAGAAGATCGAGGCATTTAGCTCCACTTAACGTCGAGATGTGAATACAGACAAATTAAACGACTTCGCTCGGTGTCGCTAGAGCTTTATTGTGAATGCCCTCGGGAGTAAATTCATTTTAAAGGTTCGTTTATATGTACCCCCTTCCTGTTCTTTGTAAATGATGAACTGACCATTCATATGCAATGGAAAATGTCTAATAGTGCACTGCGGCATACATATATTACTCTCCTTTTGTTGTTGTTCATGGGTTATCGGACAGAAAAAAGAAGTCGGGCCTAGTTATCCACTGTTTTTAAATGACTCGATGATTCGATTTTTCAATTTCTGTAAAAAAAAAAGAAAAAAATTCCAATTGCAACTAAAAACTTATTTTGAAGCCAAAAGAGATAATTTTGTATCAATGCTTCTGTTTTCTGCTCTTTAGGCAATCTTCGGACTCTAGACACATTCCGTTTAACAATTACCGTATGGCATTTGAGAATTTATCAAAATTATTCACCAACTGCCTTGAAAGTATCGCTTGAATCTCTCAAATTTAATAGAAGCAAACCGGTGAAAAAGAATTAAACAGTAATGTTACATAAAATTGAAACTTTACTTTTCGCCTAAAATGTAAGTGCAGACTAGCCCATAGCATAAAATCTTGGATTTTTATGTTTTTATATTTTCGCGAAATGATAAGAAAATTGTACATGTACCAACGAGAAATCTCCTTCCAAATTTAAATAAGATAGGGTGAGCTTTTAGAGATACTTTTCGACTAAATTAGCACAATCGAGAAAAAAATCAAATAAAGTATTTTTAAAACTTTGATTAGAAAAAGAGAGGTCAAAGCATCTGCTTCCGCTGAACCCTTTAAACAGGACTATACAGAAATAGCTTTATCCATTTGTCCCATCCGAAACGAGATTGGTGATATATGCTCTTTTCGATTCAATACATTTCTATTTTATCGAATTCAACTTTTTCAAAAGCTTTTGAAACAACACAAATAAATTGATACCAAAAAAGTCTTATCAACAGTAGTTAAATCTTTTTACAAGTCTAGTCGATAATCTGGATAGGAGACACAATTCCTTAATGTATAGACAAATATACCATCCTCTGCTAATCATCAAGCATGCATACTATCTAAACATACGACAAAGCAATTTATTCAAATATTATTTCTTTAAATGAGATGTCCCTCGGTAGAAATTCTAAACGATATTAAGAGATCTTCACCAATTGACATGTCTGTTTTATTTGATTTTATACAATATGCTTTGCTGATTTTTTCCTCTCAATACTCATTCTACTCACACTTGCGTTTTTTATTCTTACATATTAGTTATTAGTTATTGCGACAAAAACACATACCAGGTTTACAATTGACAGACCGCATCTCTAAATCAAAAATATGGAATGTAAAACATTTTATAGACAACTCAAACGACTTGAAAATGCATTGAATGTAATACAAAAAAAACCGAAGCTTCGTTCCAAATTTACGCACACGTGAATGCTTATGTAGCAACTCTTGGATTGAAATTTTGTAAAGTTTTAAAGATGAAAAGGACCGTGATGCTCCGGTATTGATGATTTAAGATAACTTAGTATACAAAATCGAACCCTGTATAGCGAAGCTAAAGGATTATCAGGAAACCATTGAGGTAAAATAAATACTGTTGGTTATTTCTCATTAATTTTGATAACCCAGACAGAGCCGAAACGGACCGAATAGGAACTTTGAAGAAGCCACAAGATGACACTAAATACAAAGTATAAAAACTTCAGAACTGAAAAAGAAATATGTCCGTTTCTATTTTACAATGTTTTACAATGTGCCTGGCGAAAGTCACGATGTAGTCCAAAGGGTATTACTTTATACAAAACTTCGTCTAACAATTTGTCATAAAGTGATTTCTTAACGACATTCGTTCATGTGTAATAATATGGTTGAAAAACAAACAAAAAACAAACAAAACTTAAGAATATATCAGATCGAAATATCCTCTAGAAACTTGAAATTGTCATCGATAATCTACTCATGAACTTCTTTGAAAAATACTAGGATTATGAACTATGGGTCATCTGGGACAGAGTACTTAGGCTTAGACTGTTGAAGAAATAATGCGATGAAGGACACGCATACATCCCGTTATTGCGCTTACTTATGCACTTCTTCAAAGTCATAATGTCATACTGACTCGTATCATTTTTCGATATATTGTTTTCTAAAACTATGATTCCAAAGAAACTATTTTGTCGTTTTCAGAACTTGTTTTGAACGAGCCTTATATTATTTGTTTGTGTAATTTAGATTTTTTTCTAACCCCTTAAAACAGATCTAAGCCCTATTCACCGAAGCATGAATTTCAATAAGCGAAATAAATGTATGTTGTAATACAAAAAACAAACAAAAAAAATATATAATTTGATGTGATTTTTGCACAGCTTTGCACTGCAAAAAATCATTTGTATCACTGTCATTTGCGTTGCTTTAAAAGAAGAATTACAACTGATGCATTTAACACATATAACTGACCAAGTATCTTTACTTTAAGCAATAAGATGGCAAACCAATAGTTCTAATCGAAAAGTGCAGTATATCATGAATGGACAAGTTCTGATGTATGTTATCATTGGCTATGCTTTCACCGCAGCCTTGCACTGCAGTTGTGTTGCGGTGATCCTCTGAAAAGGGAAATTAACTAAAATTTCAAATTGAACGTACCAAAGGAAGCTGTAAGAGGATAAACCTTTATTTTTTAACACCGGATCATGGATGGAGTAATGTATATGTCTGTATCAATTTGAAAGGTTCATAACAATTGAGATAAAACTACCGACTTTTGGTTACTCTACAAGCAATAAGAAAGCCTAATTATTTCGATGAATTTAGGAAACGTAATTCATGACCGACCCTCTAATTCCTATCCTTTATCGTACCATTTTCTTTTTTTGTCTCTAGTGTTAAAAGTATTTGAAAAGAATATATTGTATATGAACATTTGTATTCCAGATAAGAAATAAGCACTTTTTTGTTGTTAAAAGAACCTTAGTAAATTTCTAGGGTGACAGAAGACTGACTCTTGGTTTAATATTTTCTAATATTCTGTAATATTCGTAGTGTTTATTTTAGTTTGATAATAATAAATAATTTGAAAACTTTATTTTCTCTTATTGTTAACACATGACACAAGATGACACAATTTTAAGTTAGACGGAGACCACAAATAAAATTGTTGAATTTATTCCACATCACGGGTAGAAAACATTGTGTAACAGCAAGCAATGTTATTCCATGTGTTTTTCTTGGCTGGTGTTAGAAAGAGTCATTGTTTGGAAATGGGTTAACTCATTTAGTTCTGTAACTTCATTTATACTTGTTTATTGGCTAAAGGACTGATGACTTGAATAAAAATAATTTGTAGTTTTAAGTGTAATTTGTTTTTTGAACATTCACCAAGTAAATTCATTAGAAAAATACAAAACGGAGATTGTTTCATTTTTCTTCGGGGGTCAAATAGCAGGGGCACTTTATAATTTTATATACATGTGACCAAGTGACCTTTTTAAAAAAAGATATTGTACCAGCTACGACTGAAAAGGGAGAAAAGGAAGTTTTGGATAACATTTATTCCAATACTCTTAAGACCAATTCCTCATACTCAGCTTTCTATTTTGTAGCAAGGGGGTATAAACGCATGTTATTTGGACTTAATGAAGTGTTGTATAGTGGTCCCCTTTAGATAAATTTCAATGATTCAAGTAACTTTTCTCGCATACTTTTTTATTCTAAATGGTTGCTGACCTTTAACATATTTAGAGCTTAGCGAGATCTTTATTTGAAACCAATGAATAGCATGGTCTAAGCCAAGTATTCACCCCGATTTCTCGTAAAAGACGTTTGTTATTCAACATAAAATATCAAATAGATTGTCCTTCCTTCAACTATTTTTAATGAAACCAAATAAATATTAATTCTCTCAAAACATCGATTAAAACTGCTACAGTCTGCATAATGAAACTTGAAATGCATTTTAGCAATATTAACATATATAACGTCAATTTAATCAGAAAAAAACCTTT
Source organism: Fragum fragum (assembly GCA_946902895.1). Taxonomy (NCBI): domain Eukaryota; kingdom Metazoa; phylum Mollusca; class Bivalvia; order Cardiida; family Cardiidae; genus Fragum; species Fragum fragum. Next base: position 50,374,341 of record OX336379.1, read on the forward strand.
TAGAAAAGGGTGCTTGATCTATCTCGAGAAAAGAAAGGACAAAGGATGTGTATCTTTGATGCTTTTTTGTTTTTGTCCAGTTTCATATAATATATTTAGGAATTAAGAAATTCGGTGATAAATCATATTTTCTTGCAAGCAAGAAAGTCTGTGAAATCATTTTTTATCAACAACTCTAACCTAATGTCAATCAAGATATTGGCTTCAACTTAACAAAATCTCTGACATGGAAGTGATTGATGCCCTTGAAGAAGGTTCAGATTATCTGGTCTGAAAGAAAAAATGAGTGGTATATTCTTTCTCACAAAAAATGAACAATTTATGGCTTTTGAAGATTTGCTTGCATGATCAAAGCGCTAAAATATATATATATATGTATATTTGTAAAGCATTTATGCGCTCCTAAGAGCAGGTCAATGACATACTCGTCAATAACTGTTGTACATTCTTAAAATGTGAACTATCCAATGATAAAGTTTTACAATTCTACCACAAATACTTTTGAGTTATGCTTTGAAAAGTTATATTCGAATATCAAGGACAATTACTCAAGAAATATAAGGCACATAGTTGTGGTTCTGTTGGACTGAACTTCTTTAAATGAGATCTATGCATCAATGAAGTTTCAAAAAAGGAGATGAATACTTTTTGAGTTATGTTCGGAAAATAATTTCCCAGAATTCACAAAAGGACGATAACATCAAAAAAAAGAAAAAAAAAATGGTACTTGTGTGCTGAGCTTCTTCGTCAGCTGTATAATTTCGTGATTCTACCTTTCATTGTATTAGGGTAATGCTTTTTGAATATGACACTTCGAGTATAAACAATGGGCAATAATTAAAATATGATAATGTGCGGTTTTCAGGTTCTCGTTCACTGCACTTTTCCTAGATAAGATTCACCGACTTGTGAAATTACATGATTCTACCCTTGATACCTTTTAAGTAATGCTATATTTGAAAAAAACCTGAAACTTTACAAGTGGCAATAACTAAAATTATGAAGTGCAGAGTTTTTTATCACTTGATCTTTCCACTAGTAACGTTTCATGATTCTACCTATTCTACCTTACACACTTCACACATGATTCTAGCTTGTATAATTTAAGAGTTATTCTCCAAACTAAACCATGTTTGAAAATTAACAAAGGGTAATGACTGAAAAATGAGGAGAAGAGTTAAGGTTGTTAAGGGCTGCACTTCTCCTAAATGATATCTATGCATATGTAAAGTTTCATGATTCTAGCTTGCATACTATATGAGTTATGTTGTTCGGACAAAGATTAACAAAGGGTTATAACTCCAAGAATATGAATTACTGATTTAAAGGTGCTGGTGCACTGCACTCCTTCTTCATGAGATCTATGCACCTTTGAGTTTTCTTGATCTTCAATACATCTTGAGATATGCTCCGGACAAAAACAAAGTGAAAATACAAAGGGCAAAAACTCAAAAGATATAAGGCGTATATGTATGGTTTTTGTGATCTATAATTCCACTAGATGAGATCTATCCATCTGCAAATTGTCATAATTCAACCTTGCACATTTGTGAGATAAAAAAACAAACGTTCCACTTAGATACTCAAAAATGCTCTATACACATGTTGGACAAAGATAATGAAAAAAATCAATAGAAGCTATGTTAGGACAAGTATCTTTTAATACCTATAATGATTTTGTATACTGTGTTATAGAAGAAGCCAATATTTAGCTGTCGTTTTGCATGGCTCGTCGACCAAAAACAAACAAATAAAAAAAAACCTCGATGGTGTATATAAGTCGAGTGCTCTAACCATTTGAGCTAAAAGCACTTACTGGAATGGGGATCCACTTGTAAATAATTTTAAACATATTATGCAATCAAGATTAAATTGAACCTGAATGATAAATGATAGAGGTGGTGTCATGAGTGACTATGGCAATTCATGTGGAAATTGTCAAAAATAACAAGAATTGACTATGTCTAGCCATTGCATACTAATGCCTAAAATTTTCATTGACCTCATAAAACAGAAAATATAGCTCATGATGGCAGCTTAGACTATTATCCAATGAAACATAGGAAAATATTCATTAAAAGTAAAAATCCTCTCTAAAATAAAGTACCTGCACTGAACGTTTTCAGGGGCAACTTTGACTAAAGTTCCTTCCAATATTGAAGAAATTGACATTTAAAGATTCGTGATTGTAGCCAGTTTGCCACCCATGCCAACACTTCATTTGTTGTTTCCGAATGATTTCTTTTGGACCAAATACACTTTTGCTATATTTCTTTCGATTGCAATCAGAGTTAAGAATGAATATTATTTCAATTAGGAGATTTCATGGGATGGATACTCGGCGGCGGTACATATGCTTTCCGACATTTGTAAGGGCGTAATTATACCGAGAATCCATTGTTATGTGCTCCAGCCGCCGCGATATGACTGAAAAATTGTTAAAAGAGATTAAAAGAAAAGAAAGAAATGGTTTTATTTCTATTTCTTTCAAGTATTGTGAAAGAACATGTTTAAGGAAGTTTCACTGAAATACAACAGGCGGTTAAGTAGAAGATTTGTATCAACTTTTGACATACAGAATACGGACAGTGAACGTTTACAGTACTTCCTTAGGGCAAATTGTTTAAACACCGTTTCAGCAGAAAGGAAGGGCCAAAGCTAAATTTGTAGAACTTGTGGCCCAAACCTATTTCAAGTGAGAAATACAATGTGTTTAAATTAACGAAAAGAAGCGTTTTTCACCAAAGGTTATTTTTATCGTTCGAAACGTTTCAGCTTTTATTGCGCGCTACAATCAGTCTCAGCTGTTTGGATTAGTTTTGGGTTTGTAAAAAATCTACGAAAAGAGTAGCTTTCAATGTTGAGAACTGTAGTGAAGATGTTTGGTCACCAAACATTAATTAACTTCTGTTGGAAACTGAAATAAGGATCGTTTTTAAAGAGTAGACTTTTTTGTATCATATTGACGTCTTATCATGTGGAAGGAATGGGAATTTGGAGAATAAAAGGCAAATGTTCTACGATTCGAATAATGGTCATATTTTACGCAAGTCCGGCGCTCTTCACAGGACTAAATAATTTGAAGGTACTGAAAGTACTGTAAGCTAGCAAAGCATGGTTGACTTTAGAAAGCATTTCCCTTTTTTGGTAGAAAACATTCAGGGAATTGAAGAAATTGCTTTTTACAAGCAATTTCTTCATTGTCCTCAATTATTTCCAAGCTTTTTCTTTAGATGCTTAAAAGGCGAAATTGATTTGGAACGGGTTAAGTAGTATGCTTTTTTACAGAGTCCTCTACAATTTGAATAAAGTTTGCAATATTCCTGAAATACATAGGACCTACTTTAAATGGCGTAGGCATCGAACGGAATAAGTGGTTAAGCCTCCCGTGGCAGTTTACACTCGTTGAACTTTGAGACGTCCTCAAAATTCCGTCTGTTAATTCAAGCTATCAAAGCTGACGCTTTGCAAGCTAATAATGCAGTTATAGCAATAACGGGGTATGAGTCGCTTTCACCCTTTTGTTTTAAGTACAAATATCAAATTGAATGGGGTTTAGCGCCGCTCTTAACAGTATTTGAGTCATATCGCGGCGGCTGGTGCACCTTACAATGGACTCCTGGTATTTCTCACACTAGTTCTACCACTACATCCTTTTCTAGCCTCCAGCTGCTATCCCACGTAGGTTTACGATTGTCCTGCCGTTGGTAAGAGACAAATGTCGGAAAGAATATGTGCCGCCGCCGGGGATCGAACCCATGACATCCCATAAATTGAAGTTTAGGAGTCTTGAGCGCTGCCGACTGCGCTGTGAAGGCGGCACAGGTATTATATGCATAAAGAATAACCCTTAATTTTCTCACTTTTGCCTACTCCACTAGTATGTCACTTTCAAACCTGTGACATTTATGAATTTATTTTTTAAAGAAATTTTGACCCACAACTTGTCATTCCAGTTCTTTCAGCCCTTTTATTTAAATGAAATTCTGAAAGGAATTTTTTCGGCAGGACAAGGATTAAAATAGTTTGATATAATACAGCTATAGTAACATGCAGCCGATTGATTCGAGTGATAATTTTACCCCTTTGTCTCGTTTCAGGTGATGCCCTAGCGTACACATAGTCAGGTGGAATACAACTTTTAGATATTAAGTGAAAATGAATAATGAAAACATTTTAAAAAATATTATACCGGTACCTTATCTTTTGGAATAATTATTCACATTAAATGTATAGAATCAAAGTGTTTAGATAATGAATTAAAAAGGAAGACGAGTAGATGTATACCTTTTCATGGAGAACATGTTTATTCATATTTTCACCATGCACGAATTATGTTCTCTCGCTATAAGCCAGGGTGCGATACAAAGAATCTGTATGAAGAATGCACCCTTCCTTAATCGTAGTTAAAAAAAGCACCCTTTTAGAGTGAATGTAGTTACATATAAAATGGACTAGGGGTACATTTTTGTTATGACTCCTTTGATGAAATGAAACTCTTGGGTATGGCAAATATGAGGTCATACTATGTGAAGTTACGTCAATTTGCAGTCGGCGGTATATGTTTCGGGGAAGTGAAATTAATGTACTTTATCAGGTTCAAGAACTGAACAATTTAACAAACGCGTGAGCTCATACATATATAACCCCGAAACCGTTCATCGTTTAATCTATATACATTTTTAGATCACTCGTATCAATTTAATGTTTCATGACCATGCATTAAAGCCGCCTAACTTCATGATGATAGAAGGTTTATTCGAAGTGTTTCACACTTTGCAAATTTCTTGGAGAAGAATAGCAATACTAAATAAATGCCTATATATCTTTGAAATGGCATTTTGATTGTTCCACATTTTTTTTAATTCTTAATTTACGTATCAGCCGTATCGAAGCTCACTTAGACTGGAAGTAAACTGTGGACTGAAAACTCTTATATTTACCTTAAGGATTGTGTTGATTGGGCGGTTTATAAATTCGCAACTTAAACTTATTTAGTAGTTACGACGTATAGATCACCAACAGCCGATTTGTCTTTTTTGAAAGTAATGTGTCTGACCGCATATTTTACACAAGGTTGCATTTTATCAACCCCGACAAACTGATACGTTGAAGATCAAAGGTAGTGGCAAGCCAGCCGCTAATTCATAAATCGCGACTGTCAATTAAATTATCAATCGACCAATGAAATCATTCATTTGAACTGGAAGTTCAGTTTGAACTTCATATTGGCCACCATTTTGGTGAATCATTTTTGTTGGTTTGGCGACTTATACCTCGTAAATACAGCTTATTCAAGCTGAAGATACGACTTTAAGGTCTAAAACCAATCATTCTACTTCTTTGTAACATGCTATTGACCATATATTTTGCAAAACAACGCCATTAAAAATCGAAGCAGAACTTTCTGTCCGATTCAGTGGGCTGGATCAAATGAGTCACGGGCGAGGCCAGCGATTGGTCAATTTCGTAAACGTCACTTTTTGGTGTGAGGAGTCACAAATGAATATCATTCCTGAAACCACTACAAATTACTTGCACGTGTCTAAAATGGCCAACGTGTATTTCGTTTAGTATTTACTGCGTTGTCTTTGCTCTTATACGATGGTCAATATGCAAAATGGTGTCATTTTGTTTCTGCTATGCCAAAGAAAAAGAAAGGGGGAACAAACTCCGATTTTTATTTTAGTTGTGATATGTTCAGTATTATTTCGACAAATCTATACAATTATTGTACTTTATCGTTAATGACGTCATTTTACAAACGGCGTTATATCTTTCGTGGAATAAAATATTTTACAAATTGCATATCGGTCCTTTCATTCAAAATTTCCATTTCGATCAAAACTATCTCTTTCTATTCTATTCTAGTCCAAATCATTTCAAAATCACTCCCTTATCGACTTAACTATACATTTAAAGGTGCGTAACTTTAGTGACCACGGATATCGCTAATTTACCAATCGCTGGCCCCGCCCACTGACTCCTTAGACCTCGCCCATTAACTCCGACAAGAGTTCCTCTTCAATTTTGAACAGCGTTATTTTGCAAAATTTTTAAAAGCGGCAGGTGAAAAAATAGTAAAATGATTGGTTTGTGACCTAAACGTCGTAACTGCAGCTTGTAAAAGCTGTAGTTACGACGTTTAAGTCGCCAAACCAACACTCAATGTTAACCAAAGTAGCGGCCAATTTCGTAGTTCAAAAGCTCAGGTCCGGGCTTAATAAATTATTTGATTGGTCGGTTGATTCTTGATTGACAGTCGCGATTGGTCAATTTCGTACATATTCTTATAAACAAAGTTTAAGTAGCCAATGGCCGAATGATCAGGAAGAAAAGTCTGGTAAAACTTGTTTAACGCAACCACTCAAGGGACGGTCAAAATGTGGGCGCTAAAGAGAATGGTCGCTTTATACACTGTTTTGTGGCATATATCATACCTCAGAGAAAACAAAAACCAAAAAATGTCTTCATTTCTAATAAGTTAATGCTACAAAGCCAACGAAAGCTGATACTTTACAAGTTTTGAGTATTTTCTATGGCCAAAACATACAAAATAGCTGCGGGCTCAACACTTTGTTAAAGATTCTGCGTGTCAAAACGCTTACATTTATGTAGACAATACTAAAATTTAATCATGTTGATATACCAACACATTTTTATTCGAGCTTAGTCCACGATCTTCTGTTTTAACGGTGTTCAATGTTTACTTTGTTTCCCTTTGTTATGAAAAATGACTGAAGAAATTCCTGTAAGGCTATGATTCGAATACATAATCAACATTATGGCATCGTCTGATCTTTAACTCTTTCCTGTACAAATCCTGGATTTTACGTTGCTATAATTTTTTACTATGGAAATAACTGTGGGAAAAGAAGAAATTGCTTGCAACAAGCACTTTCTCCTTTTACCACAATATCTTCTTCCACATAGAATGGTTAAATTTCAAGTTGTGTCCAATCTTCAATGTCGTCTGCAACCTCTTTCAATTTGGACCAGTCTAAAATTTTGCAAAACAGGAAAGGGTTAAGTGTTTTAGTGTTATGTAAAATAACAAATTTCCATGAACGAAATGCCCATTGGGCCTGTATTGCTTGACTACGTTCTACCCATGTGTGTCGAAATTGGCCATTCACGGCTGCCAATCTTATAATCAGTCGAAATAATTAATTTAGAATGGAAGTAAAGTTTAAACTCCGGCATTGGTCGCCATTTTGGTGTATTGTTGGTTTGGTGACTTAATCGTCGTAACTACAGCTTCTTCAAGCTGTAGTTACGACGTTTAGGCCCCCAACCAACCATACTACCTTTCTGCTACATGCTTCTGGCCATTTAATTCGCAAAATAACGCCGTCTAAAATCGAAGCGGAACTTCCTGTCGGCGTCAATAGGCGGGGCCAGCGATTGGTCAATACTGACAAATCATCTAGATAAGGGACTGATTTCTAGACCTTGGTCTTCCAGTGCAAACGGACAAGTTTAACGAGGATGATACCCGTCGCTTTCGCAAATTTTCAATTTACTTTGGTGTGTATTCAATTTCGAAATAGCTGTCTTTATTCTTTTTTCCGAAATTAGCGGAATGCCCCTTTTG